>NW_019059582.1:196737-214782 GCF_000696155.1 Zootermopsis nevadensis
GGAGGGGAGAGATCACACAGTACTCCTTGAAGAATGAACAAAGATTTGTGATCCATTGCGACTGTGAAGACACTCATTCAAATCTTCAGCTCATTTCATTAATGAGTACCCATCAGATGCAACTGAAACCAATTCTGGTACTTCAACATCCACTTGCAATATGCCACTGTTGTATTCCAACCACACAAGTTCATTACAAAAGCAATCTTCGTCGCACTATGAAGCCCTTGGCGACTCGTCCATCCACAGCCGGTGCAGGCGAATCTGTTGGCAGAGACTGAATGTTAATATACGAGAGGCACGCATACAATTACAATATATTTATTTAACCCTCTACTGCTGCAATAAAAAGAATAATGAATTAGCAAAGAAAATTCTGTACGCTGCACTAAGTAACACCTGTGTGGGTATTTTAAATGAGAAATCACATTCCCTTAGAAACATGAACACTGGACTTACCTTGTGCATTAACACACGTGCTGTGACAAAAATGCTTTTGCCTTCTAGAACAAGCCTTTCTTCTTCTTGTCCTTTTTGCCATCTACTGCCCTGCAGTAACAAAGCAAAATTATTAAAACATTCAGCAGTTTACCAAATACATAGTTTCTTTAATCCTTTGTGGTTCTCTGATGGACTATATGGGATTTAGAAATTATTCTAAAGAATCTACAAGAAAAGTGAACTGACGAGTAAAAAATACATTTCCAGAACAGAACATTGATTTTTTAGCCTCTGTCCTCTCTGCAGAGCCAATACTTCTACAATCACTACAATAAACCTTTGGCAAATAGCCAATGACAGCCAACTTCTTGGTATAAAAGGTCACATGTATATTGGTCCCGAGGGAATAACATTTTACCATGAGCCCCACACAAATGCCAATGCTGAGTACTTATATCTCACTTTATAAACTTTTCTCATTACCCTTTCTTCCTCTGCCACCCAAATTACTTCTTTTAATTAATTATTTGATATTAGAATCAGAAGGTTTAGACTAATAATACTACTTACAATTCAAACATCATCTACAGAGAGGAAAATAAAGTAAATTCTTATTTCTACAGAATAATTAATTGTTTTTATTAACATCACTACCAAATAGTTTACAAGAAAACTTCCTATGCACGATTTGAATTTTTCACAGCAGTTAAGTTGGAAGGTTGCTGTCTTCAGGGTCGTTGCGCCATGTAGTCTGGTAGAAGTTTACTGACGTTTCAAGGTCCATCGCCCTAATGATGGCGGCAGCACAGACTTCTGAAACGTCGGATAAACTTCTACAAGACGACATGGCACAACAACTCAGAAGACAGTCATCTTCAAGAAAACTTCCCACTTAGAAATTCAGACTAAGCTGACATACATTTATCTCTAAGGTGTAAAATGCGTAAGGTTTCATGCTGATTTCTTATTTACTCTTCACAACTTGTACTGAAAGTGGGGTATTATATAAATGCATAAGACAATGTTTATAAACAATGTTTTGTTATGATATGCAAATATGAAGTGCAAGCAAATATTCCTGCCATTCTCCTTTGTTCTTAAGAAAGTGCTACACATGGAAAATTTATGTAGGATACACCCTCAGTACCTCTGTTCCCATTACAAAGGCTACTGAACTATTTTTACCATCATATCAGTTTATACCCAAAGCTTTAAGATTTTGCCTACAATATTCAAGCCACTAGCCCAAAACTGAAATGTACATCATGGAAGGTCTGCACAAGCTAAACTTATTTTTTGGGAACAATATGTAAGTGGTTGTACTCTATATGGCCTTTATTATATTCCTACTAAAGACTGAAAACTGCTGCCCTCTCCAAGGTTTGCTGTTCTTACATCATCAACATCATGATGTGTTCTTCATGTTCTATCATGGGCATGTCCATGTATGTCTGTCACAATTTTCCTATGGACTTGGCAACCTGCATGACTAGGTCATTGTTGCAGCACTGTTACAGCAACGGGAACCAAGGCCATTCTTGCCTCAGAACGATGACCTCAGATAACAACAATGACCAGATAATAATGGTGTCTTTGATACCTCTACGACATTTGTTAATCTATAATGTGATGCCACGCAGGTAGAGGATGTGTTAACATTTGTTAGGGAATAAACGTAATTCCCATAATCATTATTAGTTCCATTTACACATCACTATTACAATGTATCACTTTAAGGAAACGTGTTTTGACACGTATTATGTTTAGTATACTGAATCTGTGTAACTAAAAACCCATAAAATAAGCAGAATGTTTTAATGTAAATTAAAATTAAAATGAAATATGTGATGGAATGTTTAATATGGCTTAAGGTAATGAATTTACATAATATTCTAACACAAAAAACACAATAAATAATTTAAATACATGTTCTAAGTACAAATTAGAGTGGGTAGCTTGCCAGATGCATGCATGTGAACACACAGGGATCAGAATGTAATACCTCTATATACATAAGGTGTCACATCTGTGACACATTCAACTGAATATTGACAACTTGTCTGAAGAGATCGGTACAGATACTAGATAACAGATGCACCCTTAACTCCCACAGATTGTAGGCATCAACACTACAGTTGCAGTGTCATTAAATAAACCATAAATAAACAATAATCTACTTTTATGAACTCAATGAAGAATAAGATAGACATAAAGCAATCAAACTCAACACAAAACTGATGATCCCACTCTACGGCAAAATAGCTGCTTTAAATTCACCACCTGTTTTTAGCAATTTTTACATAAGTTACTGCACCAAAATCATGGGAAAATTATAATTTGCAAGACTGACTGTATGAGAACAGACAAAATTACTATCTACATTTTTTTTCTCAAATACCTACATAACCAATCTTTTTTTAACAATATATAATCTTCTATTCCAACATTCTTCATAAAGACAACATAATCTCTAATAACTGAACTTTACCTCTGTTAAAAGAATTTCAATCAGAGTAATTATCTCCATTTTTTAAACATGAATAAATACACTGCTCAGGATAGTTTTCCAACAAAACGTAAATGAAACAAGAAAACAATAAACCCAGACTTTAGCAGTTCAAAGTTTACGAACTATGTTGTGTTCTGGTTCTCAATTTTACAAGTCATATAGCCTCATACGCGTGTCTCTATTTGGTGCTTTTCCCCTCTTTTCCTGCCCCTGCTAGAATAAGCTCTCTGCTATCTTGTCAGAATCCAAAGAGGACGACGTTTCACCACAGGAATTCCCTGCATCATCTGAGCTCATGGAATTGCTCCTGGCAAAATGTATTTTACAGCTGGAAAAGGATACAGAAAAATGGTGACAATCTTCAAACAATCACATGAAAATTGGAAGGGACAGAAAAACACGGTTATAATAAACACATCCAAAATAAATTAACATAAGAACAACGAACAAGCTAAGAACTAAATACAAACCTGACAAGAATTAATCTTTTCTTCTGGGGACTCCATGTACAATGCAGTTCACTACGACATGTGTGGACAAAATCTGTACTACTCATGGGGTTCATTTGGATGTGAAATAAACACTTAAAAAACCGAACATATGACTCGTGTATGCTTTCATTACTGAAAGGAAAACCTTTATAAATTGTTGCAATTACTGAAAACACGAGATGGAAAAAGGTTGCTTTGTACAGCAAGGTCCTATAGATACAGAAGAAACAAATGGATATTTCTTATGCAATTTTTAACAACCTCAAGGAAAGTTTAAAAATGACAGCAATTCTAAAATAGGTCAGGAGAATAAAAGAAAGCTCACATTACAAGTAAGACTAGTTCTGTTATCAAATTGACCTTCAATAATGGTTCCAGTAATGGATTCTCTGCCTGAGTGGTGGCATCGTAACATACAATTTCAACACCTGGTTGTGGATTTCTCAATAAGATTCCCAAGGCAATAAATGTTACCACCAAATGTCACAGCCAAGTGGTTAGTACTCCAGTTGTATATTCAGCAGCATGGCATTCAAATCCCAGCCCAGAGACCAGCCATCCTGACTGAGAATTTCTGTTGTTTCCCTTAGTCCATCCAGGCAAATGCCCAGTAGCACCTTAAATCAGGCCATAAGTGCCTCCTTCCAAATCGTTTCCAGTTCATTATTCATTAATGATCCTACCATCTGATACTAAATAGTTTCAGTTACAGACAGTATGGTTAAATAAACGACAAATAATAATTTCATCTATAGGTCACAGAACTGCGCAGTGTTCTGTAAAACCAATTTTAAACATGCGGTAACTGAATGCTTCAACAGCAGTAACCAACTCCACTGCACTTAAAATTATTCCTCTTGTTTGTTTTCTGGCATTTTTAGTAGCAGTTGTCTATTTTTATTGTTTTGTTAACACCAAATCACATTTTCTTTAAACACAGATAAAGGCAGAAAAGATGCAGCAGCCTATTTCAAAATGCAAACAGTTTGAAGAAATAATAGCTAAAGATGAATCATGAAAACAAAATGGGAACATTTTAAAATGACAGGCCTGAAGGGAAATTGAATGTTACCATGTCAAATGTAAGAAACTGACAGATAATGCATATCACGGAAAACTTCCCACTTAGAAATTCAGACTAAGCTGACATACATTTATCTCTAAGGTGTAAAATGCGTAAGGTTTCATGCTGATTTCTTATTTACTCTTCACAACTTGTACTGAAAGTGGGGTATTATATAAATGCATAAGACAATGTTTATAAACAATGTTTTGTTATGATATGCAAATATGAAGTGCAAGCAAATATTCCTGCCATTCTCCTTTGTTCTTAAGAAAGTGCTACACATGGAAAATTTATGTAGGATACACCCTCAGTACCTCTGTTCCCATTACAAAGGCTACTGAACTATTTTTACCATCATATCAGTTTATACCCAAAGCTTTAAGATTTTGCCTACAATATTCAAGCCACTAGCCCAAAACTGAAATGTACATCATGGAAGGTCTGCACAAGCTAAACTTATTTTTTGGGAACAATATGTAAGTGGTTGTACTCTATATGGCCTTTATTATATTCCTACTAAAGACTGAAAACTGCTGCCCTCTCCAAGGTTTGCTGTTCTTACATCATCAACATCATGATGTGTTCTTCATGTTCTATCATGGGCATGTCCATGTATGTCTGTCACAATTTTCCTATGGACTTGGCAACCTGCATGACTAGGTCATTGTTGCAGCACTGTTACAGCAACGGGAACCAAGGCCATTCTTGCCTCAGAACGATGACCTCAGATAACAACAATGACCAGATAATAATGGTGTCTTTGATACCTCTACGACATTTGTTAATCTATAATGTGATGCCACGCAGGTAGAGGATGTGTTAACATTTGTTAGGGAATAAACGTAATTCCCATAATCATTATTAGTTCCATTTACACATCACTATTACAATGTATCACTTTAAGGAAACGTGTTTTGACACGTATTATGTTTAGTATACTGAATCTGTGTAACTAAAAACCCATAAAATAAGCAGAATGTTTTAATGTAAATTAAAATTAAAATGAAATATGTGATGGAATGTTTAATATGGCTTAAGGTAATGAATTTACATAATATTCTAACACAAAAAACACAATAAATAATTTAAATACATGTTCTAAGTACAAATTAGAGTGGGTAGCTTGCCAGATGCATGCATGTGAACACACAGGGATCAGAATGTAATACCTCTATATACATAAGGTGTCACATCTGTGACACATTCAACTGAATATTGACAACTTGTCTGAAGAGATCGGTACAGATACTAGATAACAGATGCACCCTTAACTCCCACAGATTGTAGGCATCAACACTACAGTTGCAGTGTCATTAAATAAACCATAAATAAACAATAATCTACTTTTATGAACTCAATGAAGAATAAGATAGACATAAAGCAATCAAACTCAACACAAAACTGATGATCCCACTCTACGGCAAAATAGCTGCTTTAAATTCACCACCTGTTTTTAGCAATTTTTACATAAGTTACTGCACCAAAATCATGGGAAAATTATAATTTGCAAGACTGACTGTATGAGAACAGACAAAATTACTATCTACATTTTTTTTCTCAAATACCTACATAACCAATCTTTTTTTAACAATATATAATCTTCTATTCCAACATTCTTCATAAAGACAACATAATCTCTAATAACTGAACTTTACCTCTGTTAAAAGAATTTCAATCAGAGTAATTATCTCCATTTTTTAAACATGAATAAATACACTGCTCAGGATAGTTTTCCAACAAAACGTAAATGAAACAAGAAAACAATAAACCCAGACTTTAGCAGTTCAAAGTTTACGAACTATGTTGTGTTCTGGTTCTCAATTTTACAAGTCATATAGCCTCATACGCGTGTCTCTATTTGGTGCTTTTCCCCTCTTTTCCTGCCCCTGCTAGAATAAGCTCTCTGCTATCTTGTCAGAATCCAAAGAGGACGACGTTTCACCACAGGAATTCCCTGCATCATCTGAGCTCATGGAATTGCTCCTGGCAAAATGTATTTTACAGCTGGAAAAGGATACAGAAAAATGGTGACAATCTTCAAACAATCACATGAAAATTGGAAGGGACAGGAAAACACGGTTATAATAAACACATCCAAAATAAATTAACATAAGAACAACGAACAAGCTAAGAACTAAATACAAACCTGACAAGAATTAATCTTTTCTTCTGGGGACTCCATGTACAATGCAGTTCACTACGACATGTGTGGACAAAATCTGTACTACTCATGGGGTTCATTTGGATGTGAAATAAACACTTAAAAAACCGAACATATGACTCGTGTATGCTTTCATTACTGAAAGGAAAACCTTTATAAATTGTTGCAATTACTGAAAACACGAGATGGAAAAAGGTTGCTTTGTACAGCAAGGTCCTATAGATACAGAAGAAACAAATGGATATTTCTTATGCAATTTTTAACAACCTCAAGGAAAGTTTAAAAATGACAGCAATTCTAAAATAGGTCAGGAGAATAAAAGAAAGCTCACATTACAAGTAAGACTAGTTCTGTTATCAAATTGACCTTCAATAATGGTTCCAGTAATGGATTCTCTGCCTGAGTGGTGGCATCGTAACATACAATTTCAACACCTGGTTGTGGATTTCTCAATAAGATTCCCAAGGCAATAAATGTTACCACCAAATGTCACAGCCAAGTGGTTAGTACTCCAGTTGTATATTCAGCAGCATGGCATTCAAATCCCAGCCCAGAGACCAGCCATCCTGACTGAGAATTTCTGTTGTTTCCCTTAGTCCATCCAGGCAAATGCCCAGTAGCACCTTAAATCAGGCCATAAGTGCCTCCTTCCAAATCGTTTCCAGTTCATTATTCATTAATGATCCTACCATCTGATACTAAATAGTTTCAGTTACAGACAGTATGGTTAAATAAACGACAAATAATAATTTCATCTATAGGTCACAGAACTGCGCAGTGTTCTGTAAAACCAATTTTAAACATGCGGTAACTGAATGCTTCAACAGCAGTAACCAACTCCACTGCACTTAAAATTATTCCTCTTGTTTGTTTTCTGGCATTTTTAGTAGCAGTTGTCTATTTTTATTGTTTTGTTAACACCAAATCACATTTTCTTTAAACACAGATAAAGGCAGAAAAGATGCAGCAGCCTATTTCAAAATGCAAACAGTTTGAAGAAATAATAGCTAAAGATGAATCATGAAAACAAAATGGGAACATTTTAAAATGACAGGCCTGAAGGGAAATTGAATGTTACCATGTCAAATGTAAGAAACTGACAGATAATGCATATCACGCAATGTCTAGTAAAAGAAAGAAAACCTTAAGAAACTCGGACAGAAGGCAGGAACACAAAGATAGCTGTGAAGCAACACTCACTCTTTGGAATTTGCCTCGAGACTTCTCCTGCGTAACTCTTCCAGCGTGACATTGTTACTCTGTTCCCACGCCTGTTTCTCTTTCTCATAAGATTGTCTCCTTTCTTCTAATTCACTGATTTGTTGTTCCAGAGCTTTCTTCATTTGTTCATGCCGGCGCTGTAGCTGTTTGAAAGACAGTGTAACGTGAAATTCTACGACACAACACAAAATCTGAAGAATCGCCTTCTAAGAAAGTGTCTACGAACAATATTCTAACTACAAATTAAAAAATAGAACTGTGATATACAATTAAAATTTCTTTTAGTTTTTATTCCAATGAACATAAATCCATGTCAATTCAAAGGTTTCACTACAAAAATGTTTCACATAAAAGTTATGGTTCTTAAAGACAAAATTTGGTAACAATCGTAGCAATATAAAAACTTACATCTGCTTCTGAATCCCGGAGCTTCTGCTTCTTCTCCCGAACCTTCATTTCAAAGACCTGTTCCATTTCTGACTCCATTTTCTTCATCTTCACTTCATGATCACGCTTCTCCTCTTCCATTTGAGCCAGTGGATTCCTGTACACCCATACAGACACATCATTAATTTGCATACTGTACAATCTTCTAGCAAGTGAAGTGCAGGGAAAACTGCAATGATGAAGAAATACCAGACATGTTTGTGGCTTTCAAAGAACATCATTAATTTCAAATGATAATTTTCATAACATGATAAGTTGTATGCAACATTTATTTTTGATGTGTACAATTTTTGGCTGAAACAGAAAACATCAATAATGAATATGATTTTATGTTAATCACAACCTTAGCAATGGCCTGTTATTTTTTCAGAAAAGAGACTAAAGTAACATAATAAGCAGGGGAACAGACAACAGAAAAAGGCTAACAAACATGTCTCAAAATGCACTTGTTATCACTGACACGGCTTCAGATGAACCAATAATTCCAGAGACCATCTGGAGTTCTATCAAACATTATACACTATGGACCTACTGAATGCAAAAAGAGGAAAGTCATTTAAGACCTAAACTTGAATTCCCATGCTTATATTCAACCATGGCCACAGGACACACACATTAGCAAATTCCACTTTCGCTACAGTCCACACCTTTCACTTTGAAGTCAACACGATTTTAAACGACCCAGAGAATGTCTGTTGTCATAAAAATAAATAGCCCAAGTTGTATTTAAAGGCCTTGAATTTCTTAAAATACAGGTTTAATTGTGTGTGGGGGAGAAGATAAAGAAGTTGCAAGAGCACCATAGAAAGACTTAAAATGTGCTGTTGTGGAGAGAGATTAAAGGAGACAAAATGCACAAATGTGACACGATGAGAGGCAGCTTTCTCTTTTAAAGTATGATGTGACATCATTGACAAGGAAAGAGAATATCATTTGTGCATCACAATGCACATCAAATGGACCAAACCTAGGATTGGACAGTGCTGAACTCAAAACTTGACTTGTTAATTTTTAAGTGTTCTTAGCAACATGAGAGATTGGAGATAGGAAATATGATCTATTCAGGGCTGGGTGGTGTCCTGAAAAGGTCAGTGTGGTGGCCCGACAACCAGGTCGAGTCTGGTGATGCTGTACCGGATGCTTCAGACATCCATTGAGAGAGTGGTTAAGCAATGCCAGTACAAGCGATTAGGTCAGCACAACGTCCTTTTCAAGACACCACCTGACCCTAGCCAGTTCCTTCTTTCCTCTCTCCACCCTCTTATGTTATATAGTTCTTTTCTCCCCTGTACATTTCCTTTCCTTATGCTCCTCCTTGTCCACCTGTACTTCTCGTCTGGAAATCTACCTGATAGACCCTGAAGGGCCCTTATAACTGAGAGCTGCATCCTTTATTCTGTCTCTCTTGCATGTCATTTCCACCCCGCCCTTCTGGCCAGGCTATGGTATGACCCCTTGCTCCTGTTGGTTCCTTTCCCCTCACCCTACCCCTCAATGTAGTTCCCTACTCATCCAGTCAAGGTTCTACCTTGACCAGTGGTTCATATATTTCAAACCAATTCCTTGCATGTAGCTTACTCATCACCCTGATGATCAAGGCAGCAAGGACTTCTACCAGACCTCATGGTGTAACAACCCAGAAGACAGCCATCGCCAGACTAGCCACCATGAAAACCTCAAATCCCATGATATTAATTATCACCGACTTTGATCTACATGTAAAGTAGCCATTACACTGATCAAATTTTCACAAAACTCGCAACTGTTCAACATTACATGAATAAATTAGACACCAAATATCAAAATTTGTTGAACAGTTAACATGCTGATGCTAGGTCATGGAGACACAGACAACCTTCAAACATTTATTTTTACTTAAAATAAATGTCCAAGAACTGAAATGGAGTGAACATAAAACAACAAAGTACGTGTATCAATAGTATTATCATTGATATGGATGCCAATTAAAATAATAATCTGTGGTTCTCATCTAATACTGGATACTGCGATAGACCCGTTCCTGTGCACTGCAGGTCCCAACTTTACATTGGCTTGATCCATAGACATTTGGATGAGGCAAGGCCTCTACTGTGTACATAGGACAGCACAACACAGAAAGACACGGACAAACATCCATGGCTTGAGTGGGATTCGAACACACGGTCCCAGTAACCAAGCGGTACAAGGCCCACGCCTCAGACCGCGCGGCCACTGCGGACCCCTCTCATCTAATTAAAATTGAATATCCAAAGCTTACAAATTACACTGAATTGAGACCTATCCATACTAACGTTCTTGCTAAATAGCAACACAGATAATAATTCACTGACTGATGTGCTTTCTTATCAAGCCAAAATTATAAGAGATTAATCTATCCCATTTTATTTGACAACAGATGAACTGTGGAACAATGTTTAATAATTTATTTTCTGTATTTTCAACATACAATTTTCTCCTCTGTTGTTAGATGGTGCATGCAGCTACCAAAGGCATTCCTTGAACATATGCAGATCATTTCTTTACCATATAATAATACAGAACATTAGTGAATGGCTCAAAATGGCTGGGCTGAGAGGAAAGCAACAGAGCTACTGCGAGTGAACATGTTAATAAATTATCCAACATGCCAAACATCAGGAGTTATTTCTCCAAAGGCACAACACAAAGACAAATTGGAAAATGTCACTAATGTATGACATCACGAATTCAAATAACATCAACCCCATTCGAGAGAGAATAAAATTACTCCAAGTTAAAACAGGAATGGAACATACCACAAAAAAAGAGCATCAACAGTGGAGGATCATATAATGCAACTACAGTAGTATTATGGAACATACTGTGTCCAATTGAAAGACAACACTTTTTCACACATCAAATTGTAACTCAAGAAAATACATGTAGTATTTGAGGATTCCACAGGATGGAGGCAAAGAGGGTCATTGCACCAAGTACTTTTTGGCTGTTTGCCAATGTTTCAGAGTAGGATACTGCCTCTATCTTCAGAGCTAAATTTAGGTAGTATGTTCCACCTCATAAAACCATCACTTTCCTTTTACCTGACATGTGGTAACATTTTACTATATCTAAGACGGTGTATAATTATGACTGAATGAAGTTGGGAGTTGCATTTTAGCACCTAATACTTATATTATTTCATATGATATTACTGTAATAACATTTCCACTGCAACTAAGAAAAGGGATTTTGTTACAATAAACAGAAATGTGACAAAGTAAAATTATGATATCCCATGATCACAGCAAAACTGATGGAAGAATGGTATTCACCAAAACCCATAACTAGAAACAGAACAAACAACTTCTAAATTCTCTGGAGGTCAGGCTATGAATTTTATTAGCATAAATTATATCAGGGGGACTGTCAATAAGAAAGTTCCACCCTCCTTCAACAAAAAGGCACGTCTCTCAGAAGTTAATATGTTAAGTTTAAAAAGCATATATAAAATTGTGAAACTATACATCTGATTGAAGATTGCCACCTTCTGGGTTGTTGCGCCATGTAGTCTGGTGGACATCTACCAGACTACATGGCGCGGCAACCCAGACGACTGCAATCTTCAGACTCTCCGCTGTTGAAACCTCAAATCATACATACTTCTGATCACTGTTACTAATTATGGACATTTCCGGACACATTTTAGGCACCAAACTACTGCCCAAAACTGTATGACAGAAGACCATGGTAATACATCTGCCGTCATAACATAGAAAAAGAAACTTGGTCCTCCCAAAGCATTTCCTCTCCCTTTGTCACAACAGACTTGACGTTTCTTTCTTCACGCATGACAAAAGAAATGGCCATGGCATACAAAAATGGTCTTTCTTTTATTTCTAGACACAAAAAGCCTACATCTATCTGCACAGTACAATACTCAATTAGCAAATAAGGAATAAAGTTTCCACTGATTGCCAGGAGAACTTACCATACGGTCATGAAACTGTTCATCACTCCTTGAGGGCATACACTAGACAACAAGGAGGGAAACATTAGCCAAATTATTGAGGAGGCATATTTTTTAGAACAAAACAACAACCATTTTTGCATGCACATGTCTACAAAGTCACAGTAGAGCAGTCATCCCAGTAAATGAAGTTAACAGCCAGTTAGTTATTCAAGTGTCGTGACTATTCTGAACGAACGCAGAATTCTGCCAACTGGTAACACTGGTGTGACTATACCAATCGTATATTATATGAATACTAAAGAACTGTATGTAGTTCAATAACTGAACAAGAGGTAAATTTCATTATGGAAATATAAATACTGGTTAATGTAACAATTAACTCATCACAAACACACAACATTAAGAGAACCATGCTCAGCTACACAACCACATCTAAGAGGTAAACAGAAACAAGGTACATCAAACATCATGTCAATAAACAAATACAGTGTAAAATATATCACAACAGATTTAACCTCAATTGTCACGTTAGCATTACAGAAGAGTATCTGCATGCTGATACCATATTTCAGTCCTGCATTGTCCCAGATTCTGTCAGGAGCCCAAACTTTCAAAGTTGCCAAGTAAAGTAAAAATAAAGTTCGCACTTCGGGGGAGACCTCAAGCCTAGATAGGGGTGAGTGGTCAGTGTCACACCCTGGCCATGCTTTACACCCAGGAAAGGACAGGACAGGAGGCTGGGTGAGCCCCAGAGCCAGTCTGGATGCAGAGGCTAGAAGAAAAATCCTCTGCCCCTGTCGGGGATCGGACCCCAGTCGCCCATACTGACTGAGCTACTCTGGCTCCCAAAGTTACTAAGTACAGGATTAAATAAGTGAACTGGATAAAGTGACAATGTGCTTTTTTTTCTTCTATGTTCCCATTTGCTCACAACACTCAAACTTTCAAGACTATACTGTGCCAGTCAGAGCTCAGTTCAAATCCAGACAGTCTTGAGATGTGGAAATAAAATGGATATTTCTGTATCAGATCATGATTTACAAAAAGAAAAGGAGGTAGTACGATACTTAAATTGAACTCACACAAAGGGATAAATACCGTTATTAAAAAAATCCACATATACAAAGCTGAAGAATTTAGATCAATACTAAATGATCAGTCCACTACAGATTCTAATATGTTGATTCAGCTATTGAAAAAAAGTGGACCAAAAGTAAAACTGACAGCAAGCCATATAAAAAACAAACTGCTTTCAATTGCAACCTGGTACGTTGGTATCAGACTAACACAGTGTAGAACAACCAGTCACACAGCAGAGGAGAAACAACCACATTAAGTAACAACATATTTGATATTGTCAAGTGTGAGTGATCAAGATTTCTGAAAATAATAGGCAACTCAAAAAACTAAAACAAACAAGTGATGTGGTAAAGATAAGAGTGACCTAGGTTATGACAAATAAAAACCAGGAAGTGGAAAGTGATGCATGAGAAGTGAAAATGATAAATTCTGAACTATAATAAATTTTAACAAGGTACAATTATTTTAAAAACTATTTTAACTTAACCCCTTTTATACCTTCAATTTTAATTTTTCAATTTAAATTTCATAAAGACATTAACATTTCAAAATGCAAACGTGCGTTTTAACACACATGAAATAATGAAGACACTGAAGATGGTGTCATGAAGGCTGGTATGTATAAATTTATGTTAAAACACCCTGCTGCACCCTGCATGAGCCACCAAAGTTGTGTAGGATTTGAGGTTTTCATGGCGGTAAGAAGAAAGATGGCTGTCTTCTGGTTTGCTGCACCGTGAAGTCTGGTAGAAGTTTAAAGACGTTTCAGAGGTCCTTGCTGCCTCCATCATAAGGGTGATTGCAAAGACCTCTAAAACGTCGGTAAACTTCTACCAGACTACAAGGCGCAACAATCCAGAAGACAGCCATCTTCTAGCAGAAGCAGTTCTGGACCTGCTTGTTTGGCCTGTGACCCATACCGACATCCTGAAGCTTCCCTATCATTAATGGTATACAATTCTGACACCCCTGTACATTAGGTATGGCTCAGAGCTAATCAGGCAAGACAAATTTCTTCATGAATTATATCACATACTCATTTCTCTCTCCCTCTCTCTGACACACGCACACAATGTCTACTTTTGCCAATTCACAAACCCCTCCAAAAGAATAATATTCTTGTTTACATTATTTATTAATTGCTTGATATCGGATGCCTCTGGAGATGTCTGATGACCTTTACTGCCCTATGTAAACACTAGTCAGATCCAGAATCCATTTCTGAGTTGGGGGGGGGCGCGTGCGCAAGCATCCCAGTGATTATGAAGATGGTCACCAGAGGGGACCTACAGTTTACCATAATCACCATAACCTTGTTAGGCAAATTTGAAAACAGGAGGATGATGTTGAGATTAGTTAAAAAGCTAGAACTGAATACAAAAACTGTCAACAAAACTCATAAAATAATCTCCCAACATTGATGCCTCCAAGGCAAATAAATATACCAATACACATAACTGATAAACTCATCTGAGAGGATAAGAACAAAATAAGCAGAGTTTCACAGTAGCATAATAAATCATTAATGGGTCATCAGGGAATATAATCAGAATTTACAAATTTCAAAGAGATGGTTCATCTCTGAAGTGGAACCTTCTACTAAAGGTCCACAAAATGAATAGAAATGTCAAATAGCTATTTATACATGTACAAGCAGTACCCAAATTTAACACTTTCTCTCCCTCCTGCTCATGAAGCCAACTATCATAACATTCTGGCATTTTCATTCCACTTTCTGTCAAATGTAATTAATTGAAGCTATCCAATTATTACCTCCAAAATACTGCTAAGGAAAATTAAAATAAGGACTATGTAAAGGCAATGTACTTACCATACATAAAAAACTGACATAAATTAGCATCATATAATTTCCAAACATCTATGAACTTTCATCCAGTACTCTCAAATACAACAATTCAGTTTCCATTGATTTAATGCCTATTACTTTATAAAAATAAACACAAACATTGGTGCTGACAACTTGCGTCACTTACTTATTGGATATGCGTGTTGGCTTGCCATCAGTGCCCAACCCTGCCAGCTTGCGACACCTGTAGTTCTCATAGTGTACGTTGTTTGTGACATCTTTCAGGTCCTGCAGGTGCGTGCGTATCAGCATGTTACGTAACGCAATGAAGTCGCAGTGTTCCAGATTCTCCACTAAAGTGAACACACAACAATATCAAACGATGAATCTACATACATTCAAAGTGCATGGAAATTTTTATCTGTACTTGTCCAGAAGAACACTAATGGTGATAAAAGTTATCCTTTCTTTTAATGACATATAATGTACATATGAATGAACCACTTTTTGAAACCAAACATCACGAACTCTGTGTGAAAGTGTCACAATTTAAAAATATACATTTTCCATATCAAAAAGTGACAGTGAGTGTTAAAATAGAACAGATCTCAACCTTTATGATAAACTCGAGCAAAATTCTAAGCATAAAACGAAGGCTGCTTCAAAGCAAGATACTAAGACAATAGATTCTTACAGAAACCTACTACAGTCATTTCTTTGTTAATGAGCATTTTAAAAATGCATTTTGGCTATAACACGATTGATTTATAAGAGAGTGCTATTTCCATAATGTGGGTGCATGTTGGATGTCACAAGTGAAATAAAGGAAACAAAGAAGTTCTGAGAAGTAAATCATAAACACAGGTAGGTGCAGTCATTTTGACTGGCTACAAATAAAGCAATGGACACCTACCAGACTACATGGCACAACAACCCAGAAGACGGCAATCTTCAGGCTCACCGCTGCAGAAACCTCAAATCTTACAACAGCGAATTCTTTTGACTATCAGCTATACTGTCAGAGGACTGTTTAAATTTCATTTTTCATAAGTTTCATAATCATTAATCTCATTACTCATTAACATTACTGTGATATTTATTTGCCATTTTATGCAGAAATTATTTGATTTCAAAGTTTCTGGGACTAATCTTCACTTTGCAAGAAGCCCTGAATTCCAGTTTACTGTGTGATTTTTAAATCCTTCAAGTGGCACACCTGACTTGACACCCCACAACCGAACTGCTGCCTCTCATTCATAAGTGAAGTACATGCTTCACGTAACACCAGAAATGTTTGCCATTTGGTCACAAACAGGTTAACACAACTCTGAGAAAAAATATCTTTATTCTTTCTTCTCTCTAGAATGCTCATTTCACCTACTTCAAACCTTCTTGCACCTTTTGTTCTGCTTCTCATTAAATATTAAGTTTCTCACAAACAGTAAATGATTGTTTCATTTATTTTTAATGGCTGTACATGCAGGAAGTGGGACTGGGATGGAGTGAGGTTAGTGTGATGCTTTGCAGTCTTCTTAGTATAAACATCCAAGGTGAAGCTCTCTGTATTGCCTAATGGCAGCTTGCATGCAGTGTTGTCAAGTCTACAGATCTGTGTAGTATATTACCTTGCACAGTACATGAATTCTTCTATATGACATACATCAGGTTTTTAAGCAAAACGTGATATCTGGATAAACATGGCGTAAGTTTCATTGAAATAATAAATATTATATTTCCATTTCATTTTAACTGCTTTTTTTAGAACAAGAAATTATGAAAAAAGATAAAGATTTCTGTCTTCTGGGTTGCTGCGCTGTGTAGTCTGGTCAATGTTTACTAACGTTTCAGAGGTCATATAGCCTCCGTCATCAGGGCGATGAAGAGGCCCTGATGACAGAGGCAGTATGACCTCTGAAACGCTGGTAAACATCAACCAGACTACACAGCGCAACAACCCAGAAGATAGGAATCTTCATATTCATTGCCCTGATGACGGAGGCAGTATGAACTTTGAAACGTTGGTAAACATCTACCAGACTACACAGCGCAACAACCCAGAAGATAGGAATCTTCATATTCATTGCCCTGATGACGGAGGCAGTATGAACTTTGAAACGTTGGTAAACATCTACCAGACTACACGGCGCAACAACCCAGAAGTCTTCATACTCACCGCTGTGAAAAACCTCAAATCTTACATGAAAAAAGATTCTTCACACACATACTGGATCATCAAGTAATTGCAACACACCTTCTGCAATGCCCCACGGATACTTTCTACCACGAATCTTCTTGCTGTCAACCTCTATAACTGTATTGGAGCCAACTACAGCAAATGGCACACGATCTTGTAATATTTTGTGTAGCTTTGCTTGTTCATCATCCTCCGTGTCAGGAAACTCGTAAATTTTAATCTTGTGCTGAGAGATTTCATTCAGAATCTGTGAATTGAAGACATCAAATTTCAGCAAAGGGCAAGTAAAGGAAACATGCTCATATTATTATTTTCATACAGGAAGGAAAAACGTTCACAAAATTGACTCTCAAAAGTGGACATTTTCCTGTGTTTACTACTTTTTTGATGGAGATCAACTATGTAAGTTCTTTTGACACCTCTGTATTTGGGAACAGAAGAAATCTGCCATTTTCTCATTGACACCTCTCCAACAGCAGCATTTTTTTTTTTTGCTCTTGTATAAATTTCTGAATATCACTGCTACTATGAAACAGAATAAATCAATAATGCTTCCATGGGGGGTTTCTGCAAAAGGAGCTACTTTATTATTTATCATTCTTCCTACAACCCACCATCTGGTAAAAACAAGATGTGGGTAAGTATTTTAGATATCCCTGTGCCAAAGCGGAGGTGATTTAATGCTGCCCCATTTTGATCT
>NW_019059582.1:259436-271059 GCF_000696155.1 Zootermopsis nevadensis
AGGTCATACTGCCTCCGTCATCAGAGTATGAAGATTTCTGTCTTCTGGGTTGTTGCGCTGTGTAGTCTGGTCGATGTTTACCAACGTTTCAGAGGTCATACTGCCTCCGTCATCAGGGCAATGAGTATGAAGACTTCTGTCTTCTGGGTTTTTGCGCAATGTATAGTCTGGTCGATGTTTACCAACGTTTCAGAGGTCATACTGCCTCCGTCATCAGGGCAATGAGTATGAAGACTTCTGTCTTCTGGGTTTTTGCGCAATGTATAGTCTGGTCGATGTTTACCAACGTTTCAGAGGTCATACTGCCTCCGTCATCAGGGCAATGAGTATGAAGACTTCTGTCTTCTGGGTTTTTGCGCAATGTATAGTCTGGTCGATGTTTACCAACGTTTCAGAGGTCATACTGCCTCCGTCATCAGGGCATGAATTGTACGACCTCACAGACATTCAACCAACTCATAATTTCCCACTACCATGCACTAGAAATGGCAGATCCTGACAGAAATGGAAGTAAAAAAAATAGTTCATTCAAGAATAAGACGCTGATATTTTCTGATAACAGCTGGTAACATCCAATATGAAAACTCAATTCCATCTTCAGTTTGACATTTCGCATGCCTCGCTGCGTAATGCACCAATTACAAATCTGTCCAGTCCGTTAGCTGGGGAGACCCAGTTCTTTAAGTTCCTCACATGCCAAGCTGAACTCATCTTCATATGACAAAAAACATTTCAGGTGACATTTTTATTGAAAAGCTTAACAATGGAGCACCAAGCTGTCATTTATCACAACCTTTAGTGACCTTTTCATGACATTAAAAAAATTTATGCCATCATTAATCCAGCAAAGTTAAAAGAAATGGCTACATCATCCTTCAGAAAGAAAATGCACAGGGCAGACCAAAAGTATTTCCACACATTCACTGCAGATCAAAATATACAAAATGTTAATTTCTTTCAGGAATTTTTATTTCCTGAAATTTAAAACTGCCGTCACTTGGAGGAACAATTTGTAGTCACCAAATAGTACTTACAATTCCTTCCTTACAGTAGTGATAACAAGCACAATCAAGTATTAAAAACCCTTGCTGCAATCATCTCGGTGAATTTTTTACACTCACAAAACTAGTTAAACTAATTAAAACATGTTTACATGGAATCTATGTTGAAATTTCCATTATTTCAATGCAGGTGTAAAATGAACAAACTTTATCACCATTCCATATTCTGGGTTGTTGCGCCGTGTAGTCTGGTAGAAGTTTACTGACATTTCAGAGGTCCGACCAATATTAGTCACTAATAAAGAGGCTGGTCCAGATGTTAATGCAGAGAAGAGTATATCGCCACAGTCACAAAAGAAGTCGCTAACTGCACTTCTGAAGGTTCTGGGAAAAGCGAATTTTAAACTTGTTTTCACAGCAGCAATGAAATAACATTTAATGAAACGTCAAATTCTGTTTGTATGGCAAAACGTCAAGGTATCGGTCGGTAACTTCTGCACATGCAGCTGAATGAATTCAACCAAACCTCTGAGGCAATGTATGAAGAAGTATTATCTGCCTCATGGGGGAATCTCAATCAAAGGTTGTAAGAAATATTTCCTCCAAACTCTCCAGATTTCAGATAAGATAACTATTTCGTCATCTTCTATGGCTCTTCTGTCTCCTCTTCCATTCAGTCCTATCCTCCGCTGCTATGTTAGGTCCATCTGTCCAAGGCTTTGATTGAGATTTCGAAACATCTTCGTTTTTACGGTGCGAGGTTGTTAGCCTTGCGACCAACCCCCAACCTGGAGGACCAGGGTACCTGTCTTAGTCTGACCTCTCCCCCTCGACCAATCTGGCTAGGAAGGCCCTACCAGTAGCTATGCTACCGCCAGCATAGCGATAAGATAACTACAGCTACCTCAAAAGTATTAGTATGAGAATAACCACCAAAAACTCAGAGCCTTCTGTGAACGTGGTACATTACCCATGCTATCAATCCCACAATCTGAGTATTTCCTAGCTCCAGACCTAAACATCAGACTCAAACACACTCTTTATAAATATAAGAGTGACAAACATAGTCAGTCTTCTTCCTGTGTCAGAGGCTTGTGGAGATGAATTTTCAATCAGGATTCAATTTACATTCCCATGGTCCAAGAACACACACCTGTACAAAATGTGACGAACACAAGATACAAAAGTAAGCCACGTGTGATCAAGGTAAACATGATAAGACATGAAACTTCAGCTTTGTCTAAGGAAGGCTGAGAAAACAAAATCTTTTCTTCAAATAGGAAAAGATAAAGAACTGGCAAAGTGTTCTCAAGTTGTAAATGAAATCAATTTTGACCTAGGAAAGGCTTTGGCCTTCCCTATTCCCTTGTTCACTAGTGCATTACAATTTTTTTTCCTCTTTAGCATTTGTCCCACTTTGGCAGGGTCTGCTTTTTTCCTCTCTTTGGAGGTTTGCTTGATCTATTAGACATTTGGTAGGCCTCCTTGGTTGAGAGATCAGCTCGTCGCAAGGCCTCTACCTGTACACTGGACAGCACAACACAGAAAGACACGGACAAACATCAATGCCTTGAGTGGGATTCAAACCCATGATCTCGGTGTCCAAGTGGCAGAAGGCCCACGCCTCAGACCGTGCTGCCACTTGTGACGGCTACAAATAAAATTTATATTGTTACAATATTAGGTGTCACCTATGAACAGATTTAGTGCATGTTTGGGACAAAAGAACATAATAATGGCTCCAAGAAATTCCCCATATATTTATTTCCAGACATATGAGAATCTGACGGTACAAAAAAAAAAAAGGTTCGATCAGAAACACTAAAACTCTGTCTGCAGTGTAGCACTGCAGTGTATTATGTTGATTCTTATTAATTCCTGTCAATCACTTTTCAGACAATTATAGTTCACAGTTTATTCTTTTGAACTACATGTTTCAGATGAATGTGGCCATCATCAGGTTTGAACACACATCTGAAGTAACTGCAGCGAGATAATCATAGACTTCAATGACTTCAAACAAGCATCCACACCTGGTAATGGCAATAGTGGGTTGAAATGTGTTGGAAAAATAGTGGTGGTGGTGGCAGTGGTGGAATACTATCTGCTTTGAAACCTAAACCTGGTAAAATTTCTAGAAGATGACAGTATGAAGCTTCTTAATAATTTTTATGATGATGAAATAAGCAGATGCATAACAGGAAAAAATATTTTGCACCTATAAAAGAACATGGGAAAATGTTCACAAACAAAAATGGTTTCTTCTACGCAACATGAGAAAATCAAACTCATTATTTAAACAGTGGTATCTAATGTAAAAGCTGGATTTTATCAATTTTGTGAAATAAATCCAAGGAATGCGGTTACAGCTGGAGCACGTGTATGTAGCACATACCAAAACATATAATTATTGTAAGAGGAAGTAAACTGAAAGAATTTACAGTACTGAGGGAACTTCCTACAAAGACTGTCTGCCAGGTATCACTTGTAATCCTTCGTTACAAGAATGTCACTTAGGATACTGTGAGTACTGTTCTCTTACACAAAAGCTATAGCAAATGTTCAGAGATTTCTTTCAACAGATCAAGTGGCATACAGACAATAGCTAATAACAGACAGATCAACATTAAAAACTATTAATCATATAATCAAAGAAATTTTGGGCATTTTCTTTCAAAGACTACAAATTGTGGTATGCTATTTACTTATAGCATACAAGTACAAGGTAGCTCTCAGCATGAATAAGTACACTGCATGCGGCTTAGCTGAAAATTATTGTCTTATTTTACAAGATGAATTTCGGCCACTTTGCTCGAATAATGCCGAAGTCATGTTCATCGCCCTGGTGTCCATCATCTCCGTCAAGCACCTCTGAAACATCGGTAAACTTGTGCCACTACATGGCGTAACAGCACAGAAGACAAATCATCCTCACGGTAAAGATAATGTTCCGACACCCTAATAGGCCATCACCATCACATATGTACGCTACAAGACTGGACATCCTGCAAGTTCCTATGCACAATACTTTGATGAAAGCTGACTTGTGCACTGCCACAAGAAATAGATTATCAGAGCTAACGAGAGTAAAAGAATCAACCAGGAAAACACTTCCTTCCTTACATAGATAAGATTAGTGTCTGACTACTGCGCTACATATATATTTTTCCTTAGATACTGAATATAATTAATGACTGCACTTTTATACAGAACCAAATTCCACAATATGCGCATTTGCACCATATTCATGAAAACATTCAGTAGCTCTCAACATACTAACAGTTCCACCTCAAATTGTACTGTATGTGTTCAGCAAGTACTGGCCTATGACACTTTTTTAATTTTGACACTGTACCTGTTTCAAAATTTTATGTCAATGAATATTACTGATGACTTTGAACTATCTTTTGTTTTTATGCAGTTATATGACAGACAAATTTACATCTTGTGAGATTTGAAGTTTCCACGGAGGTGAGATGATGACGATGGCATTCTGGGTTTTGGCGCTATATAGACATGGCAGATTCCAGCATTATGGAGAAACATACTGTCTCCACCTTCAGGACTGCAGTCTACACAATGCCTAATCTCAGAAGGAAATTATCAATTTTAAAGCTATTTCATGTGCTCTGATATTATCTCAAGTTCAGCTCTGTATGTCAGACAAGGTAATGGTACTTCAGTGTGTCAATTTTACATGGAATGATTCGGAGGGAGTAACAGGAGGCTGCAGATGTTGCATAATGAGGAACTTCATAGGTTTTACTCTTCTCCAAATGTCACTAGACAACAAAATCAAGGATGACATGATGGATGGGGCAAAAACAATACCCGGTGGAGATAAGAAATGCATACAAAATTTTGGTTGGAAAGCCTAAAAATGATAAGACCACTTATCAGACCTAAACATTGATGGGAGACTTGTTTAATTGATCTTAAGAAGTGTGGGAAAGTGCGGACCAGATTCACCAAACTCAGCATAGACCCTGTACAAGACTGCAACAAATCCATGGCAGGTAATTTCTTGATTAGCAAAGTAACTTAGCTTTTCAAGAAGAGCTCTCCCCCATAGAGTTATAAACAAAATTATGTTTATGCCACAGTAAATAATATTTCACAGCTGCCCATTAAACTTGAAACTCCCAATATGAAAACACAATTCCCTACTGATTTAACAACAATAAACAACATCATTCAACAGCAAAATCTAACTAAGGAACTCCATGGAGCCGAGTCCTTCCTGGGAAGCCAACAGTCGCTCAGCCCCTCAAGAAATTCCCAAAATTTTGTGGAACCTGAAGCTTCATTACCATGTTCACAACAGCCCGCCATTTGTCCCTATCCTGAGCCAGATGAATCCATTCCATACCACCCCAACCCATTTCTCTAGCATCCATTTTACAAAAATGTCTGATTAGTAGTTCACCTATCACATCAAAACCCACACTCATTATCCCCAATAACTTCGTCTATGTATGGACTTAACCTTGAGAGAAGGATGTTGGATAAAATTTTGAATGAAGCTGATAACAGTGACATGCCTCAATAATTACTACAGTCAGTTTTATCACCCATCTTGTGAAATGGTACAATAATAGACTCCTTACATTGCTTAGGCAATTCTTCCTTTTTCCAAACAGAATTTAGGATCTTGAATCCTTTAGGAGTTTTAGTTGTAGAATTTAGGAGTTTATGGATCTCAGAACATGTTTCACCTCCTGCTTGAATCAGTTCTGTCTGAATTTATATCCTTTCAATTTTGCAATAGTAATTTCAACCTGAAAAGGACCAGGCTCAGGTACTAATGGCTCAGCCATATGTATTTCTATCATCACTAACACGATGTGCATTCAACAACTGAGAGAAGTAATTCTTCCACCTAATGAAAATGTTGTGAAAATCTGAAGATTTCTGTCTTCTGGGTTGTTGCACTGTGTAGTCTGGTCGATAAAATCTGCAAGCATATCACCATTCTCATCCTATGCCAAGTTATTTCCAGGTTGATAACCCTACTTACATGCATTTATACCTTTGCATAAGTCTCTAATGTTCTTGTTCTTGCTATGTGTTACAAGCTCATTAACTTTGTCTTTCAGACATTCCCTCGTTTTGTTCCTGAAATGTCTACTAGCTTCACATCATACATTATTCAGATTACTTCCACTTATTTGGCTCAGATCCTGTAACCATTGCAATTTGGCTTGTTTCCTTTCATCTAATGACATTAAACATCCTTCGTCGAATCATGGCTTTATGCTCCTTAAATTCATACTAACCTAGACTCCCTTGGCTGAAGTTGGGATATTCTCAGTAATGATTTACACCAGCAAAATCTAAGAACATAAATGACATACTATATATCTTGTGGTTGCAAAACTCAGAAAAACCATCAACCACTAAAACACACTGTGCAAAGGCACATATATGTTCTGCACACTTGAAAATATCTTCCATTCTTCATGTGCGGTGAGATTATTTTCCACTGAACGACTCAATAAGTACGTTCACGTGAATAAAAATTAATACACAAAGTGCGTAATATCCCTCTGCTGTAACACATTAACCTATAATCATGTATAAGAATGAATTACTTATGAAAGAAATTCGCATGGAATATCCAAGTGCCAATACATTTAGGTTTTGGCGCCATGCATTGTATTTTAATCAGTGTTTGGCAATCAAAACACAAGAACATGTCTTAATTGCCCTTACACTTAAAAATATGGTTTTGACTTATGTCAGAACTTGAGCTTACCACTTCTCTGCATTTCCGTAATATAAGGACGTCAAACTATCTTCACATAACGGCTTTAATCGCCCACACCGAACTACCCGTCACTGCTTCTCTACTACCGTCAGACAACAGGAGCAATGCTGCAAACACTATAAAGTAAACCCAAGATAGTTCCTTTCACTGACGTGTTTTGAATGGTACTTACAAGATTCGTAAATGGCTTCGGTACTGATGAGGTACAAACATCACATACCGAATTTAGTTATACATACTGGGAAAGTGTTTTGGTCGATCGGACGCTCGTCTTCATCTCGAAGTTTGGGAGAACAAATCACAGTAACTGATTATGGTTCAGCTATAGTATGTTGGCATCCAGAGACACATTTTCCTTACGACTGTTCTCGTGCTTTGCCATAAGAACGAGAAACTCACTCAAACCTGAAAATCCAGTCCTTGGACGAAGTTTGCTCTGTGATTAACGAAAAAAAGGAAGACTATGTTCGCCAAGAGTTAATGAGCCTCACATACACAACAAAGCATAGATGGTTTCCTCGAGAGAGAGACAAATATGCAAAGAAGACTCCCCCAGATAGAGAATATTTATACATTTTTAGTTTAACAGGTTATTCAGTGTACTTTAATGTTCCTGAGAGTAGCCTGTTATCAGTTCTTCCAAAATGTACCAAATTGACAGGTATATTAAGTTACTATAGAATGAATTGCAGCATTCACAACATAAAAGTCACCATCAGGACGAAAGTGGCCAAAACATCTTCCATGATGCTCATACCAGGAAACCCAATGTATCTGTGAATTAAATGGTTGTCAAGAAATCTAGTTTCACAATCCTAAATTTGCATGACTTGAACTCTCATTTGCCATACTGAGGAGAAAAAAACAGTTAAAGAAGGAATGACTAGCATTGGACATCATCAAAACAGAAAGAAAGAGCAAAAGATGGACAAAGTATGAATGCAAGGCATGAAAAGTTCTAAACAAATTAGGTTAAGCATCCTCTTCAACTTTAAATAGGTATTTTGTTGTTCTCTGTTGGCTACGCCGGTAATACCAACACCACATGGCTATATTGTCTTGCAGTAGTGTTACTGGTGGCGAATTAAAGTTTTGGCGGTTAAAGTGATGTTAAAAGAGTGAACATTTTTATTTAACGAATTGTATTACTGTTACTCAATTAATATCTATCAAGATTGAATGGGGGACTTTCCGTTAGGATTTCGGGAAGTTATTCCTGATCAAACGTTGCCTGAGAAATGGAAGGAATTGACTTTGAATACAGGTTAGGTTCAAGTATCACATGCAGTTGTAACTTATAACTGGTTCTAATTTTAATATATATAAAATTAGAACCCACATGATTCAGCTATATATGAGTCCGTTTCGTGTTGAATCATGCAGGAAAAATGATTGGTTTTGTGGTTGGTGAAACGTTAGACCAGTTCGAATTAAGGAAGGGCTTTGAATTTCGTAAAGAATATGCCTTTTGAAAGATACATTTAAAGTTTTATTTAAAAGAAATAGTGTGAAATATGCAGGTAAGGGTGTCGGAAAAAAGTGTATACAGGAAGCAAGAATCAGACCTAACTCATACTGTTCAACCTGCTCGAAGTGCCTAATCTGTTAATGAATTTAGGTTTTTCATGATTGTTATATGTAACAAAATTACCAGCTAGATCAGAAACAAAAACGAAGTAATATACATATAAAGAGTTCTGATGATGGTGTGTTACAATCAACTTGACTGTTACTTTGGACGTTGTCCATCATCTTGGGTATTTGTTAAAAACCATATTTTGGAGACTAAATCTGTCTGTCATCAGTTTAAGGAAAGGAGAAAGGGATGCTCTGAAGGGTTCCTTGGGCAGATTAGGCACTCCTTTCTCCTTATCTTAATTTGATGGTGGAGACAGATCAGATCCAGTTCTGAAATATGGTTTTAACAGATAACCAAGACAATGGATAATGTCCAAAGTAACAGACAAAGTAATATGTATGGCAAGTGCCTGGAAGGAACTTGTGGAAAGGACAACTAACTCATAAAAATAATGGGGCAACCTTATTTTGTGTCATCGTTTCTTAATCACAGTGTTTGATATCTAGTGTGCAATTTGTCTTTCTCTAGTATTAATCATTGTTTTTATATTAATTTATTGATGACTTTCTTTATTTCAGGGGGGACACAGAGTACATTACAGGACATCAAAGTTCCAGAGAGAGCTGGAGGTTACTGCTACAAGGACTCAACAAAGCATTACACAAGAAACCGATTTATTTATTGGTAATTATTGTTATATATTTCACTTCTCTTTATTCATTCAGGTAGTGGGTTGTGTGTGCACATTTCTGCCTGTCACTGAAGTTTTGATACATGTTGATTGAAATTCTTGATGATTAATTAATCTGTGCATTGTAATATTTGTAAATTAAACTTTTATTGCTTCCATTCAGTCTTGCAATGGGATTTGAATTATCCATTAGTCCATATAATCTAGAACTAAGAAAGGAGATATCTTTTATTAAGAATATGACACCATTGCATTAGAAATTTTTATCCCAGAAATGTTCCTGTTGTTTTGTCATCATTGTGAACTTTTTAACAGAGATCATTAAGGCATGTTCCTATGAATTCCAGGATCATTGTGGTCTCTCCATCTTCATTTCTCATCATTTCAGTATCTAATCAATGCCAGGTGTTCTTTTTTGATGCTTTTTAATTTTCTCTGTGTCCTTGTCTCATTATTTGGTTGAGTGTGATACAGTGGTGATCATAATCATTCATAAAATTTGATAACATTCTAACTTTGCAGCAAATTTCCTGCTTGGTTACTTGCTTGCTTGCAGATAAGATAATCAAATAAGCACAGACCTTGCAGAAGACATTCCAGCAAATAATGTAATGCATGACACAGTGAACATAGAATGTTCTCAGTTGTGATGCTAGGTGACAAAATATTATTTGTAAACCTTCAGATTCTGCAAGAGCAGTGCATTTTTTTAGATCTGAGAACCTGTGAAGTCCCTGTACTACATAATTAGTTTTTCAGTGAGTTAGTGAAAGTTTCAGTATAATTTCTCTACTTTTATAAGAGTTTTTGGCAACCAGAATAGTGTAATTGTAAGGTTGTTTTGATGTTGACAGGCGGATATGTCACGATGTTCTGGAGTTGGTTGAGCACAGCCTGGATGTGAACCTAGTTGGGAACAACATCCGCTGCAAGTTCCAGGACACCCCAGTGCTGGAGGGACTCACCATCCATGAGACATACAACAGTATTGTAGTGCTGGTAGCGACCGTGTCCAGCGTACATCGTCTCTCATTCCCACACCCTGACAAGATTCACAAGCAGGTACATTTCAGATTTCTGTGGTGGCTGTTCTGACACCGCAGTTGATAGGCATCGTTAGTCAAGAAGTTTATTGTTGTGAAATCAAAGGATCATCTCCATTTTTAAAACAGCTTATTAGCTTATTACTTGATCCTAACCTGGGATAGTTGAATCCATCCACATTTAGCATCCTTATTTGCTGAGATCACTTTTAATATTATTGTCCCACCTACGCATAGGTCTCACAAATAGACTCATCTGTCCAGACTTCAAACGCAACTTACAAGTTTTATACTGCATGGTCAACCTATCTCATACATATTAACTCCTCACCGCCGAGTGGCGTAAAATTACGCCCGGCCTTTAAATCCTGGGGATTGCAGCTGTGCGTAGTATTACGTCCGGCTTTAAGCCTAATTTCTTCAGCTCATAACTTTGTAATGATTAATGCCAGCGCAATGAGGTTTGTAGCACTCTGTTGTGGAAAGTTTTCTGTGTGTGAAGATCCGGCAACCTTGTTGACAAACCCTTAAAGGACTACCTGGGAGTCTAAAAATAGACGACTGGCCTCAGTTTTACAATGGAGAACCCTTCAAGCAGTCGTGTGTTATTTGATGCTGAACAAAGGGCACTTCTAGACGAATTATTGGAAGTGACAATTATAGTAGCTCGGACACCAAGAGTGTAGACTTTGATTATACACAGTTGGTGACACCGGGAACGTTAGCGATTAGTGATAATGAGAGTAACAATGGTGGTGGCGAAAGCCAGGAAGAAATTGTAGAAGCAAATTCAGGTATTGTTTCCGGCAAGTATATGTGGGAAAATATAGAACCATTTACTGCTTCAAGAGAAGCATTTTGTAATGTATATGGTCCTCGGTTCGACACGGCTGGACTAGATGTCGTGAGTTCATTCGAAATCATTTTCGATACAGCTCTTGTGCAGCTCATTGTAGATGAAACCAACAGATATGCTAAGCAAGAAATTTCTAAAAGTGTCCATCCTCTCACATTTCGATCTAGGATTAGGAAGTGGCAAGATGTCACAGTAGACGAAATTTACGTGGTTTTGGCTCTATTTATGTTGATAGGCATTGTTCAAAAGCCTACAATCAGATCTTATTATGCAAACAACCGGTTGCTGTACACTCCGTTTTTTCCTGAAACTTTACCTCTGGAAAGACTAGAGATAATTACCAAATTTCTACATTTTGCAGATAACAGTAAGCAAAATGAATATCAAGGACCTCCCAAACTTTTCAAAATTTATCCAGTCATTCAGCACCTGAATAACAAGTTTCAAAATTTGTATCTTAATTCAAGCAGTCGTGTGTTATTTGATGCTGAACAAAGGGCACTTCTAGACGAATTATTGGAAGTGACAATTATAGTAGCTCGGACACTGAGAGTGTAGACTTTGAATATACACAGTTGGTGACACCGGGAACGTTAGCGATTAGTAATAATGAGAGTGACAATTGTGGTGGCGAAAGCCAGGAAGAAATTGTAGAAGCAAATTCAGGTATTGTTTCCGGCAAGTAT
>NW_019059582.1:271133-317148 GCF_000696155.1 Zootermopsis nevadensis
AACCGGCTGCTGTACACTCCGTTCTCAACTTCTGATCCATTTGCTCCCATTGGTCACACACAGAGAGCTCATCTTATAAGGTAAGATTACAAAACCATCTTTTAAGAGGATTTCAGTGAAAAATTCATAATTATATCTCATATAGTTCAAAAGTTATGGAAAAAAACGTATTTTACAGCAAAATGTAAACGGGCATTTAAAAATTACTACCGCCGGAACAGCACAACAGCGGTATATGCTGGGTATTTAAAATTCCGCGTCAACAGGTTAATTAATCATCCTCAAGTTATGATGGAGCAGGTAATATGACTTCCTTACATCAACCAAAATCAGTGGCGCTATTATTATGTTTTTCAGCGGAATTGGCGGCTTTGTTGAGTTCTGGTCTTCATGAGTGACCAATCAGCACAAAGTAGGTCTGCTGATAAGCAGCTAGACCTCAGTCTGTTCAGAATCCCTGTGGTAGAAGCATCGGCAGCCGCACTGCGTTGTTGCCAATTCTTATATGTTCTTTGTGTAGTGTTGTGGAATCCAATGTTCCACGATGCTACGTCTGGCACCACTCTATGTCGTTTCCTCGCTATCTCGCCCCTCCATCTACCACCACTACTTCCTACCATGGCACAGTACATGTGATTGGTGCATGCTCCAGCTGCCAATTCGGCTGAAACCAGTTATAGTTTCTTAACATTACATGCAGGTAGGTACCGCTTTACGACACTTCATTTTACACTGTTTCACATTAACGTCCGTTTAAAATAATAATGAAAAAATAAAAAAATATAAGAAGAAAATTTGAAAACATAAGTGTAAACGCAGCACAGGAACTGGGTACCTAGGCGGCGCTAGTGTCGGTGTCAGTTGCTTACTCCTTGTCCGCCAGTACAATGCATTATAATTCTTTCTTGATTTACACCGCTTCAGCTAACGACTCTGAGGAAGTGGAACATAACCCCAGCGTAAATTGGGGCCTACCTGTACTGTGTTTAACCAAACAGATGGCAAAGTGTTTTTCTAGTTTCAGTTAAAAAAATAAGGGTCATCTTGTATTTAAGTGGAAAATATTTGGGCCTACACATTACTCTTTATGAGTGTGTTTTTACACGTTTTAAGATTTTAGCAGATCGTTAATTTTAAGTTGTGTGAATTGTTTCCATTTTATATGTGTCATTGGCTGCCTTCCATATGTGGATGCTGCCTTCTTACCCATGCAGTTGTGACAAGGTACCCACTGATCATGATAAGATGAGCTGCTGTATTCTGATGTCACTTCAGTTGTCTGCAACGATTGATGTTCTGTTCCAGGAGCATCTGTTTGCCCACCATACAGACTCGAGCATCATGTCCATCTTTGCTGAGGCTTCAGCGAGCGCAGCGAAAGATCCTCGAACTTTCCATGTTATAAACAACACGGTGGCCAGTAAGTACTCGCTGCTTTCGTGTAATTCAAACACTTGGAAATTCTTTAAGCATCTGATTGTGTAATGCAGAGGTTCAGTATCATGTTCATAGAAACCTGTTATGGGATCTTCTTCTTCTAGTCTGATTATGTTAGTTTTTTCATGACACTTTTAACCTTTGTCATACAGCATTTAAATAGTGATTGTTACCTTTGCTGGTTGGATTTAATTCTTGGCATTTAAATAAAGAGATGCATTCTTATGAAAAATTACTCATGTCTTCTTAACCATTGGCTAAAATTACAATATAAAATCTGTCCTCATGCACACATCTTAGTGATAAGCCTAGAAAAACATTTCTTTTCTAAATACCAAGTGTCCGTACATAGAAAGTATTATTTATTACATTTTGCCTCAAATTAAAATACATAAATAATTCTTTGTTATTACTCATGCAACGAGCAAAAACTTCCTCTGAATTATTTATTTTGTTTTGTGGGTGCACACATAAACCAACCTAACATCTTGTGCTACTGAACATAGTCGGCGTAACCTTTCTGCAAGTGAAAAGTGCATATCAACACTGCCTCTGCTTTTGTTAGGGCAGTGCTGGTTGTGGCCGAACTCTAACCGTGCTCATTCTGTAGCCTCAGAGGTTGGTATCGTCATGCACTCTGAGAACGCATTTGTCTTCCACCTTAATGTTTATCTACAAAATATTTATATAACCTACCCACTAATTGAATAATTGTTCTTTGAACTCCTGCATGCATCAAGTGAAAATGTGGTTATGGAGGTTGTATGTTACAGGTACACCTCTGCCCCATACATCTGCGTCATGGCTGTCTGTGAATGAAGAGGCACTGTTCGCTCTTGCTTACAGCACTGGTCCCATTCTGCTCGTTAGGATGGATCCGTTATCTGGCATGGTGTCAGTCAATGAACTGAAGCAAGAGACTATGGTGCCACGTTTTCTGTCTGGCATAGCTGGTGCTCTGAGGTGAGTGTGAGTTTTGGAATCTATTGTATCTCACTGTTAGCATACTGGTCACATGTTGGGTCATCATCGTCGTCGTCATCATCATCATCATCATCATCATCATTATTATCAAAATAATAATATACTACCGCCGATATTTCCATCATTGTGGGTCATCTTTGTCCATTATTATTTGTTCCATCCTGCCTACTGTCGTGTTCTTGAGCTTTCTGTATCGTTTCTTTGCTTCCTCTCTTTTACATTCTTAAATGTCTCCCTTTGCATCATTATCTGCGTAGTCACCACAACTTTTGCTTTGACCCTTTCTGCCATATATCCACAAAAGGTGCCTAAAACCAACATGGTGCACTGGTATAACAAAACACCTGAGCACCTTTTCCATCTTTTCAGATATTTGAGGTTGAGCTCCTCAGTCATCCACCCTTTTTTTTATTCTTACAGTAATTCCTGACAGAAATTTGACTTTAGGGAGCGTTTTTTCACCCTGAAAACTACAGATGGTGGCAACTTGTGACCGTCAGTGGTGATTGCCAACATCATGGTATATTGTTGCTTATTCACACCTGTGATTTTAACTAGAACTGTCTTTTTGTCAGCATGTTCAATAGTGGTCTGTTTTGGAGTATTGCACCATATTGGGGTTTGATTAGTATTTCCTATTTGAGAAAGAAGGTAGCTGTGTTTCTTTCATATCAAAATCACATATTCTGAAAATTAACAATTTTTCTTCATACTGTTTAAGTAGTTCCTGAGAAATTATAGTCCCACAAATCAAAAGCTGCTGATGCTACAGGAACCATTGAACCCACCTGTAAATATCCTTGAATTCAGTTAAAGGAACATTGAATTTTTATGCTGTTTTAGAAGCCTCCAGCTGCAGTATTTTGGTACAAACTGCATAACCAGACTTTCACAAATCCATGTCACATGCATGGAGTTAATGTTGAATTAGAGGGAAGGCACTTTGGTTGCTGCAAAATGCCCGCTTACTTTTTGGTACATTCTTTACCTTTTTATTTTTGTTTTACACCATTCCCTAATGTGCTCTTTGTTCACATAACATTTATGACCTACAGGTATTTCTCTGCATATTGAATAACTTGCCAATTAAAAATTGTGGTGTAACTCAATATCTTGTTACCAGCAGCTAGGGTGTATTAACTGTCGCACACAAAAACCAACAATTCAGAAGATGTATGCAGACAAACTGAGTGTGTCAATGATTTCTAGTTATGAATTTTGCATCTTCCGTTGTTCTTAAAGAAAAGCTACCATTCTGCCTCTTATAAAGACATCTCTTAAGTAAGGGACTAGTTCACTTCTCACCTTCTGAACTCCAAAGAAATAGTTATCAACTTTAAATCTGGGACATGCTAAGATCTTAGTGTTCATCATCATTTCCTTTTTTGAGAATGAAATTAATGTAATTAAAATAGGCCATCAGCTTCTTCTTTTACCAAGCCTAAATGTGTTGTCAGAGTTGAAAACAGACATATATAATTTTATGGTATCTTTCAGGAAATCATTTGGATGTTTGAGGGTAATGAAGTAGCCCTCATCTCCTTTCTCCTTGAAACCGAAAATTATAATGTCCTTTTTCTTATATTATCTGCACTTTGTGGTCGACAGCATCATGTCTTTCATCCCATCTTATCGCCAGTGTAGTCTGATTATAACCATTGATCACAGAATTGATAGTTTTATTCAGAAGGTCAAACTTGGGCCCCAAACTATCAGTCTCCATTCTGATGTCATGGTGTCAGCTGTCTCCAGTGAGTGCTCCTTCAGCAGCCTTAAGATTGCCTCAATCTTATATCCCTGGCTTTTGACATACTCTAATATTTGATCCAGCTTCAGTTGATCAGCTTGTGGTCCTGAATTCATTTCCATTCCTCCCCATCACTAGAGGCATCATAACCACCAGCTCCTCATAGAACTTAGTTATTGAAGAACTGTCTGATCAGCACAATGCCACATTCCCTTCTTTCTTAAACCCTGTCATCAACATACCACTTGTGGCAGTATATACTTCAACAGTGACACACTGAACTCATCTGTTTGCCTACACATCTACAGCGCAACTCTCAATATATTTATATAGGGTTAGGATGAGGAGGATCAGATTGGGGAAACTGGGCAATCATCATATATATGGCTTTTTACTTAGCACTGAAAATGGAGGCAGTATACTTTGCTGAAGCATTAGTATACAGTTGAAAGACTACGTGGTACAACAGCATAGAAGACCACCACCAATAATCACATCAAAGAACATATATTTGAAATGCGTGTGCTCAAATATGGATCTTGCCTTTCCGCTGCTTTTACCTTTGCCTTCTGTTACCTGAGTTTGTTAAATTTAGTAAATGAAAATTGTATTTATACTGAGAGCTTAAATCAAATGCAACTGACGTTATGGGTGCAGGGGCAGAGCAAGTGACAGTGACATGGCGGTGAGTATGGTGCTGCATTCTGTTGGCCTCGAGACGTATTTGTTCTCCTTGAGTCGTGACGGTAACCTGCGCATGTGGTCATGCAGTCGTGCGCAGTGCATCATGGTCACGGACGCGCTGAACAACGTGGCTGAAAAGGGTCGGAACCTAACGCAAGGCAGTAAGTTCTGCTGTTCATGTTCAATTTAAACCCATCTTATGTGAACAAAAGTTTTGTATCTATTACTAGAAGGTTTCACTGTCATAACGTTCTGAGCTTGATATACTGTCATATTCACCAACCCATAAGTTAGCTGAAGAATTTCCGTCAATCTGATTCTTCTAGCACATGTACCACATCACAGTATATGTACAGGAGATGAATCCATGAGCCTAGTGTCGCTGCCTGATCAGTGAAAATAGAAACTCACTAAACCCAAACATCTTATCAGTGTTTTGGTTTCTGTAACTAATTACTTGGAAGGGCATGGTGTAACATGATGGCATATCCTTGGCTTCCCCACCCATCACAGATGCGAGATGATTTTAATTCTACGGCCGTAATAACTTGAGATACATTCAGTTCTGTATCTGACTTTATTTTGTTTTACTATGTTAGAAGGCAAGGACCCTTGATATTTTGTTAAATTATGTTATGTTATGTTATGTTGAGAGAGACTCTGTGTTAATTTTAAGACATTTTCAATGTAGTAATTGACAGTATCATTGTTGTGGGAGCCCTAATAAATTATTCAAACAAGAAATTCTGAAGAAAATCTAGGGTTAAGGATTAAGATTTGATATGTTAACAGCTGAAAAACCTGTACAGTTAAGTGAAGCTGCAAATTGTAAAGTTAAAGGTCTATGGTTGTGTTTCTGTTTGCACAGCTCAGAGCCATGTCCTGCGCAAGGCAGTGGGCAGTGACAACCAGCTTTACCTTGGAGTGTTCCTCTGTTTTGCTTCTGAGTCTCAAGTGTGTGTCCTGAAACCTGTGAGTGAACTTGGAGTCTTCAAGTTGATACGGCAGTGCACGGTGTATGCTCCAGATGTAAGTTCCCAGTTCAGTGGTGACATTGGGTTAGATAGGGGAGACAGATGGTTACATCGAAATGGAGATGGGGAAAATAATATTCACGTTGATCTTACAAAAGTTATTCAACTCTTCATGTTTGTTACTGACGATCAGTTTTAGTATTGGCAGTGCCAAACCTTTATGTTTTATTGACAGACCTATGTCAATGCATTAATCTGTAATTTTGCTGAAGAGACTGTGGGAAACCATTGTGTTGATTTTAATCAGGTACTTTATGAATACAAGTCTTTGTCATTACTGGTACAATAACCTGCTTATCTGAAGAGAAAAATATTACATTTACAATACCCAATGAATGAATAAAAAGGGGATGTGCCCATTAGTGACCCTAGTACTGCAGCCATCTGTGGTCTGTTATGATTCCCTGCCTTTGCTGCTTCAGGCCTCTAGCAATCCTAGATATGAAATGAAGCACAGTAGAGCAAAGCAGTCCAGTCACTTGATAATCCTGTCCTGTGTTTCAGCTGATTCTCCTTTGTCTTCATACAGCTGAAGTCTCTAATGTAATGAGTATTTTTTTAAATGATAAATTTCATTCAGCATCTCATGTCTTGCAGAATGACCTGGTTGACTTTGCCCTTGGTAGAGGGCAGCTGTGGGCTGTGTGGCGGACAGCACAGGGTGATGCAGCGGTGTCTTGTGCTCATCTGGATAGCAGTTCCCCAGAGTGGCAACCCGCTATACTGGAGCAGCCCCCTGAGAGAGATTATGTAGTGACTGATGTTGGAACAGACCCACGTCAGGCCTATGTATCATACATCTTCCACCCTGGTCAGTTTCCTCTGACTGTCATTGCAAAAGCACTTGGTGTAAGTTATGACACACACTCAGTATTTGTTCTGTGTTTACAAATGGTTTGAGCATTTTCTACATTCCGTTTGCTATGACTGTTGTATTATTAGAATGAATAAGGTTGGAACAGAATGTCTGGACTCAAGGTAAGTCACAAAGGAATGGAGAAAATTACGTAATGAAGAGCTTTCCATAATATTGTTGGAGTGATAAATCATTATTGTATAGTTTGTAGTACAAATGGAAAAAAGCATTTTGCTTTAAAAACGTTATAGATAAAAACCATGTGGGAGATTTGAGCATAAGTGGAAGTATAAGACTAAAATATGTTTGAAGGATTAATTTGGGATTGTGTGAATTGGACTGAATAGATTGCAGATAAGATTCAGTTGTGGGTTTCTGTGAAAATTGTGATGAAGCGTTGGCTTGTGTAAACCTATAAAATGTATTTATCCGTTAAATAACTATCAACTTCTGATGGCAGAGCCTAGAGTTTGTTTAGTTTCGTTAAGGTAGTTATTTCAGTGGCTGGTGGGCAGATGGGTATTTTTAAATGTACAGGTGTCCGAGGAAGAACTCTGGAGTTTTGGTTATAAACACTTATTCATTGCTTTGACATAAACATTTCTTATCAGCGAAAACTAGTAGAAAATGTCGCCATTGATGAGTGGGTGGGTACTTATGAAATTAGTGAAGTCAGTTGGTCAGTCGTAAATTGTGTGGATAATTAAGTAGCCAGTAATTTTGTTATTGTTGTGGCAGATTTTCCGGCGCTCCTCCCTGCTCTCTGACACGGCAGTCTCGGTAGGTGTCTTGAAAGAACGAGTATGTGTGGCTGTGGAGGCAGAAATACAGAGTGAAGTACAGGATTATGAGCTGAATGATGATGACTATCTGGAGGTTGCCAACCGTTGCTGGTTGCGCTTCTACTCTTGCTGTGTTCAGTATCACCAGGCAGGGGCTCGACCTGTTGGCCTGGTGCTGTTGGATCAGTCTGGGGTCTTGCTGGTCAAGAAACAGCAGATCTCTCTTTTCAGGTTTGTCAGACAACAGTTGCATATGTTCACTAGGCCACCAGCATGGGGTTATCCATTGTGCTTAATGGCAGTTGAACTTAGTACTGTTTCAGTCTGTCTTATTTCTTGCCCTTGTGTTTTTTATGTAGGCCGATGGATTCGCTGGAACATCTGCTGCTGGCAGGACCTGACCAGTGTGTTCCACAGCAGTTTAGGTCAACACCATTCCTCAGTGAAGATACTGATACTTGTGCTGATCTACTCCATGTCTTGTCCGTTCTCGTTAGCTTGGAGAACCGGTTGCCAGATGAGGTGAAGGCGGCGTTTGAACGAGAGTTGTACCAGTTGAAGATTCCAGACCAGATTATTGCTGATATGGCAAGGGAGCTCATGTCTGGTGATGACATTGTATGTATAATCACCTGGTTGTTGTTATAATGATGCTGTATCAACTGCAGAATTTATTTAGCATGGATTGAGGTATGAAGGTGGTTACAAATAATGAATTTTGGAAGTACATCGAAACTTACTTTATAGTTCCATATGAACTGCTGAGGTTGTATAATATCGAATGAAATATGGTGGGATGATTACAAATAAAGAACTTGCAATGCACAGGAAATCACAGTTTACTTTAAAGTACTCTCCAATGCAAAAAATTGTGGTTGTACAGTTACCATATCTGTTCACAGTGGGAAATCTTAGGATTGATTCACGCTTTAAAGGGTATCTCTCCTGACTAGTTTTCTGTGTTTGCTTCAGAAAAATGCCAGAACAGTGCCTTAGAATAAGCTGTGAAGTTATCAGAGTTTACCTGGGAAAACTGAGAAAGACAACAGAACACATCAGCCAGGACAGCTGTTCTGTTGATATGGATGAGAAAGTTTATCACAGGAGCTTACCATTGCGTTTTTAAGCCATTAACACTTCAAAATCTATTCACTAAGATCAACTTTAATATTATGTTCCTAGGTCTACCAAGTGGCTCTTCTTTGTAACAGGTTTTCCAGTTACAGTAACATGTGCTGTTTATACTTTTCCCAAACATCCATTTCATTGTTTATTTGATCATTTTATCAGTAATACATAATAGTCTGCTGATTGGTCTTCCATGATCAGCAGATAGTCATGTAGGTGATCAAAAGCCCCACTGCTTTGTTGTAATCTCTACAAATGCATGCTGCCATCAGACCATACCAATTCACATCTACACAGTCTATTTCCCTAAGATCTGAATTAATGTTGTCCTCTTATCTATGGCTCTGTCTCTCATACATTTTATCACTCTCTATCAAGTTTCCCAACCAGATATTCTTATTTTTCATGTTATGAAGTTATAATTTCAGGTGCTAAACCAGCAGTTCATGTCAAGCCTCCGCAAGAAGCTGGAGTATGTGAAGGACATCTACCCTGCCATGCTGATGCTGATTGAGGCTCTCACCCTGGATATTGGGCAGCCAAAGGAACTGGTATTGGACGACGTCAGTCCTGAGGCATCACGACTGATTCTGTCAATAAGCCACCTGTTCAGCAGTCATCTTGGTATCAGCACCATTGCACAGTCCCTGCATCAGATTGCAGTTGTGCGGTAAGTTGCGCCCCTCTGATTGGGCAGCATCTCACAGGATATGTTCTTGTCAGTTTTTAATTCATCATCACCTAACTGTTTTATTGTATGGATGTATGAAACATTGCCCCTTACTTTGACGCAAGAATTTAAATTACAGTGGAACCTCGATATGACGTGGGTTTCAGGGTACAGCTAAAGTACCAGCATTATAGCTACCCACATTATATGTGAAATTGACATTTATCTGATTTTGGAAACTCTGATATTATGTATATTTGTCCTTGAGGCATTAGAGTAAGTCTTTGGAGGTAAGTCAAGTTACATGTGCTGAATTTTTACGTAAATATGTAATAGGCAAATTTGTCTTAATCGAGAAATGTAAGAAACAAAGTGTAAATGTACAATAACTTTGAATGGTGGCATCAACTCTGTAATTACGGATTCTAAAACTGTGTCATTATGAGTATTAATGTATAATATTAAGTGTACATTATAACTGTGACAAATGTGTACAGTACAAAGGAAAATGTACTGAAGAGCCAAAACAGTGAAAATGTTGGTTGCATTTGTTGCAGTAGTAGATATTTTTTCTCATGGCTGTTCCACAGATAAACTGGTTTCCTGCAACCTTGTGCTTCATAAACTATAACCTACAAACAGAAGTTCCTTGTAATATGGTCACAATTATCTAGATGTTATATGTCTTTAAACTCTGTCATATTACATGTGGCATGTTGTATTTTTAAGAAATAGACTGATGTTAGTAGTGTGTCATATTTTGTTATCTAGAAGTGTTCATTTTAATTTATTCAAGTCCTTGCTTAAATCGATGACTTGACCTGCAGCCATTTTATTTTTATGTATTTTTGTTGATTTGACAAGGATGACCCTTTGTGTTCTTCTCCTCGTCAGGTTTTCCATCTGCCGCAACCTGCTGCTCCTACAACAGTTGTTGCTGGAGTGTCACCAGAAGTTGTCCTATTCAATGGATTCTGCTGGGGTGGACACTATACGATCTGTCCTCCTTCCTCGAGCAGTGGTGTTGACACAGGCATACTATGTCGTCATGTGGGTGAGCGAGACCCCAGCAACGGCCACATTTGCATCCACTATCTTCAGCAGTAGCTTGCAGCGCATGGCTGTACTGAAACTGAATGAGGCTACAGGTCAGTACTTGCTTGTCTAACAGGTGGAGAGTAGAAGTGTTCTTTGATTCTCTTCGTGGGGGCGGTCCATGAGCTTAAATGAAACTCCACATATTCCTAACCTTGGGACTTCATTGAGGAGAGTAGTCATTTTGAAAATGGGTGTCTTCTGGGTTGTTGTGCCATGTAGTCTGGTAGATGTCCACTAACGTTTCAGAACTCCTCCATCGTTACTCTGAAAGATGGTAGTGAAGACAATTCATTATTTACTTAGTAGGATTTGAGGTTCTCACCAAGAAGACAGTCATCTTCATAATTTACTTGTTTGGACACAAATTTTTAATTTACTTTAATTTTAATGTATCCCTCTTCTAAATATCTTAACCCTGTTCACTAAATGTAAAGCTTTCCACATTATTGAATGACTTTCTTTCTTCAAGTATGCACCACAAGATTATGTAGTGTTAGATTTGTTATGTGAAGTGTGTGTTTATAGATAATGTGTAATGCTGCTTTTATAAAACATACAAATGAACAAGCACCAAGAACCACTGTTCTGCTATATATTGCAATGTTCTTGCCCTGGGAGCAGTGTCTGGTCTTAAAGTTGGACAGACTTTTGCGCCTAACATCGTCTGTTGTTTCATTGGTGTTCAGAAGAATGCCACATTGGGTGGTAAATATGAGGAGACTAGTACGATTTGAGGTTCTCATGGTGGTAAGTATGAAGATGGCTGTCTTCTGGGTTGTAGCACCATGTAGTCTGGTAGAAAGGTATGCTGGTGTTGGAGGCAGCAAGGACCTATGAAACTCTGGTAAACTTCTACTAGACTACGTGGCACTACAACTCATAACACTGTCATGTCCATGAGGAGACCTTCTCTCAGATAAGCAGAAGTGTGGGCAATTTATATGTTTCAGGAGGAAGCATGGTGATACCATGCCACTCTCAGCACAGAACTCTCACGCTCCTAGAGCTGTTTGTGCAGTCATCAGGCTCAGTACATGCGCACTCACTGCTGTCGCAGCTGCAAATAGACGAAGAACTGCTACCTGTGTGGCACACGTCCATGCTCGCCTACATAACTCTCATAGGTAAGAGTTGTGTTGACCTCAGTCAGGAATGGCGTAACATGAGTGCCAACCCATAGTCAGAGGTAATGGAAGGTGAGGGCAGTGAAAAATTCTGTGCTGGTTCTGTCATATCTGGAACCCAAAACCCTGAGCATGTGAGCCCTGTACTGCTGGTTTGAGTCTGTACTACATGTACTATTTATTCTTTTACGTCCCATGGATGGATGGTGTGTTGATGTCTTTTTATTCTGGGACTTTTACTTTTTTACTTTGTCCGGAGATAGGGATTAGCTCTATCTAGTGGGCCCAACTGTGTAGGATCCTGAAGACGGAGATAGAGTCCCATCTCCGAAACTTCGTTTTACGTTTTATATTTTATATTTTACTAGACGATGGATAATATCCAAGGAAATTTTTATTCAAATGACTCTTCACCAACGTCAAGAAGTTTTAGATTTGATATACACGAAATATGTTGGCCATAGCCTCAAAGCTTTTTACTGGTATTACGTCTGTGGTCTTCTAACCACCTTAAATTGTTCCAACAAAATTAGCAGGTATATAACCATACCAGACTTTGTTAAACAGGCATATCAGTTGTTGGTAACAAAACAACAGCATTTCCTTTGTATACTTACCAATCCATCGTTCATAATTCTCCTGTCTTTCAACACTATATAATCTGTGCAATTTATGAAGACATAAAGAAATCAAATGGTACTTAGTGTGTTTCATGGTCACAGGTCAACTGGTGTGGCCGGTTTGCCGCCATTTTGTGTTTCCTGAGTTCCTCCTGGCATCATGCCAGCACCTCCTGATACAGGAATATGTACGCCTGTTGCATGGCTGGTGTGAGTGGAACAATTGCTCTCGTAAGTTCCTGCTGGGCTCTGCATTGCTTGACATGGGTGAACCTTATAAGGCCTATGACCTGCTTGTTCAGGCTGCAAAGGGGATCACCACAGATGACTTCATGGCTACCAAGCTGGTGCCCTCTGCTGGCACCCTTAGTGAGCAGCGACTGTTGGTGCTGTACTACCTCAAGGTATGTGATGGGTTGTATATTACAATACAGTCCGAGTCATGAGTTGTAACCTACTTTCCTTTTTCAAGGAGTAAAGATTACGTATAAACAAAATATGAATGATAAGAATTTAATGGATATTTTAAATTAAAGTAAATAATCTTAAAACTTTGCATACCGTGTAGTGTATTAGAATAAAAATAAGCAAACAAACAAACTATTAAACACTATAAAAAAGACACTAGTGCCATACACGTTTCAACCTCAAGAGGTCATCATCAGTGGCAACAGGGAAATTAATTAATTTAATCAAAATGGTTTGAAATTGGTCTAAATATGGTTTAGAAAACAAATAATGAAGTGGAGTATTTTACAAAATCATATCAAGCAACAGGAGTTGAACTCTGCACTTAGTTATTGATCCGATGGTCCGGTGGCCATAGCTGGTCTGCGGCAAACTGTTTTTGCGTCATCCGTACCTGTGAACTCCAACAAAGCGTGGGTGTTAAAGTAAATAATATTGCATCCCATATCACCATGGAATGTCAGATTGTGAACGGAGGAAAATACCTCAAAATATGGAGGATAGCTGTAAATATATTTATTAAGAGGTAGTGGACGTCTGACAGGAGGTGATCTGCAGCTTGGAAATTGGGTGTGGGGGCTATCAACTCTCTCCAGTATACAAGGTTTGAAAGGTATTCTTAACACATCACATAGGTCCTTGTTGCACTTGTGTGATGTTAAGACCATTGTTGCACTATTATTGTGATCAAGAAAATAATGATTATTAGACAAATGAGACTGGTCCAAGAAACCCTAGCCAAGAAGTTGGGCTTTGTACATTCAATCTAGCCAAGCCCAGGGCTAGACGCCCCTGTAGCTTTACATTCCTGACCTTTTCCCAACATTCTTGCTACGTGGGGCTGAGCCTCCTGTGCTAGATGCTCCAGGGGCTTTTAAATTGTATTAAATGATTGGCAGCTCATACATTAACAGTTAACACATTTAGTGGTGTTCTTTTCTGTGGCCATTGAAATCACTGAGTCAAGCACTTGTGTTACTGTTTCCCAAAATGGGCCTGTAGTTTGGTCTGCTTCAGTATCAGACACCCTGTCTTCTTTCAGTTGTTGAGGATACCTTCCAGTGGTGAGTTTTTGTGACCATGGTAATGACCTTTGGTCTGCATAAAGGGAAGGATATTTCCCAACCAGCTGAGACACTGAGTGACTGTTTTCTATGGAATCTGGAGGGTTTGTAGTATCAGCACATGGTTACCACCCTGCTACTAAACTGAAAATTTCAGTATCAGCATTTTCTGTTTCCACGTGTTTGCACTAACAACACTATCACCACTTTTGTTATTGTTTTCATCAAAATACTTGACTTTGAGCCGCAAATAAAAATCTTAGCGACAGCTTCATAATCTTTTAGAGAAGAACATTACTGATTATGTGAGCCAGACATGAAGAATAGAGACTGGATCAGCCTTTAATACAACACTATCATTGTGTTTTATCAGCTGAATGACCTTGATCAGGATATGAGCATAGCAACTGAGTTCATTCTGTAATCTCTGCCAAATTGGCAGTTGCTGTATTTGGCGCAGGCTGAGCATATGTATAAAAATGTGTAAATTGGTTTGGTTGTCATGGAATGAGTTAAACATTATTCAGAAGGTTAAATGGTTGAGAAGATGATGGGACACTGTCATTCAGGTGATCAAGATGTTCGAGCAGCAGAGATGTAGCGACTGCGTGATCAACATGGCAAGTACAGCCATCAGTGTGGCTCTGCCTGATGACCCAGATCTACCGACCCTCCACTCTGTAGTGTTCTGCCATCACCTGAAGCTGGGGCACCACCAAGAGGCATATCACTCCCTCATAGCCAACCCCGATGCTGCTCGTCGTAAGGACTGCCTGCGGCAACTGGTGGTGACCCTGTTTGAACGCCAGCGATTAGACACACTTGCTGACTTCCCATACCAGGTAGGTATGCAGTTCATGCACTGACACATGGCTTTAACCTTTGAACAGTTTTATTATAATAAACTAGTAAACGTGTGAGCTGAACACAAATGGCATTGAAATTGGTTTGATGCTTTTCCCACTACAACAATCGACTACTTTACAGAAACCCAGGTTTCTGCAGAACACAGCTTGAGAAACACTTATATGTAAATTATCAAGTTCCTTGTGTAATATCTTAAATTTCACACTTCTTCCTTTTCACTTTGTCGGCTGGGGAACGCTGTGGTTAATGTGCTAACAAAACCTGTAAGAGCATGACTCACAGCCGTTGTGTTGCAGGGGATGTATGAGGACTTGGAGCGTATAGTGGAGTCTCGTGCACGATCACTGGACCTCCTGTCTTCCAACTACTACAACTTCCTGTACTCATTCCACATGAAGAAGGGAAACCTACGCAAGGCAGCTACTATGATGTACGAGCAAGGCGTACGGCTTGGGCAGGAGACCACCGGTGATTCAGAGTCATTGCATCAGCAGGCAAAATGCTATCTAGCATGCCTTAATGCCCTGCGCCTGGTAGACCCCAGATATGCCTGGATTGTGAAACCGGTGCCCCATGCTGAGGTATGATACATTTTCCTCAGTTACAGAAGTAAATTTAGTAATGTTATACACAACATTATTGTTTATTTAATTGGGACCAAGTAGCACCGAATGAAAATTTACGTAAAATCTGCCTTAATAATATCCTCCCATTTCTGGCACAAGTGCAGAAATAGAAGTTTCAAGCCAAAATGTTGTATGCCCCCCCTACAATTGTATGAATTCTTATGTCCTTATCTCCATCTTCCTTTAACGACTACCCTTCATTCCGTATGTTCTCCATTTCTCTTACTGCACGTTTCTGAATCACATTGCTTTTGTATTTAAAAATAAAATGGCCATTCTGGAGCCAGATTAGACCATTGACCTAATGCATGATATGAAGGAGAAGATGTACATTATTTATCTCCCTGAATTCTATGTATTTTGCACAAAAACTTTTTATACTTTCAGAGAATAATGGATGAGGTATTCTAAAATTGAATGTTGCGTTTTCCATAAGTTTACAGTCATGATTGATCCTTGTGTTATGATACGCATTTCTTTCAAAAAGTATGCTGAATTTCCAGTCCTTCATGTAATGAAAATTTGAAAGTAAAACCTTGTATTATCCAGATTGGGGGAGGGGGGGGGGGAATTGTCCAGGATGAGCTGAAATTTAGTAACATCATGAATTTAATAGGGGCTACTAATGTTATGTTTTCTGTGCTAAGATTTTTACATGTGTTGATGATGTCACACCCTAATGCTATAGAGGGGATATGACTACATTGGTTTTGTCTTGTCTCCCAGACTGTTAATGAGCCATCAGAAATGAGTCCAAAGCGACATGCAGATGGTGAAGAAGTGTTGCAGCGCAATGTGAAGTGCCAGGTTCAGGTGTTAGAGCTTCGAGACATACAGAAGGAGTTTGAACTGGTGAATGCTCGGCTGCGCCTGATGAAACACAGTCCTGAACTCTGTTCCAGCATAGGCAAGTTAACACATTTTCACTCAGGGCCAGTTCTCTGTTGATTAGAAGGATTGAGGGAAATCTGTGTGGACAATAGAGATTCAAACCACATGCATTGCAATAGAGCTGTCATTTTACCTCTGAGAAACTTTTTGATTCCTGCACTTGAAGTTGTCCTTCATATTCTGTCATTGTTCATTTATGTAACATGCAAATGGAATTGATATACTAAATACTGTTGAGAATTAAATGATACTAGAAGGAAGATTTCTGTGGTAAGTAATCAAGAGTACAAGGGCGTAATTCAATTTGGAGAGCACGTATTCTAAATGCTTCTTTTGTTGTGATTTTTCATATCTCCTTGTTTTCGTGTTTTGTTATTGCAGATACTGTACAACAGATTTTTGTGGATGTAATCACACTCTGAGAGTCAAGTGGCATAGTCAGAACATTTTCTTGTATTCTATTAATACAAATATATTTCTGACTATGCCATGTGACTTCGCTGATGTGATGTGATCAAATTCATGAGAATTAATTTGTTCTCATATCTACAATAAATGAACATCAAGACCAAGGATGTATGCAAATCATGAAACACATTTGAAAATATGTGTACCTCAAACTGGAGTATATGTTTTACTCATGTTTACTTATTCTAGAAATTTTCGTTATATATCAGACAGTTTACTTAAATGGAAACAACTAAAAGTTTTAAAAATGGCCCTGTTAGTGCCGTCATGTTTGTTTTTCTGGTCATCCGTCTGTCTGCATGTAACAACTCAAAATATGTTGAGTGTATTTTCATTAAATTTTATGTTGGTGTGCATTACTAAAATCTGTTGACATATTATAGTTTTGATTAAAATGAGACGTCAGTAATGAACACTTTACACGAAAAAATCTATGAGCATTTGTCACACAGTCACTGGGTTGGGAGTCACTGTTGTATCCTAAGTTATTACAACTTGACTGATCAGATGAATGAGAAGCGGCACGTTCATAATATCAGCTCGTGGGGAAGTGGAACATAAACATGGTGCACGTTTATTCTGTGTCCAACAGGAACGCGATTGAATGCTGCTGAGCTTGTGGCTGTCCTGACGAGCGTGGGAATGTACCAGGTGGCCCTAAAGCTGTGCCAGCTGTTCTCTCTTCCCCACAGTGGAGTATTTGAGGGACTTGCAGCAGCATGTGTTAAGTTGAAGGCAGAGACCAGCGGTGCATGGGACTGGCTTGTCGAGAATGATTTCTCGGGTATGGGGCTACCTCATTTTGATATTCCATAGTTGTCTAGGACTGTGTGTTTGCATTTTTCTGCACCATTGCCCACTCAGCATCTCATTCAATTGCTTCAAGAAGCTCTTTTCCTGGTAATGGAGTATGAAACTGACGTTTTCCTTTCTTTCTTTGTATTCAGTAGGTGTTATACCTAGTTCAGACCTTAGCCAGGAGATGTGCTGTAATGACTAAGGTCCTGCCATAGTTTTCGTCAGTCACTTAATCCAAATTCTGATTGGTGCCTTTGTTCTCGTTTCAAAGTTACAGCAACCACCCTCACCGGGACTCGAACCGACGACAATTTTTCAGAGTTCTTAACTTTCTAAAATCTCTTCCTGTTCTCAAGGATGCCAAGAGTTCGGAGTATTCTAGTGGAAAAGAATCGTCCTTGATATCAGATGCTGCATCGCGATCCAACTCTAGACTGAGTCCTCTAAAATCGTCGTACCTGTCTAATACTACCTCTGCTTTTTGTTGCTTTCTACGTACCATCAGCTGCAATCTGATCTGATTGGCTCTCATTTAAATGACGAAAGTATGTTTCAAACAGGTGGCTCTTTATCTGACAGCTTCTCTCCTGAATCGTGATCTATATACATTCCTAATACCATACAGGTAAATCTCGATTTGCGCCGATTCAGAATAACGCCGCTTTTGAAACCAGCAAGTCAAAAAGTGGGGGGGGGGGAAATTACTGTTATTTATAACGTTTTACAATGTTCCTCGTACTGATTCGTATACTAATTCCTAATTCTTACATCGCTGATTTTGAATAAAAATTATAAATACAGTCACCTCTGCACTCATTGCTAAGTAGTTGCGAGATAATCTCCTAAAAATGCGCCAACATTGCACAACGGTCATGTGAGCATTGGTCACTCTTCACGGTGAGTCATTTGCATTCAGCCTAATAAGGGAGTAAGGAAAAATGCGCTCAGTTCTCTTGTTGATGCATTGAATGTGCTAAACGTGTTTGTGTTGCTGTTCGACCACTATTCTGCAGTAGCAACTGTTTTATATTTATAAATTGTAGAAGAGCCACCATGTCTGATAAGAGAAGTGAATGTGTTGCTAAAAAGTTGCGTAGGTCTATTGCATTAGAAGATAAGATGGACGTAATTCATAGAATAGAAGGTGGTGATACCCGTCATAATGTGTGCAGAAGTATGAAGTTGCCTCCTTCCACTGTGACTACCATAATGAAAAATTCATATAAAATAAAACAGTCAATGCAACAGGCTACGAGAGTAAGTGCAACGCAAGTGAGTTATAGCAGAAGCAAACTTTTAGAAAGAATGGAGAAATTACTGTTGCTGTGGGTGGATGACATGAATAAAAAAAACATTCCCTTGACTGAAATTGCTATCACGGATAAGGCGAAGTCAATTTTTGAGGAACTTAAGTCATCAGTGTTTGGGTGCTGGGAACGCATGTCATTGACTTCCCATTGATTACATTATAAAAAGAGTTTCAATTTACGCCGATTCCATTTACGCCGGTTTGTCCTGGAACGCATCCCCGGCGTAAATCGAGGTTTACCTGTATATTCTTCACTGAAATGGAGAGATTTCAAGGGCCTTGCTATTAAGAAATGATAATGAATTCTGTTATGTAAATGAAACCAATGTAAGTACAGTACATACACCTGGCCGTAACAGTAGACCAGACCAATGTTAAACATACAGTGAAATCAACCAATAAATCTGAGCAGACATGTGTTAGCTTGCAAGTAAGTGACATGAACCCTCCTAGAATTCATTGTTTCATTGTGAAACCTAAAACTGTACAAAATATTGCTAACAAAAATTGTTTTATTGCATTGCATTCCTAAATGATAGGGTAAATATGTATGTGTTTCTGAAACTTTGACTTATGGTTCTGAAGAAAGAATCCTGATGTGTGGTCAGTTTACAGTGCAAGAGAAAATTTATAACTTCTCAGTTCAGATGGTAAAGAAATTGAGAGTGTTGAATTATTTTTAATCATTTTCATATCGTTATGGTAATTACTTCAAATATTACCTTAAGCACATATTCTTTGTACATTAGTTCTGTATTGTGGTATACATAGAGACAGTGTCCTTCAAAATTGTTTTGGATTTTAAAAGTGCCTGTTGTGCTGAACATTTTTTGAATGGTATAAACTCTTGCTGCACTGTATTTGTGAGTTCTACTATGCTATCATTTTATTTATACCTTTGAGGTCCATTTATATTCACATATAACTTTCCACAATGCTCAGTTTATTTTCTTTGAATTCCAGAACTGTTGGCTCTGTCCAGAGGTGCAAAGATCAGTTAGAGTGGAATTTTTCTTTCTTCCCCAGAGCTTGGAATTGGAGAGGCAACGGCAGTGTCATTGGCATGGCGACTACTGGAGACGCTGCTGAACAAGTATGAGAGCCCCAGGCAGAGCACGCTGCATAAGGCTGTGGCGACTCGGCTCTTGGGGTTGGGCGCCTTCCTGCCACACTGGCTAGTTACATCATACAAACTGAGGAACCCTGCTGAGCTTCTGCGTGTGCTGCTATCTGCTGGCAGGCTTGTGGAAGCAACTGAGCTTGCCAAAGAATATATCTGGGCTGTACTGGGACGTGGCAAGGAATACTTTAGACTGGAGAACTCCCTCCTGGCCACAGCACCTCCCACGTGGCTCCCATTCCAGACCCTGGACCTCCTCTTGCTGGAACTTGAGGAATCCAGTGAACAGGATGGGGAATATAAGCAGGTGAGGAAACAGATGGATCATTTCATTGGTTGATTATTATTCCATGGAGCAGATTTCTTCTTAAGAAGTTAATAGTCACCCAGATAGTCAAGAAGTTCTCTCCACCTTTTATTACTAAGTTCATAAGGGCCTGCCATGTTTTCTCTGAGGTTTTATGAATTGAATTGTTGTTGAGAACACAATTGAACAGACTGTCAGACTTCTGTCAGCACAAATGTTGTCTGTCCAGTGAATCTTTCATGTAGGCCAACTTTGCCTTCATGAACAAAACACAAAACTGTTGAGAGCTGTGGTTTTGATATAACATCATAAATGTTATTAAGTATAATAGTTAACGTTATATATTGCTTGAATAATGTCATTTTGTGCAGGTCGAGAAGTTCCTTGGAGCATGCTTGATATATTTAAGTGAAAATGTAAAAGATAATCATAATCTTGAAGCTCATTCAGTAATTAAATATAATTGTCTCTGTTCACTGAGTTACTAGATTCATCATGACATTTTTAGGTTTAGAAAATGGAACATGTTACTGAGCGCTTTCACATTTCTGTTGTGCTATACTTACATGGTTGATGTTGGAAACCCCCACGTTTATTTCACACACTGCCGCCTTTGGAGAGCAGCAAACAGGGCTGACAGAAAAGTCGTGTTCAGGTATTACAGCCCGTCATCCATTCCTCTGATTCAAACTGTGAAGTTGAAAAGTTCTTTGTATATTTAAATGTTTTGTATTTATGTTTAGAAACTAAATTTGGAAGTGCCAGACATTGCTTTCCTTCCGTCACATTTTTTAACTTTTCCTTGCAGGTTTTTTGAGTTGAAGAAGGTGTAGTCAGTATAACTATTGCTCATTCTTTAAGAAGGGTAAAAGTCTCAAAAGGTGTCAGAAATAAGACATCAATTTTAAACACTCTGTATACAAAACCATGCAAATGAAAAACTAATTTTGAATGTAAAAAGAAAAAGTAAGCCACTGAGTGACATTCTCCACTGTGGGCTGGGTGCTTGAGTTCTACCCATTACGAGGTGCAATCGAAAGGTTTCCAGACTGCGCGTATAAAAACCCGTACACTTATCTCAGGTATTAAATTCATCCATCACCCTCGAAGTAGTTCCCCTGGGAGTGAACACAACGATCCCAGCGCCGCTGCCAAGCCTGGAAGCATCCCTGGAAATCTTTCTTTGTCAGCCTGTCAAGCACCATCTGCGATTCTGCCTGAATCTCTTCTATCGTCTCAAATCTCCTTCCCTTTAGCTGAATTGTCATCTGTGGGAAGAGGAAGAAGTCACACGGAGCTTAAAAAGGAAGTTGGGGTCGGTTCTTGCAAGATCTTTAAACTCCTGACAAACGAGAAGTCGATTCTGCTTCTGGTCCTCAGACAGGAGCCTTGCGTCGCATGTGGAGTTCTTCCTTTAGAATCAGCTAACAGGTCCCATAGCCTATCCCAACAATGTCGCACAAATCGTTGATGGTACGACGTCGATCTTCGTAACAGTTTCGGGCGTTGTGCTCGAAGATGGTCGTCCAGAACGCTCGTCATCATCGACAGAGGTTCGGCCATTTTTAAAACGTGAATGCCACACAAAAGTTTGTGCACGACCCATTGCGGACTCCCCAAATGCTTGCTTTAGCATTTCACAGGTTTCCGTAGCCGTTTTGGCGAGTCTTTGGCAAAATTTGATGCACACGCCATTCCGAAATCGCAGGAGGGTCGGTGTAATGCACTACCAAAACGCCCGTAACTAAGAAACAAATGCTAATTCGATGATGCCGACTGGCACACTGATTCACTATGAATGTAGGCCGCACCCCCTAGCGGCAGAAGCTCGTACTACATCCGGTTCGCCCTCTATTGACACAGTCTTGAAACTTTCCGATCGCACCTCATATAACCCAATCATCTTGTGCCTCTCCCCTTCACTTCTCCCTCAGGACCTGGGATAACATGCACAGTGACTTTTAAGCTCAACTAAAGCTGCTTGCACCCAACATAAAACCCAGGAAACAACAATGCAAGTGAATACTGTTTGTTCATTTATACAAAATTATTATGAATATGTATTTCTATTAAATATTATTTAGTATACATGCTTTAATAATTTGACTTAATAAAATATATAAATATTTAAAAATAACCGTCAATCACAATAAAATTTAAAGATTAAAACATTAAAATATCATATTATGTTCCCTATCGAGTACTCGATTTACATATGGAACTTACACAACATGTTTCAGCTAAAAGTAGCCATCTTTTGGTGTATTATATATAAACTTTTTACTGAATTGCTTTTTACGATTTTAATGACTTTTAATGATTTTTCTTCTGATGTTTTGTCCTTTATATTGATTCACTATTCGTTGTAGTATCATTTGTTGTGTTATAATTGACTTAATAAATTTTTTAAATTAATTATTTCAAAACTTTTGTGGGTGTGCAGCACATACCTAGCATGCCCTGGTCTGATTGGTTTTGCATCTTCACTTGATGGGAATCGGTAAAGTAACTGTTTTTTGCTTGCAGCTGCATGCAGAACTGAAAGACCTGGTGGAGTACTACCTACAAATAGCCACACGGACATCACAAGATAAGGTGCTGCTGTTAACAGCGGTGAAGTGAATCATTACCGCCAGAGTGGACAACATTCTCTCATTTTTACATTAATTTTTGTGGTCCCAGCGCAGGTAACATCAAATCACCCCTTAGGACATTTAAACTTCCTACCATACTCGTTTCACATTTTTGAACAAGATGATCCGGGAAGAACGTAGGAGCCTCTGTTAATTTAAATTCTATCTTGTGTATTAAGAGGCAAGCAGAAATTATGAGCTTGAATAAGTGATGTATTTATTTCTGTGCTTAGTTTCCATCAGTATAGATACCAATGCCATGTAGTTGTTACACACAACTTCAAAATTTCATGTCATCTGCATCTTTCTAATTAACACACAAAAAATCTTCGTACAATTTTTAAGTGTGTTTTGTAAGTGTTGCCATATTAGATTTTACATGCCTTGCATCAATGGTTCATTAGTTATTGCTGTCAAATAAATAACTAAATATGAATTTTATGTGGATGCCATTGTACAAAAATAAAAGTTACATTTTTTTTGCTCCTTCATTTAGGATCTTGTTACATGTTGCCAGTTTCATTAAATTCCATCTGTTAGTTAAGCAAGTCAGGAAATGTTGCTTAGCCTACAAATTCTTATGCATTAACCAGAATTTGACCTTTGACCATGGAATATGGCATCAGTGAGGTTCTCTTCTTGAATAGGTAAGAAACTGGTAGCTTCTCAAGAAGGACTGTGCTCCATGAAGATCATAAACCATGATCTTCTTTTATTGCAGATTCAAATTTATTGTTTCAAAGGTAATTTACACTACAGGTGTCGCACTACCCTGGGTCAGTATATGAGCTGTCTGCGTTTCTTGTTAAATATTCATGTTAAAAAAAATACCAGTTTGGTAAATTTCAGTTTGAACTTCATGCAAAATGAGAGATATATTGGACTGATAACTAACTTTATAGAACTGAGTCCTTGAAAAGTTGATAGTCACTCAGTTGGTCAAGTCATTCCCTGCCTTTCACGGAACCAGAGGTTCATCACTAACAAACTAAATCAACTCCATGGAACAGAATTATTCTTAAGAAGCTAATAGTAGTCCAACTAGTCAAGAAATCCCCCAAATTTTATGGGACCCAAAGGTTCATTACCATGTTCACAAAAGCCTGCCATCAGTCCCTGTCCTAAACCAGATGAATCCAGTCTATACCAAACCCAAATTTACTAAAATCTGTGATATATTTGGTCTGAAGCTTTCACAACATTGAATTTTTCTTGGGCTACCAGCCATGTCAGGTGACAAAATCAGCATTTCGAGAACAATCTCTGTCCTCGTCCTCAAGGTACTGAAGTGGCTGGAGATCAAGCTTTTTTATACACATTGAAATTACGTGTATCACCAGTTAAGATGGTGTATTCTGTTAGTGAAAGGATATATTTAGTGTAGTATTATGAGGTAGTTTGTATGATGGTCCTTTGAATGTGTGTGCCCCAAGTGAAGATTAAAATTGGTGGTACAAAGGACAGCTTTTATGAAGCACTAGAGCATACTTTCTGTCAGTTCCCAAATTACCATGTGACAATTTTGCCAGTAGATTTTAGTCCAATGGTAGAGAAGAACGTTACTTTCATATCGATGGCTGGGAATAGGAATTTACTTAAAACTAGTGATGATAATGTACAGGTAGCCCTTGATTTGCGTTGATTCAGAATAACGCCAATTTTGAAACCAGCAAGTCAAAAAGTGAAAAAAATATATTTTACTGTTATTTATTACAATGTATCTTGTACTGATTCTTATACTAAATCATAATTCTTACATCGCTGATTTTGAATAAAAATTATAAATAAAGTCATCTCTGCAATTACGTATGTTTCGTTAACGTGAATTTGCTACAAATAAGATCGATTAATCGGTAAAATCTGTTTGTGAAATGCAAACTTTTGCATATGTGAAGGACTAATTTAATCTCTGCGGAGGTACCGGGGTTATTTTTACTACGCGATTTTCTGTAGGGTGGCGTCTTACATGAATGCAACTATCGAATAACAGCAGAGATGACTATACACATCAATCACATGAAAGAATCCCAGTCAATTGCGGGGACCAACGAATTGCCGATTGTAAGTGTATAAAATATATATTTTTAAATTCCCTTTATTTTATTTACGTTATTTCAGAGCTTTAAATGTAATGCCATTATATTACTCGTCAATGTTTGGGTGCTGGGAACGCATGTCATTGACTTCCCATTCATTTACATTATAAAAGAGTTTCAATTTACACCGGTTCATCCAGGAACGCATCCCCGGCGTAAATTGAGGGCTATCTGTACTTAAAAGTACAATGTTCTCATATTTAAACATTCATAGACCTGGATTTCTCCTGATGGATAGACACACATTGAGAGTGGTTGTGTCATAGAGATAACAATTTGTATTTAATTATAATTAATGTCTGATCTTTAATGGATACTAGTCTGACATTGACAAGTATCTGGTGGTTCAGATGAAGAAGACACTCTAAGTAAACAAGGAAGCATATAATTTTGATATGGAGAAATTTAGTCTCAAGCAAGTAAACAATTTGCATGTTAAAGAAACAATATCAGGTCAGAATGACAGCTTTATGGCTTTCAAAAATTTCAATGCTTTGTGGACATTAGTAAGGCTTTGGACATTTTAAGAGAGCACATAAGAACTGTGCCAAATATGCTCTAGTTCATTAAGAGTTAAAGGAGTACAAACCATGGTTTGATGAAGAATGAAGAGCAAATGAAGGAAGCAGGCTAAATTGTGGTGGCACAGAACCCAAGCCAAATGAATGTAAGTGATCTGAGCAGTGTAAGATGTGAAGCAGTAGAACGTTCATAAACAAAATATGGGAATATCTGAAAGATAAACTTATTTTAAAACAAACTGTGAGAAAAGAAATATGAGCGGCAAAGTACAGGTGCAGAAATAAACTTAAGAAGTGTTACCAACCTAATGCTAATGTGATGAAAGATGAGAATATTGATATTCTTGCAGAATCTCGTAATGTTTTGAATACGCAGAATTACTTCTGCCAGCTTCTGAATGCACAAGGATGAGTGTTAGGTAGACTGAAATACATGCAGCTTTACCCTTAGTATATATGGCTAGTTCTGATGAGGTTAAGGGCTTCTCCTTAAACTTGTGTAATTACAGTAAGTACGAGGCGCGTCCACAAAGTAAGTTTCCCACTCGTCCCACAGCTAGCAAACCTTATATTGCGCGAAGCGACTGTGCGTACGTGATAGAGCAATGACGTAGCATGGCGCATGCACTAACGGCACCTCCCGCGTTCTCACAGTAGCATCGTTGAAGATGGAGTTTCTTATTCCAGCTCCCGCCGACTGTGAAGTGCGGCCAGTGATAACGCTAGGCCGCACACGGCTCGACGGACAGCAAGTCTCCTGCAGGAGTTCAGCTGGGAGGTGTTTAATCATCCACCCTACAGCCCGGACCTCGCTCCCAGTGATTTCCATCTTTTCCTACACCTCAAGAAATTCCTGTCCGGTCAGCGTCAGCGTTTTGAGAATGACAGAGAGGCGGAGATGGCTGTCACACAGTGGTTCCAATCCCAGGCGGCAGACTTCTACGACACAGGTATTCAAAAGTTGGTCCCACGGTATGACAAATGTCTCAATTCCGGTGGCGAATATGTTCAAAAATAGCTGGACACTTGCTGTATCTGTTGCAATAAATATTTCCACGAAATTGTGTTTTGTTTCTGTAAACGGCCCCAGGGAAACTTACTTTGTGGACGAGCCTCGTATATCACAAATGAAGTGAATGGCAGAACATGGGGAATTTGACTTGCTATGTCAGTTGAAAATTTCAAGAGAAAAAGTGACTTGGGATCAGTCAGAAGGTATAATTTTTACCAGTAATTTTAATTGAATTTTATTCTTTTCTTATTTTACACATTTGCCATGCCTAGAATACCACCAGTCGAGTCAATCAATACACTGAACATTTTCCAGTGCTACTCGAGCACTTCCTCGGGATCATTCAAGAAGACACACAAGATGTAGAGCAGAATGACTAAGGCAGTGGTCACGATGATGCCAGTGGCAAAGCGTGGGAAGTATTGTGACATCACTAGCAGTACCAGCATGACCAACAAGATGAGAACTGTTGCCACTGGAATCACGTGACTGAAATGCCAGTAGACTTCAGACAGTCCATACATCTGTGTTGGGGTGGTATGGGAAGAGACCACATTTACCAACCACATTCCCTGTTAAGAATACAACATCACTTGGAGACAATGTTATCATCACTAGGTCTGCAAATAGAAGGGCTGTGGGGTTGAACTGGTTCAAGATTGTTATGATGATGATGATAATGAAGCTGTGGGTTCCTTAACAGCATTTTGTTAGTGGGACACCTATCAGCTGCTAGGGGAATACCCTGAACAAGGGAGCTGGTTGGTTAACCCTTCACAATTAGGTTTCTCACTGTGTTTGCTCTCCCATGCCAGACTTTTGAAATGTTGTGTGTCACCTAAAGAGAGTTATTTCAGTATTTGAAAATGAGGCAAAATTAAAATTCTTGGGAATCACCATAATAAATCACGATTACATTCATGACAGAATTAAACGCAAGTAAAATTTGAGAAATGTTTCCTTCCACACAGTTCAAAGGGTTTTTTAAACTTTCCACTTCCTACTGAAAATCTAAGGATTAAAATACGTTTAGCTATAATTTTGTCTGTTGTGTTGTATGAGTGTGGAACTTCATCTCTCCCTCTGAGGGAAGGGTGTAGATTGAGGGTATCTGATTACAAGTTGTTAGGAGAATATTTGGACCCAAGAGAGAAGAAGGAAACTATCACAGTGTGTACTGTTCACCAAATAATGTTTAGCTGTTCATATCAAGGAGGTGGTACATGTAATGTATTGGAGAGGTGAGAAATGCATGTGGAATTTTCAGATTTGAGTCAGAAAATCTCAAAGGAAGAAATCCCCTTGGAGAAAAGGCATAGACAAGATGAAAACAGAAATTTATCCTAAAATAAACAGGGTATGAAGGTATAGCCTGAATTCTGCTTTTGTTAGCTTGGTATTTAATTTTTAAGTTCCTAAAGATGCAAAACATTTTGTGGCCAGCCGAGTATCAACTTTTCGTGAAAGACAACCATCGTGTAGTTAGATAGTACCCCTGTCAGTCACATTTATCTGTATCAGTCCATGGTGATTCTCATTGGTTGCCAACTGTATAAATCAATATTGTGTTGGTCTTTAATGATTGTAACTGAACAAAATACTTAAGAATTTACTGACCTTGTTTTTCTGTCAATAAATAAGGTTAGACATTTCTATATTTTAATCGTCATGCTTAATCTTAATGCTTAGATTGTGTCACTGACCGAAGATCAATGTATCCAGATTCCATTTCTTCAGTCTTGTTCATGTTGCTGCTAAGAATCTGCCTCAGTTTGCCTTCATAACCTTAAACATTGCTTCATTCAAAACTAATCCATAAGCTTGAGATTTTATTTATAAAGAAGATAAACAGTTGCTAAAATTTTAGCACAGTTTCTTACCTCTGAACAGTGGAGTGGTAACTCCTTCAGCATTAATTTTAGCTGTGTCATTCCCACCATACAGTCATGCTGGTACACAGTAGTTATAGTAGTAATGTTTGTAGTAATGTTTGCCTGGGGCAAAAGTAAGCCAAGTGTATTGCGGGCTCTTGGAAACACTGACATGAAATGTCACTCTGCTGGCATTTCTGTAATGTCAGCTGAACAAACTTTACTCCATTTTAATTGTGTATCGTGCTAAAACTGTTGTGTTTTATCAGACATGAGAATTAGATTTATGTGACTTGTGTCTTTATTTCTCTGATGCTCTTTGTTATAACATTTAGCTGCCTCTTGTTTGCATATGTTGTCTTGTTTGATGTTGTGACAAGAAGTTCATAGTTCATGTTGCTGGGCCTGCGGTGCAATGAATTGGCATCTTAATTACTTTCTGACACATATGGTATATGTGTTGGCAGTGTCTTTACTATTTAACAACAAAAAGAAAAGAAAAACAAAGAAAGGATAACTTAGAACCTATGCACTATTTGTAGATTGTGAAGAGGAATTTGACAGAGTAATTCCACCACAGATATGGTATATCTTACGGAAATTTCCAAAACAGTTCACATTTCATTTATGCAGCTTATAGCGTAAACACTGAAGTATAATAAATTTTGGTTTGTCACAAACAAATATAACTTCTTAAAATAATGTTATGATGAAAGAAGGTGGCCTTTTCCACCCAAGAATTCAGTCACCATAGCAAATAAAACTCAACCCATCTCCATTGCAAAGATTGTTTGATTTAATGCTGTTTAGAGACATAATTGCTGCTTATTCTGGGAATAATACAAAGCCCATAAATACACTGTTTGGGCAAAATGCAGTAATTAAATGTAAGCGTATGTGGTACATATAAATACCATTTGGACTCGGAAGGTTAAAAAATGGCAGGAAAACTCAGTATTGAGATTGGATTATTAATGATGTCTTATCAGTGCTGAGCTGTGCCTCATGGCTCGGAGTGCTCTATCTCCATGATTTTAATGATTATGAATTATTAATGATGATGCAGGCTTCGCTGCCCTGAAGAGGCAATCTGTGTGTGTCCGCCGTGCAGGGCCCATAGCCAGAGAGAGAGTCAGAGGACGAAATTCTCTGCCTGTTGAGGGCAAGGGCTAAATTGTGTTTACTTTGTGTATGCAGAAAGGCAGCTGGTCAGGATTCCAGCCGGGGCCTGGGGCCATGTGAGTTCGCTTACAATTTGTTTGATTGTTTGGCCTTTTTCTGTATGTCCCCTTTTTATTTATATATTCAATACATTTTGATAATTTTGGTTAACCTCTGTAGTCCTGATGGCCGTACCACCTCCTGGACTCTGGGTCAACTGTGTGGCTTTGGCTGGGTATTATTTTAGTGCATCCATGCAAGATATATCTGTTCTGTATATAATCACACATTTTCACAAAAGCAGAAAATTATGAACTAGGCCTTCAACCTTTTCCTGTCTAGAACAGAATATCACACAATCAGGACCTTCACAATTGCACTCTTCATTTAATGCTAATGTATGAAATCAAAAATGACGATTAGAGTAGGACATGTGGCATATCTGAAGGAAACTAAGAGTTTAATAGAACAATTTATTTACATTCTATAGATCCATCATAGGCCTAAGCCAAGGGTTTAGAACAAGCCATAGCACAAATACAATACTTGTTTCTAATACAAATATAAATTACAGTTATGACTGATTTGCAGTCAACTGCAGAATTCCTCAAAAATAAGTGCACGAGAAAGCATTGCCACTATTGCTTACATGAATTTATAATGTCCAGGAACTTTGGTTCAGGTGAATTCTACTGTGGACCAGAAGGAGATTGGAAGTACTCTTTAAGTGCTGGCGTAAACTCCTTCATATTGTAATTCAGACTTTTTTGTAGTTGGGGGATGATTACTGAATAGCTTAATTCCAGTATAATAAATTACTTTTTGATATTTACTGAGTTTAGTTTTAGGCACATGAAGGTTATATCTATATCTTGTACTTACATTGTGGATTTTTGAGTTTGTTTGAATTTTTCTGTGTTGTCCACTACAAATGATTTTAGAGCAAGAATTTGCTGGCTAGTGGAAGAAATTTAGTTGTTTCTACTTCTTTAATTGTTTTATCCTCATACTCTATACCTAGATTAACCAATTTTTGTAGGTAGTACAGAATTTCATTAAATTTGTTTTGTCAAAATTTAATGTGAGTTCAAAGTAGTAAAGACATCATTCATGCAAATTTTAAAACAGTCAATTTCTGTATGTGAAATAATAATATTAGTATCGTCTGTGACAAAGTATGGGTTTAGACTGAGTTAATGGTTGACAGTACTCATTGATATATGTGAGGGAAAGAAGAGGATGAAGTATGGAATCTTGAGGAACTCCATGTTTTATAATGCTCAAATTTGAATAGGCCCTATTATTTGAATCTGGTGATTTTGTTGCCTTCTGTAATGAAGGTACAATTCAACCACTGACCAGCTATATTTCAAATTCCATAAAGATGTAATTTTGACAGTGATAATTAATGAGTTGATTTACACAATCATATGCTTTAGAAAGATCACAAGATATTCCAGTAACATGCATATTACTATTAAGAGCACTTAAGATTTTATCTGTAAAATTTAAAAGGGCTTTATCAGTTGGCTTTTCCTAAATCCAAATTGTTCACTTGCAAGGACATTGAGTCACCTACTCTCTTATACATGACTCTCAAATATTTTAGAGAAAGGTGTTGGTAATTAAATTGGTATGCAGTTTCTCACATTTTTTATACAGGGGTTTGACATTTGAATATTTAAGTTATTCTGGAAAAACTGCTACCGCCATTAATTGACTGCAAAGATAACTTGAAGGAACATGAACATAGTTTGCACAGCTTTGATATTTCATCATAATCATTTGAGTTTTTAAAATTTATTTATTATTTATTTTAGAGAATTTATTACACTTTTAATTTCATTTGCTGTTGCGGGCATAAGATTTATGTTTGAAAAGTTTTAGGGATTGCTTCAGCAAGGTACTTTGTTGTATCTTCTGTTGTTATGGGTGTAGTGTCACTGTTAATTCTTTCTATAATTAAGAAATAAGTATTGAAAGAATTTGCTTAGATTTTTGGATTTTTTATTGTGTAATATATATGTTTATTAATGGGGTTACTTTTTCTGTAGAATATTTCCCTGTTCCTTAAAATAAAAAAAATAAAAATCTTGCTTCAGAGTCACACTGGAATAAATCCTTCACAGGAATACAATATTAAAATCAGTTTTAAAGAATAAACTGTGAAATAGACTGAGTGGCACAGGAACAGGGAACCAGTGATGATGAGGACGAAACTTCAGGATGTCTTACCAGGTTAGTGATCGCCAACCACTTAAAGAATACAAAAAACAAAACATTCTCATATGGAAATTTATATTCTGGCAATAAGACAGTAATTTTCCCATAATTACTTGATTCACATACACAGCAACAAGACTGACTGGCCATAAGTCATTGCAACAACACAATATTATACATCAAATTCAGACCAACAGGCACAATCACTTGATGACAGTTTCATTGTAAAACATAAGATGTGCTGCATGAATTTTTGAGACTGTTCTCCTTGTCTCAAAATTCTGCCAGCAATAATTCACTTGGAACATCCACCCATCCTTGAACACACTCCACCAGCATCCACCCCCCTCCAAATGATTCTAACATCAGCCATATCTGTACACTTAATTATGAAAAATTATAATGATAAAATCAGTTTATTTGCGATTGTCACAAGGTTAATCATTTTCTGTTCTGAAGAGCATTTGACAGCCAGTCCATGGCGGAGTCTAGCCCCTCTCCTTTTGTAGCTGATGTTTTGAAGATTTGAAATGTTCGGTTCTTGAGAGCGTCAAGCCCCAGTGCCTGGTGGACTTCAGCAACACTCAGAGAACCTTCAACGTCTTGCTTGTTAGCAAGCACCACCAGTACTGCTCCTTGCAGCTCATCTTCCTGCAACACAGTGTAGCCAACTGCATTAACAAAATGTTTGTTTGCTTCAGTGGTTTTGTCTCTTATGTCAGAATCTGTCAAAATAAAATTTCAAAACTCTGTTCTTAAGTTCCTTAATGAAACTGTTTCAAATTGTGATGCCATGCAACATCAAATGAGATATGAAGATGATTACAAACAGTGAATATGAAAAGATCTGAAAGGAGGCAGTTCTGAAAAGTTCAAGATACTGTCCTGGTATTCACCTGGATGAACAGAGGAAAACCACAAAAGACAAATCAGGACAGCCAATAACCTGAAAAATATTCAAACTGGGATCCTGCATAGTGTTACTGCAACACCAACCCACTTGGTTTGACGTGGTTATAGCACAATGGATATTGAATTGTTATCTTTCTCTAGGCTGAAGTTTTGTAACATTCTTGGGATTCTATGAGAATTGTTTTGTTTTAATGTCTTTTGCAAATAGGAGAAGCTCTGTGTTATTAAACTGCATCTTTGTTTAACTATGGTCTGGTCAGAAATGCTATGTGGACTTATATCACAACCCGTAAGACCAACCACCACCACCACCGTGAGGTCATTTCAAACTGTAAGTCTGAGAGAACAACCTGATGAGGCGCACATACAACTCTGAATCAGAAGTCATGCTGGAAATTCTTAGATTATTTCTGGTGATTCTGTTTGTAGCATGAGTGGAAATAGGCGGTCCAAAGTTTGTTATGCCCTGCCCGGGCTGTGGAGTTGGAGTCAGAAGCAATTTTAGGTGGAGTCAGTAAAAATGTACCTGACCCTGCCAGAATGGCCTACAGACCATACAATTTGATAACCACTGGTTTAGAACAACAACAGTGAGGACTTAAAATCTAAATTTGATGAGTCACTACTCACCCTCAACATATAGAGCAGTTCATCCTTTGAAATGCCTATTCTGTCTCTGTCAGCAGAATCCACTACATAAATGATAGCATCTGTGTTGGAATAGTAGCAGCGCCAGTACGGCCTGGAACAGTACAAGAGAGAACTCTCAAAAGGTCCTTTAATGCCCGTTTGTTCTGCTTCGACAGAATGAACATAAAGTGTTACAATGTTTCTGTGGCATTCATATGTGTTTCGCAGTAAAAATAAATGTCATGAAATACTCATACATATGAAACCATGACAAAAAGTTCAGTATGAGGTGTATAAAAGAAACAAAATGATATTTCAAAAGTTGGACACTCTAGTACACACTATCTCAATTTGTTCCCAGTGCAAGTCGCAATCTGCACTGCCATCACTTCCAGTGATAATGTAATCTTTAGTGGTTGTACACATTACACAGAATGTCTGCTATGGATTTTAATTTCTACCATTATCCAGCCATCACAAATGTTTTTCATAAAATGCCCGTCTTTATCCTGAACTTGTGTTTTTCAGAACAAAAATAGATTTTCTGTGGCCTTAGGAAGCAAAGGGACCCAACAAATAATTGTAATGTGTTGCAAAGAGTAACTTGAGGATAAAGAAGAGTTCTGTACAGTTCCCATTTGACAGATTAGTTTCAATATGAATTGAGATGGCTGGACAAAAAGTTGACAGTGGAACCAGTTCTGGAGAATCTGACATAAATACATCTCTGTAATGTAATAATTCTTATATAATATAAATACTTGTGATATTCTAAAACGTTTTTACCAGCACAAAATTATCTAGTCTATGACACACTTCTTCTACAAGCAATTCACAGCTCAGCTCTTTCCGCAATAACGAAAGCGGGTTGTTGACGGCAGTAATGTAACACAACAATGCCGAGTAAACAGATAACGCAACAATTAGTTTCTTAGGTAACATAACAATGCACACATTAGTTCATATAAAAGCTGATCATGCCGCGGAGGCCTTCAGTCGAAACGGCCCCTCCCTCTCTGGGTTCAAACCCCAGAGATCCAACCAACCAAATTCTTTTGGACAACTTGCCTGACGGGATAACCTCCCATCAGCAGCAACAGATCCCAGTTGGAATGGTTGAGGCTCCCGCCACGACAAAACCCCGTTAGCATTAGCAAAATTTCCGTTTTTTAGTTTAAGACCGTGTACCATTTCCAGCAATACGCCTTGTGCGCAGGTATGGTGTCACCTGGGTAGGGACGATGCTTGCGCTTGCAGAGGACTCCGCCCTCAGTTAGCTTTTTGGTTGGTTGGTTGGTGGTCCATATTTACACATTGTTGATATGGATCTTACACATCTTCGTTACACTTTTTTGCCGAATGACCCTTCCGCATAGACGTATTTACATCAAAAAGAAGCAACCATTGCTGATTTTCAAGCACATTTTTAAAATTCATCTATTGGCTGTTTATTCAGTTATTATTGACTGCTGAAGTAATGTAACACCAAACTGTTGCACAACAATGAATAATCAAATATATGTTAGTGGCAAAATTGTAAGTTACTATCCCAGCATTTCCACGGCACAGTTGAAGGAAAACCTTGGAAGACTTGGGATAATTGATCCCCAGCTGGAGTATAAAATGAGTGCCTTTTAGGGGCAAATAACAAGCATTGTACTGTTTCTTACATAACCACTAACCTCAATGAGAGAAAAGTAGGAAAAAGTTAAGGTTCCACTGAAGCTTACCTAACCTAACAAACTAGTCCACATCTAATCAAGAACAGGCACAATGAAATTAACATGGAGCTTGATTTACTGAGGGAGCCAAATCACATTCTGAAGTTTCACCAGAATTACTTTAAGATATGATATTAATTTTAAGAATTGAAGACCACTGAGACTCAATGCTAACATAAAAGTTATGGTAAGTTGGACCCCCTGAAACTTTTAACAAAAATTGCATTTTCATACCTTATACTTGTCTGTCCTCCAAGATCCCAAACTTGGAACTTTAAGTTTTTATATGTCACTTGTTCCACATTGAAGCCAATAGTGGGAATTGTTGTCACTACTTCACCAACTTGTAATCTGAAATATCGGAAAACATGGGCACAGAACATTTGTTTACAAAATTATATTAATAAGGTTATCTAAAAATGTATATGGATTTACACAATAATATCTATCTTCTCATTAAGTAGTAATATTCTGTCATATAAAGTATTGTCTCAAAAATACAGAGAAAACATTTATCTGCTTCATTATTAAATTTTGTTCACAAAATATAAATCAATACCAAGGCATCACCTGTAAAGTATTGTAGTTTTTCCAGCACCATCTAATCCCAGTATAAGGATTCTCATTTCTCGACTTCCAAGGAGGTTTCGAAAATAACTCAATAACCCTCCTACCAAAACAACACAAGACATAAATGAAATTCATTGAAAATGCAAACACCTAACCTAATTTACACAGCCGGTGTTTCTTGCAAATATTTCGAAGTGAAAACCGTTGTCATTCAACTATATTTTTTGCACATCCTGTCCATAAAGTATTTTTATTTCAAAAATAATTAATTCTAGCAAGAATTAATTCCATGAGTCATATACATGAAACTGTGTTAAGGAAATTGGAATACTGTTCCGGCATTTTATTCTTACAATTTAAATTCCGTACCCATTTTGATTATTCCTTTACAGAGACGAATAATATGTGGTAGGAGGCTAATTTAAATTTTTAATCTGCTACCACCTCGCCTTTCGTTATAAAATAGTCAATACATAAGTATACAAACACATGAAATTTGACGTGTACCACACAACCACAGATAACACCAACACGTAACTACCAACCCGTAAGCATAAACTAAACATATAATGTTGGCCACACAGAAGCACGTTCCTGCAATTCACACTAGGTGGCATGAAAAGCAACAATCATGAAAGTACAATTTCCATATGGACATTTATGGGCTTTCAGGTTGATTCATTGCTGACATGGGTCCTGCTTGTAGATGACGTCTCCTAGTAAGCACACAATATATACACATATGACAAAAGAGGCTGTTTTGCCTGCATTTCGAAGTTTCTTAAAGTCTTCATCTTCAAGGAGAAGTGATAGGTTGTTTGTTTGTTTGTCATCAGTCTTCCGACTGGTTTGATGTGGTCCTCCATTTTCGCCTATCTTGCGCTAATCTCTTCATTTCCACATATACTATAATAGCTAGCAAGCCATCAGTCGGGAAACCAAACGGAACAGTTACACCTCCATGTTGATCTATACTCTACAGGGACCACCGTAAAAGATATTATTAAAAAATTGTAATCGAAAACATTTCAGTGACGTGCTTGAAAGAGCAATAGTTCCCAAACGAGGTGGCGAACACGAAGAGGTGCGAGTAAAAATTTGGGAATGCTCCCAAACTGAACTACCATGTGATTAAGTTGTACGAAGTAACATCTAATAGAGTACTCTGCTTACGAAATTTGATGAAAATCTGTTCAACCTTTCACGAGTTGTCACGCGGAAGAACATGAAGTTTGTAAGAAGACCGCCTTTTCGGCTAAAGGAAGCAACTGACAAAAAACGCCCATAATATGCCCTTTGCTTATGATGGAGCGTGAAGAACACATGAAGGTGGGTTTGAGAGAAAGAGGACGGGGGTATGTGGACTGGATTTTGAGTGTGAATAAAGACTACCCGCAGGCTCTTGTGCACATGACAATGAACCATCGGTTCCTTAATAGGCGAGGAATTTCTTGACTAGCTGAGCAACTACACGTATATTGCATTTCTCCGAGATCTCGTACATGCATTATGAGAACAGTCTGAAATTATCGCTCAGTTGAAGGCACGTTGCATTGCTTACTAAGACGTTATCCAAGTGTCGTGAAGCTCTCAAAACAGCTGGAAAATTGAAATTTGAGAAGAATACCCGCTGAGAAAAGGGCACAATTCCATTGTCTTTACACTGTCATTATTTATGAAAGCATAAACGAAAGGTTTTCATCACTTCAATCTATAACGATAAGACAATCGACTTTATTTTATTATATATTTATCTCGCTTTCTCTTCAAGACACTTCATTTGTTTTAGTTATACGTAAGTACATATATGACTGTTTTGAATTCTAAATACCTCGTGTTTCTGACTAGTCAAAACTGTGTCGTAATAAATATGATTCTGCATGATTTTTGTTGCATGAATTTCAGTGTTCTTGAAAATGTTGACAAGACAATTGATTTTGACTACAAATTCGGTCTTGTAATAATTTTCATTTACGTACTCTTCAGTTGTCTATTGTACGTATGTTGGCAGAGTGAGTTCACAATTGTGTCACAAGATGGCAGTACACTTCCTGAATGTTTACGAAACTCCTGTGGCTGTAACGGAGTGGTGATCGGAGTTGACATCCATGCTTTTGGAGAAGTGCATGTGTGTGTTGCTTTGCTGGTGTAATAGAAGGAGAAGGTGACATAATAGCGCAAATTGTAGGAGTGAATATGAAGTGGATTATCTCATCTGAAGAGGTAAGCCGAATCACGTGTCTGTTATATCTGATGTACAGAACCTTTTGTGCTGCAAAAGTGCAGGTGTAAGGTAAGGCAGTGGCGGAATAGAATAACGTTTATGGACAGCCCTGTGGAATGTTTTTAGCCGCGGGGTACAAGGGAAGCCATCGTGAACTGCTCATTGCCAGGTCCAAATTACGTCGAAAGCAATGGTCACCGTATTGCGTGACAGCTACCTTATACCCCAAGAGGCGCCAAATTTCAGCCTCGACGAAGCTGCTTGGAAGTTTTCTGTATTCAAGTTGATCTCTGTCGTTTGGAAAGACATGATCGCACTTCGTGTTTTCTTCCATTCTGGGGTTTCTCGTCTGTTTCGACACGGCATTAAACAAAAACAGGGCCAGTTCCATCAGTGATTAACAATAATAAACAACGTCAACAATGATGGTAATCATTTCTGTGCAAAGAACCGGGAGCTTATCGACACATTTCCAATTTGATAAGGCTCCAGAAGTAACATATTTACCCTCCCCTATAACCGATCAGAATTTCATAGCTTGTCACCTTCAGTTTGATAATGATGATGATGATGATGATGATTGTGACTGACTTTGGCCGGCGTGTCAAATAAAGGGCTCATTGTTTAAGAACTTACTAAACTTGAAAGTGGTGCATTGTGTGGGTTCCCAAACTACAACTAACAAACTAACTCCCTGGTGGCAGAACCGACAACAGCAAAGCCCGCCACCGGACACGATCCTGAGCCAACTCCATCCATTTGCCATCTTCACAGCCCACCTCCCAACATCCATCTTGATGTTATCCTCCCATCTCCTTCTTGGTCTGACCAGTGGTGTTTTCCAGGATTCCCTACCAAAATCCTGTATGCACTGATTGCCCCCAACCCCTGCATGCGTTCGACATGTCCATCCCATCTGAGTCCCCTAGATTTCACTATTCTTACAATGCTGGGTGACCCATACAATTCACCCAGCTTCTAGTCATGTAATATTCTAAATTTCAAACTTTTTTCATCCATCTTAGGTCCAAATGGACACAACAGGCAAATTTATTTGTGTTTTATAAATCCTGATCTTCAGTGTTTAGGGTAGTAAACAAGATGACAACAGTTTTTGAACTGAATAAAAACAAGCTTTCCCCGAATGTGTTCTACTCTTAATTTCGTCATGGACCTGATTTATGTTTGTTATTGTTGTTCTCAGATACTTAAATTTTGAAACATTTTCAAATGATGCGATTCTGTTGAACTCTGTTGAAATCATTATCCTATACGACGATTACTAATTTCTCTCTGTACTTTGAACATCAACAGAATGATTTAAATTATGCCGCATTCATTTATGTATCGCTGTAATAGTTATTGTATTTCAGATGTTGACTTCTTTAACGTGTATAAATGAGTAATTTTGCTGAAAGAATTTAATTCTCTGCCTTCCGGCAGCTTAAAGTACTCATTAATATAATTGTCACATCAATTAAATGGTATAAAATATAATAAAAATGTTATGATAGTATGGATACTAATGTGTTGTTACTTTCAAATTTAGTGATTTAACACAAGGAAATGGCTACTTATAGCCGAATTAGCTGAAATCTGTAGTGAATTGGTTTTCGTCTCAGAACATGGCCAAATAAATATTAATTTCACATATTATTTTCTGTATATTGATGGATGTATAAAAAATGAATATCCAGGATCACAGGATGCCTTTATTTATATACAGCCGCTGGTTGAAACGTCAGGACGCACTGCCCATCCGCGTTTGCAAAGTTGTATGAATGTGGAAAGTGGCCATTTTGAATACTTGAAGTAGAAGAATGTTTGTGCGTGAGCTTGCAAAGATATTTACGAGGGCAGACATGAAAACTAATTAAATTAAATGCAAAATTGTAAAATAAACCATATTGATACGTATTCTCGTGCCATGTGTGTCCTGACTTTTGCATTTTCTGTATACTCAGATTGAAAATGTTGATTAAGAGGAATTCGATTAATAGAGAATCGGGAAAAGAGAGAAACAAAATAAGAGACAATTGGTCGGGCAACTCAACATAAAGAAACTACTTGGAAAACCTGGGGGTCGGCGGGAGAATAATATTAAAACATGTTAGAGAAACACGTTATGAAGATGTGAACTGATTTAAATTGTTACAGGATAGGTTTTTGTGTTCACGTGATTAAGCTTTGGGTTCCTGTAACCAGGGCCGGTCTCTGGAAACATGGTAGAACTGGATCCACCGATTATGGCCGCTGACCTTGTAGGGAGTGCCCAGTATGCGGACCACTCAATGAAGGAAGGAAGGAGTTTCCGTCGGTCAGTACAGTCTGTGTCAGTGCAGCAATGTAGAAGCCTAATAATTGTCGTCTTGTGACTGTGCTGTGTTAACAACATGCCACCTGTTCGTTGCAATCTCCTTTCTGGTCATTGATAACGCCTCGTATCACAGACAAACCACCGACGTCTTAATCAAAAGAGGACGAAATGAAAGCCTGGTTATTGGAAATAAACATCCCATTTTGTGACGTGTTCAAAGCTCAAGTGTAAGATTTAATCAAATTAAATAAGTCAAGGCACAAATATTACGTGATTAATCAGATTTTGGCAGACAAAGAACGGACTGTGCTGAGACTTCCGCCGAACCATCCCGATTTAAACCCCATTGAACTTATTTGGGCAGACGTAAAACAATGGGTTGCAAGCAAGAACACAACATTTAAAATTAAGGACGTCGAGCATCTGCGTCGCCAGAGATTCGAAGAATTTGGGCAAGAGGAATGAAAAACCAGAACAGATTTATTGTGAGCAAGAAGGCATAATCGAAGACGCTATTGAACGTATTATAATTGAAGATAATGGAGTGGACGGCAGCAGCGGTTGTGATGAATCGAGTGATAAATCAGAAAGCGATGGTCTGTGAGGAGTGGAAGAATTGGAAGAGGACCGAAGAATTGTGAAGAAGATAAAATTATGTAATTCTCTCTGCAGAGTTCATTGTTTAGTGATATGGAATGTAGTGACATCGACTTTCCTGTGTTGTATACCGTGGTGATATTTTATTAATAGTGTACTTTACGCGGCCTACTGCCTTCCCTTCCAGCAAACGTCTGGTAAGTGACTCGCTCCGAGGTTCCAATTCACAAATTTCAGCAGCCAAAAACGCTGGAACGCAGTATACCTTGGAAGAAAAAACTCTCTGCTCTCCCCTCCCAAAACAGACGAGTATGGAAACATTAATTTATTAGCTGTCACGTTGTTACTAGTTGAAATGATTGCACATAGTTGGTAGTATTACTAATGATAAACAACAACAAGAATAAATAACAAATTAACAAGCTTGTAAAGAATATTCAATATAGGAATATACATGTGCACATGTTTTTCATGCTTTGCTTGCAACGTGCATTTGCTGGGAGTATATCCTTGTCTCGCGAAATAAGTTTGCAAGTATTGTAATTTTTAAACTCTAAAATTAAAATTTTTCATAATTTCCACATTAGGAAGTCTAACATTTAAAATTAATATTTAAACATGTGTCCTAACCTAAAATTTCTTAACCGAACCTAAATAAACGTAACCGAAGATATCATACATTAACTTAACCAAACGAGTCTGTCTTGACTTAACCGAAACTCTCTTGTCCTAAGCTGTTCGAACCTAATCTGTACCAACTGAAACAAACTTAAAACACACAGACACTTGGGCTGATTCCCACTTACATCAGTACGAACCACGATTGACAGAGTAACCACGTCAGACATTCCAAGAATGCATAACAGTGGTTGCCAATTGTAAACATTCAGATTCCCACTTTGGCCACGAGATCGCAGCACCTCAATGTCCAACTCACGACTTTCCGCATCCGTCATATTGTTATCACCACTCGTAAGATATTCAAAAGCACGAATTTTAGGTCGTTCAAAATGGCACAATATCCGTACCAAATTTCATCCCATTCCGTTCAGTGGTGTACAGCCCTGCAGTACACGAAATAAGATGAGCGATGTCTATCGAAACATCTGAGTGGCGTTACAAATTCTGACACAGTTGCCGGCGGTGAGCGCAATTTTTTCAAAGCCGAAACTAATCAAAAACGTGATTTCAGTTTACAGTGACGGACGATAGGCTGAAAAAACTTGCTGCTGTTATTTTCATTCCCAGAAGCCTCGACGTTTCAGCAGCAGCAAGTGGCCGCATAAGAAGAAGTTTAGAAATCCCCTAAACGACTCAAAAAGTGCACTTATGCTAATTTGACTAATTTTGGCACAAACTTCGAAAAAGGCCTAAATGTTTGTACAGTAAAATCATCTCGGGCTATCAGCCGCGTCATGAAGAAACCGACGTTTCGAGGTCCATCCACTTGACACTTGACGCGGTTATGAGCTGTCTTCACTCGCCTGTGCTCCGTTGTTTTGTTTTTGTTCCAGCGGCGTACTGTTTCGCTGTGATCTTGAATCATGCAATTTGGTGACTGCTACTAGAGATGGAATCTTGAAAGAATCGATGAAGATAAGCGGAAGTAGTAGAGGAAAGGAAATAGTGGTACGAAAAAGGCACACGACTTCTTGTTTTCCGATGCTGACAAAACTTGAAATGGCTGCAAAGTTTTTGAAATATAAAACGTAATGAAAATTATTGAAGTCGACCAATACTTACATGCCAAGAGACAATTCGTGACGAAGCTACTAGGCGTTCTCTGCAAGTTCTTATTGCGAATTCGCCTAAACATTTTTCTTTTTCTCCCTTCTTTAATCTGTTTCTCTTTTTGTCTGTATATTTTCCTGATTTCGTGCAGGACAACAGACCATTGAAGGTTTAGACAAGCATCCATGTCAGAAGCGGGATTCAAACCCATGATTTCAGTAAGAATACGGCTTAAGACCAGCGCCTCAGATGGCACAGCCTTTGTGGCCAGCGCAAGCGAGCCTTCGCTGTCAACTTGAAGTCGCTTACTATTTTTATGAGATATTCGAGGTAACTAACAAGAAGGAACGCGAAAAATAACAAAGAAACAGTAAATTTTCGGCACCTCATATTTAGGCCAGCTTCATCTCGCCCCATCACCTTTCTCTAGGTGCCCCGCCCTGTCTGCAGCAAACCGGCATGTCTTGATCTTTATATTCATCTGCAAAGCAAGTAAGTCGTAGTGTGATGAACGGGGTACTCCGACTCCAATTTTTCGTCCTAAGAAAGGCCAGGCCTTTGTGTTGTACAAGGTACAAAATGCTAACGTGATGTGACTGTTTCTTGTATTCACTTCTCATGAACGTAACGCGTTTCTGGGAACCTTCTTCGTCCTGTCATAGGCACACTGACATGGTTTGTCTGGTTCTAGAATGTCATGGCGGGGTTTGAATCCTTCACCTTCATAAAGGCGCGCAGTGAAAGTAGTTCCTTCTCTGAGGTCGACTGATTTATATTTTACACTTTAAAGAATTATTTAAATATGTTTTCAAATGTAAAGCATTGACACTCGTGCACAGTATTAAGATTTATCCTTTATGATGGAAGTACGAGGCTCGTCCACAAAGTAAGTTTTCCTGGGGCCGTTTACAGAAACAAAACACAATTTCATGGAAATATGTATTGCAACAGATACAGCAAGTGTCCAGCTATTTTTCAACATATTCGCCACCGGAATTGAGACATTTGTCATACCGTGGGACCAACTTTTGAATACCTGTGTCGTAGAAGTCTGCCGCCTGGGATTGGAACCACGGTGTGACACCCATCTCCGCCTCTCTGTCATTCTCAAAACGCTGACGCTGACCGGACAGGAATTTCTTGAGGGGTAGGAAAAGATGGAAATCACTGGGAGCGAGGTCCGGGCTGTAGGGTGAATGATCAAACACCTCCCAGCTGAACTCCTGCAGGAGACTTGCTGTCCGTCGAGCCGTGTGCGGCCTAGCGTTATCACTGACCGCACTTCACAGTCGGCGGGAGCTGGAATAAGAACCTCCATCTTCAACAGCTGCAACGATGCTACTGTGAGAACGCGGGAGGTGCCGTTAGTGCATGCGCCATGCTACGTCATTGCTCTATCACGTACGCACAGTCGCTTCGCGCAATATAAGGTTTGCTAGCTGTGGGACGAGTGGGAAACTTACTTTGTGGACGCGCCTCGTAATACGATCAGGGAGACGTTTTGGAGAATATTAAAAAGATCCTGGCTATAATAATTCGTAGGTGTTTATAGATATTTTTATTCTGTCCTGAAGGAAGAGAGTTTTGAAGTAAGAAAACTAATACCCTATTTTACCACCCGGACGTATGTGACGTCATGTCATGTGTCGTTGTGCTGGTCAAGGCCGTTTTCTAGGCAACACGGAGTTTTCCTCCGGGGGCTTCCCCGGTTTCTCCTTGGCATCCCAACAATTACTCCATTCACACACGGAAGAAGGCAATGGCAAACCACTTCTGGATCATCTGCCAAGAACGTATATGAACAGGTCCCAGTCCGAGAAAAGGATGGAAGGATCCTGTTCATATGGACCTGTCGTCAGACAGAACACTAAATAAATAAATAATAAAAATATAAATACGCGAAGGAGTGTTTTAAAACATTCGAATCGTGCACTTCAACAGGCAAGAAACAATTTTGTTTTCGACATAGGAGTGTAATGTCGTTTGTCCTATAAAGTACCGGTATATTATTATTGTTTGCAGATTTAGTAGAGTTTAATTACGGGATTGTACTTTGAACATCAACACAAAAATGAGTTCGGAATGATGTTGGCAGGGTTTGCAGAAGACACTCTTCTGTAGTCTTTAAAGTTGATAACGCTGTAGTTTTATGTAGAATTATAATATACTCCGGTAAAGTGTATAAAAACTGCATTTTTCAAATGACACAAGCTACTTTTTGTTGCCGGCCTTTACAGGCTAGATAGATAAGTTTTGTTACTTATCGAAGGACTATCTGCTGCCGATGTCTGCCTGCAGACCACTGTCTGCTTTGTGCGCCCGGCTGAATGCCATCACACGTAGTGATTGACCCAGTCTGAAACCAGGGCATCAAGGAATTTTACGGTACCAGCAATTAAATGAATGCGATTAAGTCTCAGAATCACTTGTAGTTGATTGAGTGAATATTTGAATAATGAGCAAATCGATGGTCGAAAAGATGGCTGATCGAGAAAAAGAAAAGTATTCAGTTGCTAATTTATGGAAAGAAACTGAGACCAACGATCAACAATATTTGCACGACTGTTTTCGTGCGAATAACGAGTTATTTCAAAGTCTGCTCGATGTAAAGCGACAAAGAATCGACGAAAGCTCTAAAATATGTAATGCTCTTAGCAACGGTAATTGATACTTGTAATTATTAGGGATCTTCAATTGCTGACACAACGCCTCACAATTTTCGCTCAGTTGCCCGGCTTCCGCGGGTTACTAGCGAAGGCGTCTTGCACAGTTGTGATTGCTTCTCCTAGTGGAACAGACAGTTTCAACACGGCTAAATAAAGTCTAGAATTAAATACGAACCTGAGCCAGTTCCATCTACCACGAGTCCCCCTCACAGTCCATTTTCCTACGACATCGCATTCTTGTCTTGCAAGTGGTCATTTCGCAAGAAGTTCCTCCGCCGATGTACTTGAGTGCGCTCTGTTCTTGCAGAAGTGAGCGGAACCGCAGGGAGGAAGATGACGACCCAGCAGTGTCAGCCGGCGCACCCCGTGCCCCAATTCCGCGACGCGGACCATTACCGCAGCGCCCTCAGCCCACTCTGCACCACCGACGGCAGCCACGAGATCATCCGGCCCAAACCTCGCAGGTCAGGAAGTCGCATGCCCTCAGTCACCCTTCTCTTACAGCAGATATATTTTTATGTGTTTGATTATTCTTGCCGACAGTTAATCTGAAGGGCCCCAAGTTGTCTGGGCGCCTACTGAGGAAATGGTGAGTCGGAGATTATAACTCTTTGTTTCTACTCAGGACTACGAAAGCTTGCAGGCAACAGGACTGCACATCAGAGGATTTTATCTACAATTTAATGATGACGTTTCGATCTGTTCAAACATTCTATCATCGCTTCCGCCGTCTAGTTCGATGTTGGGGTTTCACCGCCAGGTCTTCAAACTTCACTGAGAGACGTTTTCTTTTGGCCCATCGCCTTTGACCTTTCCTGCTAGAAAGTACTTTTATGCTACGTTACCATTTGTTTCACTGAGGCGTGTGTGTGGTGTCGGCGCCGAAGGAACCGTTCCTGAAAGCAAACAAAATGTTCTTCAAGTCACTGATCAAGAAGAATCTCTGTTCGTGGACGTTCGGTGCTAGACACAACAGAAGAACGTAGAGGATTTTCAGACCCTTAGTTGAATGTACATTTTGGGGGGGCGTTTGGGGGGGGGGGGGGGA
>NW_019059582.1:317199-331190 GCF_000696155.1 Zootermopsis nevadensis
AGGAATGTGAAATTGGCTACATGAGAAAATTCATGTTGATAAAATATAGGAAGAGATTAAATTATCAGTTGCAGGTAATAGAGGGCGGTCCTCCGCGGGGTAATTTGGGCCCAGGGCTAGTAGGCGTTTGTAATATGTCTGCACATCTTACAGAACTTACAGAATTGGACGCACGCCTTGGAACAAGTCGACGTTGGTTTTCTGGGTTTTTTTTTCAGAGTTTCTACATTCGTGTTTACACGACGTTACTTACCATAAGAACAACATGGACATCTTTGTCGTCGTAAGGACCTCGTATCTCTGGAACATGTATGAAGGATAAAAGAATTGAATATGTCTGTCTTCTGGGTTGTTGCACCTTGTAGTGTGGTGGATGTTTGCCGACGATTCAGAGGTGCTTGCTGCCTCCAGCATCAGGGCGATCTTATCGGTAAACTTCGACCAGACTACATGACGCAGAAGCCCAGAAGACAACTATCTTCAGACTCACGCCCCTCAAAACCTCAAATCCTGTCGATAAAAGAATTGATTCTTGTAATGCTGGCAGTTTACAATATTCTAACTTGGGACTGCGTTCATTGGCACGTTTTGGTTTTAGCGCTGTTTAATTTTCGGGTTCTGTTACCAGAGAATTAATCCGATTTGTTCATAGTGGGTGGGCTAAGGCATTTGGACTTGAGAGTGCCTCAGAGGTACGCAGTTGGAGGTTGCCACTAAAAACATCATTTGGAAAAGTGAGAAGCACGTGACTGGATAGCATAAGTTACATCTCAGAAGAAGAAAAAAACCTATTGTGATTATGTGTGTTGAATGAAGTTTCTAAAAGTCGTGTTGGCCTTTGATGTTAGCGGTGCTGAAGAGTCCAGGTTCATGGAGAGGCAAGATGGTCAAACAGCTTGGCGTGTGGGTGACGTCACAATTCTAAGAAATTGGTGGCGATTCTACAAGTGATACAAGACGCATTTGACTCTGGACTGGACTGCGTGACGAGAACTACTTTCTTAACTGAAACTCGAGATAAATTTTTCAACAAAGCCTGACTGAAACTTCCACCGCGACCGTTACGAGCCGCTCGGAACGGTCGCTCGCACGCCATGTTGTTTGTCTGTAGTTATGTTGTCCTCGTCAGCTTAGATGCCTATCAATGGCGTGGTTAATAACAGCAGAAATACATTTGTAAGCCTGCACGCTTTAAAATGTGAGGGTTTGAAACGATTTTCTGAACGATGTCTGAAATGAAGTCCTATATATCCTTTGGACTTAAGTCGTTGGCAATATTGACAGATTTAAATATGGTGTGGATATATTGAGTGTTGCCAGCTATTTTCTGTCATGGTCGTCCCTTATAACACAAGAGCCTTTTACAAATTCGACCTAAGCAGATCGAAGTACAGATGGTTTGTTGCACCGTGTAGTTTTTTTTTGGCCGTATGACGTTTCGAATGGACGTAGTGCCTCCATCTCCAAGGCTTAGTTAGCATACAGCGAAAATATTACGCCGTTAAATAACTCAGAACACCATCTACGAATATTCACAGTTCCCGGAAAAGAAACTTGAATTCGTGCGACAATCACCCATAAATATTTTGTACTTAATTTCCTTTCTCTGTGATCAGCGTGACGATTGTCTCCCTATGATGTGTTAGTGACTCACAGGAAATGTCCAGAATCACTTCCGGTAGAGAACAGCCCTCTAGCCCCACCGAACATAAAACAGGAGTGAATCAGCAAATTCTCCTAACAGAATTCTTGGGATTTTATCTGTTACTGTACGCAACTTATCTCTGGGTAAACTTGTTGATTCCGTATCAACGCTTCTACCAGTAGGCTAGGTTCAGTCATACAGACACGGATAGCATGGCGCTGTATCGAACTTCATTTTAAAGCTTCACGGTATATTTGTTTCGCCACGGATGTAGGAGGAGTCCGGTTAGAGGATGTTATGTTTTACCGCGGTATTCCCCTTGCAATTACATCGGGAGTTGCTGTTCTGAGCCCTTCTTTTGGATGCAATACTAGGGCGGTGATACGAGGTGCGATCGGAAAGTTTCAAGACTGTGTCAATAGAGGGCGAACCGGATGTAGCACGAGCTTCTGCCGCTAGGGGGCGCGGCCTACATTCATAGTGAATCAGTGTGCCAGCCGGCATCATCGAATTAGCATTTGTTTCTTAGTTACGGGCGTTTTGGTAGTGCATTACACCGACCCTCCTGCGATTTCGGAATGGCGTGTGCATCAAATTTTGCCAAAGACTCGCCAAAACGGCTACGGAAACCTATGAAATGCTAAAGCAAGCATTTGGGGAGTCCGCAATGGGTCGTGCACAAACTTTTGTGTGGCATTCACGTTTTAAAAATGGCCGAACCTCTGTCGATGATGACGAGCGTTCTGGACGACCATCTTCGAGCACAACGCCCGAAACTGTTACGAAGATCGACGTCGTACCATCACTTGTACGACTTGTGCGACATTGTTGGGATAGGCTATGGGGCCTGTCAGCTGATTCTAAAGGAAGAACTCCACATGCGACGCATCGCAGCCAAGTTTGTGCCAAGGTTCCTGTCTGAGGACCAGAAGCAGAATCGACTTTTCGTTTGTCAGGAGCTCAAAGATCTTGCAAGATCCGACCCCAACTTCCTTTCTAAGCTCTGTGTGACTTCTTCCTCTTCCCAAAGATGAAAATTCAGCTAAAGGTAAGGAGATTTGAGACGATAGAAGAGATTCAGGCAGAATCGCAGATGGTGCTTGACAGGCTGGCAAAGAAAGATTTCCAGGGATGCTTCCAGGCTTGGCAGCGGCGCTGGGATCGTTGTGTTCACTCCCAGGGGAACTACTTCGAGGGTGATGGATGAATTTAATACCTGAGATAAGTGTACGGGTTTTTATACGCGCAGTCTGGAAACCTTTCGATCGCACCTCGTATAGGGGGGCGCTGTATCGGGGTTTGATTGTATCTGCTGAGGCCGAAAAGTACTGTGACCGTGAAAGGTGGACGTCACTCCCAGCAGCAATATTGTCAGTGGCGGACGTTTGTATTAGCGGTGGCGAACATCCGGGGTCTATTACATGAGCATTAGGTAGTCAGTAATATCTTTAGACTTGTAGGTATTACTTACCCCCTTCCATTTCCTGTATGGTTTGCATGTTATAATGGAAGTAAAGTCAAGCAACGCACATGCTCCGTGCCTCTAATTGACGTGTGACATTGATGTAGTAGTGTATTCAGCTTTCCTTAGCTGTGGGAATGGGGCTGGAGACAAGAGTGCTCTGGTTTCCATGGCAATTGTGCTGGAATGTTGGGACCCGCACTTGGAATCCCTAGTGTTACACTTAATATGTAAGAAATACAGCATTTTAAGGCGAAATGGCGGCCCTTTGCTCCGCCATGTCTGCATGTCTGCATGCACGCAACAAGTCGAGTATCGATTATCGATTATGAGATTTTCATTAAATTTTATGCTGGGAAGTTATACTCTCGTTTGTTTAATTGGTCCACTGTTGGTTTGGATTGTAAAAACGAATGTGAAAATGTGCGTGGATGTTTTACGCACCGAAGTGACGGGTGGGGAATCCCTCTGCCAGGGAATCCTTCCGTGGGAATCCTAACCAGCCGCGCAAGATCCATACGAACGCTACACACGCAGGGCTACAGGCAGCATCGTTAAACAGACTATAAATATGAAAGAAAATAAACATAATTGTATAAGTTGTAATTATTATTGTTTATTATGAACTACGTATGGTTCCATTGATGAGTATAGAAAAACCTAAATGTCTTTTATGCAAGTAAGAAAATATATAATTCCACGAGGCAAGGTCCTCTATGAGAAGCTGATATTCGAAATGTCCTTTATGCAACCCAAAGGCGCATTACCGTGTTCACAAGAGCCAGCTAACGATACTGAACCTACACCACACAAATGCAGTCGAAACCTTCACACCCTGCTCCTTAAGATGTGTGTTAATGTTACATCAATGATTGCGCCTTCATTTACTGTGGATCGGACAAAGAGAAAGTCGTAGTTAGTTATTTTATAGATAAGAACTGGAGATACGAAGTCTCAAGTCGTGCACAAACAAGTGAAAGGATATTTGTATTATCCTTGAAAGTAGACAGAGATAATGTGACAACTGCTGACACGTAGTTTATGCGCCTGAAGGATGTACAAGCGAAGAAATTACTTTTTTTTGTATGGAGCTAAATAAATGTAATAAATTATAATACCGGAACACGAACTTACGTGTTACATTACTTACGTAACTGTGGAATAAAATAAGATAAAAATGCCGAACTAATATCTTACGCAGCCTAAAATGGCATGAATGTAATAAATGCGTTCTTCGGAAAAGCGTTAATACATTTAATTATGGCTGCAGAGTAGTGCGTAATGAATAGAATCCCTCACTGAAAGGAGCGACAGTACACAGCTAGTCAGAGATTTCCCTTCTTTTATGGAAGCCAAAGGTTCGTTACCGCGTTCACAAGAGCCCGCCACCAGTCCGCATCCTGAGCAAGCGAACAACCACCCACCTTATTTCCCTAATTTAAATTTAATATTTTTCTATCATCTTTGTGGTCTCGTCCCTTCACACTTCACAACCAACATTTCATACGCATTTCACGTCTCCCCCATGCTCACTTCATGTCCGACGTGTCTCTACATGGTGAAGAGCACGGCTCCTATCGCTTTGTCCTTCTTGGGTGAGAACTTTCTCCTCAGCACTGTGTTCTCAGTCTCAAACTGGGTTTTTCCATCGACGTGTGCAGAACAGCGGGTAAATTTTTAGTTGCGCATGTCGTAATCTGTACCTTTTAGATAAGAGCCGGATTCTGAATTTTACGCTAGCAAGCATTCCGGAGTCGAACCTGCTCGTAATTTCGTCGATAATGCAATTTTGACTTCATACTAAAATATCTATAATCACCAGGTTTTAAGAAATTCACAACTTGTGGGAGGGGACATGCTTCGGATTTCCAGGATAATCTGAGTAAAAAGTCTTCCGGCGTTTCGTCGAATATTGCAGTGTCCGTGAGGGTGAGGCCACCCAATCGACGAAGAAGCTGACTGAGAGCTTTGCGCGGTGCTCAAGAAGACGACGACAATTCTTATGCTCAAACTCAGACTCAAAGCTGGAATTGGAGAACAGCGCCTGTCAGCGGCAACCGGGACGACGTGCTCACCCTGACGAGTTTTGCTGTCTTGGCTGATGGCCTTCGCGTGTTCTCACTAAGGAATTCCGGAATGTTGCTGCTCTTTGGAGGACGCTAAAAATTTGTCTTTTGGTAAGCGAACTTCGGTTCGGTGGATGTCTGAGGGTTTAACCTGGAAAGGTTGGGTTCGTATTAACTGAAGAAGGACTTTTGCAGAAGGCCTCCATGACTGAGGGAAGCGGTCCTCGCCCCTTTTAACTATAACCTGGCATTTTACTTACAACTGAGAAAAAGCGGAAGATGTTATTCAGGTTATGCGAATAATGTTAGACACGAAACGCGATATAAAATTTTAGGGGCGTCCTCGACTGGTCTGCTGAACGTCTGTCATTCTTGGTAAATCTTGGGTGACGCCAGGCACCCTTGGCCGGCACAAGTGCCTTCCAAGTTGCAGGACTCCCCACATCAGCAAACTTTGAGTCCAAGCTCTCAGTCATTGCTCTGATGCGGTCGGCGAAGAATGGGATCTCTTAATGCTTCTGAATTTGGCTGTAACTGACGAACCAAGGTACGTTAATCGTAGAGCGAAGACATTTGGATTTCAGGTCTTTCAGCTTCCGGAAATTTTTGCGATCAGCGGATTTCCAGGTGGAACACGTAATCCGTCAAAAGACAAATGAGCGAGTTGCTGTTAAGGAGAGGGTCTGGCACGCTCAGTCTTTGAGTTGTTTTCTTTCGACCTGGTTGAGCTGTTTTGACCACACCAGCTGCGTATCCCGTGCCGTTTTGACCCACTGTATTGGCTCTCCGAAAAATTGGAATGTTCTCGGCCTTTGAATGCGTCTCGCAGGATTAGCAGACGGCACTGCGGTGCTCTTTAAGACGCTGATAGTAATCCTTCAGTCTCTTAGTCAGTGCTGAGTTCTGGTGAAATACCTCGAGATAAGTGACGAGACGAAGCCGTGGTTTCCGGGACGAGGCTGCGAGAGCCATGTCGTCCGCATGCAGCGATGATAGCTCGACCTGAGATATGAAGTTTTCATGGCGGTGAGGATGTCGATGATCTGGTTTTTGGCTCCTTGCAGACACTCATTGTGATATGCTAGCGTTTCGGAGAAACAAGCTGTTTACATCTTCAAGGCTGAATAGGAGGAATACAATGTGATTTGGTAGTCGTCGTAGGTCCCTGTTCGGAACACCGTGCATTGTCTGGGGATGGGTTAGGAAGTCCTTATAAAAATTTGGCGGTGGGAGCTTACAGGGTGGTATTTGATTTGATTAGACGAGCAGAGGGGTGGAGGGACTGTGAGGGGGGCATCTATGTGATGCAGGAGAATGAGAAATTGGCGTTCACCTGATTGGAAAAATTCGATCTCATATGTTGAATCTTACAGGCAGATAGAATCAAAGCAAATCCTGGCTTTACCTCGTTTCCAGAACCACGTGGTGATTCTTCAGTGGACAACTCTCTGCTCTTGTGCTCAGCCAATTATGCCATTCACCTCGTTCATTTCCCACCGCCAGATTTTATACCGGCTTCCTCTCCCTCCCCGCCTAAGTCATTCAGTCACTCTGAAAATTCCAGGAAAGCCGAATTACAATGTGTGTGACATGTACATGTTACAAGAAGAAGGTTGGCAGAACTCTTAAAGTAGACTCTTAATGGAGAAATCTAATATAAATTAGAATAACCTGGGAAATGCGCTTATAGGATGACATTCCCGGTGCTTTGTCAATGTTATGCCTGCAGATTTTTAATTCGAGGATGCTTTTTATAATTATAGTAATGCCCCTTTTTCTTTGTGAATGGCAACAGTGACGCCAGAGGTGTTTGAGCTCAGTGACCTCTGCTTTGGACGGGACTTTTTGCGCCTGTGTGATGACGTAATCGCGGGAGTTCTGCATGTGGTGCTTTGGCAGGGCGTTTGGCGCTTGTTTGAAGCTAGTTCCACGTGAAAATTTAAATGCAGGTCATCATGTGAAGTGCCCACTTTGTCGTCTGATTTTAATTGAAATTGACATGTGGCCACAAATTGTAAGAAAACCCAAAATACCAAATTTCGTGAAAATTCCTTCAGCGGTTCTTGCATGTGGACAGACATAATGGCTATGTGCGAATTTTGCAACGTTTAGTTTTGAGAGCACCCTTCTATTCAAAGAAAAATATTAAAGTAAGCTTATCAAGAATCATGAGATATATTGGGCCTTCAGGGACCCAGTTTTATCTTGATATAGGATCCTATCAGCTCATCACATTTAGCATTGCTTGGATCCTTCATTGTGCCAAATGTATTTAGGATGATATGCTATATGTTTAGTTTCATTGTTTTTAAGGTTATAGGTCTGAATTGTTGCCGAATTCCACGAATGCACATAATTTGCCGTAATTTTGAGATATTCTTGTACAGTGATTTATTGTCATTCCGTCTGCAGTGCAGTATGTTTAATAATTAACAGTGAAAGGAAGCAGTTACTTACAATGATGGGAATTGTAGTGGGGCTCCCACCTCTTCTGGTCTCATTCACATAGTCACAGAAACGCTCTCAAGGTAGAGCTGCAGGGCAGGCAGTGTGTGATCAAGTGGTTGTGGATTGTGTTACACCAATAAGTGATTGTTGTTTGCTGTTACACCAGCCACCGTATCATTTGATTTTATCTATAATGTTTCAGGATCGTTATGCAAAGAATTTTGTGTGAATTATATAAGTGGATGTGTAGTGCTGTTTCTTTTTGCTTTGAAAATTTATTAACTCAGTTTGGAATAGAAAACTAAGTGGAATTTTGGTGCTCTTGGGATATCGTAGTGAATCAAGGCTGCCACTTTATGAATTAAATTTTAAAATCTCAGTTTTTTTACTTTACTTTTTACAGTATAATTTTACTGGGTAGAGAGAGGCAGGAATTAGGGGTATAGCTAATTGACTGTTGTATTTTCTATATTGCTTATAAAATATTCTAGAAGACATTTTTTACTGTTATATTTTTACCAGGAAACTGAGTAGCCAATCAAGGTGACCTTATAAAAACGTATTGAGGTGGGAGGATAACATTCAGATGGATCTTATTGTTGGATATATAGGGTGTGAGGTAGGAGTTTGATGGAACTAGCTCAGAATCATGATATGATGGCATTAGTGGTAATAAACACTTTACTAGAGAATTAGTTGCTCACCTAGTTGCGACTATTTCTTCTACAATACGCTGTGTGATCAGGTATATTTTTCCTTTCATTATTCTGGTCATACTAAATATATATTTTCAAGTCTGTAATTCTGAGAGGACTTTTTTGTTCTTCCTGATTAATACTATCACGCATTTACCTTGCATTTTAAATCAGCTTACATTTAAAACATAAATTCAACCACTGTTACGAAAGTCATAAAATATTTCATTGACTACTTCCGTTGGTTACAAAACGTGAACAAGGAGGGTATAAATGATAAAAGTCATTATTTCAAGATTTATGAGGTTGACTTTTGAAAGAAATAAACTGAGTTAATGTGGGACATTACTTTTTCTTCTATCTCATTATAAAACCAAGGTAATTTAGGCCGTGAGAATAATGGACTACTGTACTTTCATAAGCTACATTTATATATTTTTCTTCTAGACTGCGTAGGAAGATTAGAACTTTTGTGCTTCTGTACCATTTGTCATTAATTTCCCACACTAGCTGCAGTGTCATTTGTGTGTCGTGATTGTGAATACGTTAATTTTTACAAACGATGGAAATTGATGCAGACAACGGAAAGTGACCAGAGATAACTTGGGAAAATAATCATTACACTTGTATAAACAATATTTTGTACAGTATAGTTAAATATTTTTTGTCAATAAACATATCGGTAATTTTATTTTTGTGGACATATTTCAAACATGAAAGAAAATAGTAATATTTTTTCCTTGGGCGTCATATTTTCAGAAATAAATTCATCAGAGAAGGCTGTGCTTTCTGTCTTAATTGTAGATTTTGTGTTTACATGTTTCTAAACCATGCGATATGTTAAAGGTGTACAAAGGGCACATTAAAAACTAGTAAATTGCCTGCCAAGAATGGTGGGAAAATCTAAAATAGTACATAAAAGAACACATTTTTATTGAAAAGTCTAACAGTATTCAATCTATTGATCACATATAGACAATTTATCAGCTCTGTACAGAATGACAGGAAATAATATTTTTTATTACATTTTTTAATTGAACGAAGTTTTCAAGAACACAGTGAATGCTTATGGAGAATAAAAACCAAAACCGTTACTTATTTTTGCTTAATTTAAGAATATTAATATAATGCAATTTAGTGTAGGGCAAATAGTGTTTTTTGAACAATAACACCGACCAATGTTTGTCTACTATATATAGAGTGTAGATGCCTATTACTTTTGTTTGTGTACTTGTAGCACTTTTATCTTATGTTAATTTTATCTGTTGTTCTATTTTACAATGCTTTATCTAGCATGAAATGATAATAAGTTCCTTATTCACAATAGGCATAGGTTGGAGAGTGATGTAAAATGGATCTTAACTGGGGTGGAACAGATTAATCTGTCTCAGGATAATATCTCGTGCTGTGCTATAGTAAATTTGGTAACGAGTCATTAGGTTGTATAAAAGGCAGAACATTTCTTGACTAATTGATTAACTAACTTTTAACAGGCTACACGCACACAGCAGATGATATATCACAACAATGAAAACTCGGTCAATTTCTGAAGTTCAATGGCGGGGATAATTTTTTATTGGGTGTTACATACTTTGAAGGTAGACAAAAGGAGGATTACGAAGTACATAGAATGTGTTGTGAATGAGAAAGGTGTACGGACAGCAAGACAATAAGCCATCATGATAACAAATGAAACTGCATGAACTGTGTGCCAATATGTGCAATATGCAGGGTTTTAAAAATATGATAGTGTACCGTGCAGACAGACAATTTTTATTAACTTTAAGACAATGTTAGTAGACAACATAAAAGTGAACAAATTAGCTGAAACTGATAGATACCATAGACAGTGTTCTAGCAAGATTGGTATGTTAGTGGTTATGTTGAGAAGATAACTTGAGAAAATTACCATTTCATGCCATAAATGAGACATCAATGATTCAGAGAGTCACGCCTTCTTTGCCGTAGTGCTCAGCTCATTTTGTAAAACCTTTTGGTGTACATTACCTTGTTGTGTTTCCTAAGAATTATATGAACCTTTGCTGACTTCTAACAAAAGAAAAGTAAAATATGCTGTGATATTTTAGTTCCATATGACCTTTTATATGTACTTGCATACCATGGTGCAAGACAGAGAATCTTCTAACAGCAAACCCTTACTGACATCATTGCAAGCAACAAGAAAAAATTGTGAAGGTGGCTGTGCTTATTTGCTTTGTGTCGTCAGTATAACGTGAAAAGAAGTCTAAATGCGTGTTAAATTATGGTGTTTGTGTATCATTTTGATGCTGTGAACTATGTCTTGCAAGCAGGACTGTTGTTGTTATTTGTGTCGAGTGCTGGATGATTTCTGCCTTGACAATTCCGGTGCTGTGTTATCGAGCACAGATAACTTCATTATGATGAGGCCAGTCAGTGCTCAGCTGCGACCACCTGCTAGGAACAACCAGAGCAGACCTGTAGAGAGGAAGGAGTGCCAATGGTCAAACAGGAACTTTACAGTGAGAGCGACTCACGGAAATGAGGCAGCACAGCCCGGAGTCAGGCTCTGGAAGTCAAGTGAACTGTTGCGAAACATCAATGGTCAGAGCGTGAGGATTGAAAACTCAAAGTTGACAGATGATATAATGGCTGCAGAGGGCTGGGTGGTAGAGGCCGGGGAAGATGTACTGGAATTGAAGAGTGGGGCAAGTGGAGGTGTGGAGGTGGTTGTGATGAATGAGCAGGATCATGATCCAGGAACCAAGCAGGCCTATAGGGTGTCACAGGACAAGGTCATCATCAGGTGCAGCGAGAAGGAAGTGTGGCAGGGTGCAGCTGAAGGGTATGCTGTTGTATGGTAGAGCCTTTCTTTTTTCTTTGTCAGAGGCATCTCCAGATGTGCTTCTTAATTTAAGATTCAGTACTGCCATCCACAATGAAGCGAATGAAACAAAAACAGTTGAACAGTAATATTTTTAAAATATGAATGTGTATTGGACAAATAAGTTTTATTACTCATATTTTCGATTCCTGATTATCCACTTATTGCTTATTTACTTTGCATATTATTTTATTTTTTAAAATTATAAGACAATGCCTGCTATGTACATGAATATTTGGGAGCCAAGCCTTCTCAATTGCAGGTTTCTGCCAGGCCCTTCTTGGCTGTTGATATTAGTGAATTACACAAGGGAGCAAACACCAGTTTTTCTTGCAATTCATGCTGTATTATACTTCTATTGTAATTCTGCATAAAATTAAGGGAACACTACAGCAGCTTCCAAGTTGAAAGTTACGCAACTTTGGATTGTCGATGCTTTGATTATTATTGCTACCTGTCCTCTATATTTGGGATTATACTGTAAATAGTCTTTCTCCTATGATGTCCTCTTGAATGTACTTTTTTATGGTGACTATGTGTGTAATTTAAGTCTCATTCCACGTAACAGAACAGAGAGCCACAAAATCTTTGCAGAGTCTTGTATGGTCTTTTTTCTTTCAGACCTGGGGGTGGAAACAGGGAGATGGTGCCATCTGCTGGCTATGGTGCATACCAACAGCCTCCTCCTGCTGACCTGACACAGGTGAGTTGTAATGCAGTGTAAGGGGTCTGTACTAAGACATATATTCCACCTTCTAGTTTATAAAATCAAGCCTGTTCCTGTGTATTATATGACTGCAGGGGTCTGTCCTGTTGCATTTCTAAATCCTAAAACTCATTCTGACTCCTTCCGTGCAGCATCTTTCCCAGTAGGTGTTTCCATTCATTTTAATTTGCTGTATCTACTGAAGAATGTTGTAGATGTCCATCCTTTTAATATGTTCAAACTGTCCTAGTCTGTTAGAATATAAATTATTCTCAAACTTACCCATCCCCTGACTTTCTTATCAAAGCAAAGATCTGGAATTCATGTTTGGGTGACTGCAATAGCTGACATATCAGAATATGACCGTCTTCTGGGATATTGCACCATGTAGTCTGATATAAATTGACTGACATTTTAGAGGTGCTTGCTGCCTCCATCATCAGGGCAAGCTCCTCTGAAGTGCCACTCAGTTTCTACAAGGTACAGCATCCCAGAAGAGGTCATCTTCATAGTTGTCACCATAGTGGTTGAGAACCTGAAATCTCAACCCGCTTACACAATCGTCCAATTGTCATACTGAACACAGGAGTACCTTTGCCATTACTGCTCACAGTGGACATCCAACCTGCAGTGTCAGTCACAACTGGGTCCAGTCAACAAGATGGTCAGTGAAGAGAAGGCCTTCAGCTCTTGCACTACTAAGAGTCCCGCTCCTCCTATTTCACTGCGAGGGTGTTCCACTCCCTCCAAGTTTAATCCTCCCACCCCTATCAGCCTTAACACTCCCTCGATGAAGACTAGTGAGAGCATTGTCAGAGGTGATCCCACCATAGAACAGCTAGTGCCTGAGCGGGACACAAACCCAGGCACCAGGCTTACCGTGGATATGTGCAATAGCAGTGCAGTCCAGGAAAACCTTAGTAAGGCAGGGATACTGTCTGAAGAGAACCTGAAAGCACAATACCGGTGAGTGTCCATAAAGTCTTGTCACCTCACTTATTAACATGCATAAATCAAATTCAAAAGCAAGAATGTAGATTTGTTTTCATTTACTTTGTATCATTCCTTGGCTTAACACAGGCACGTTGGTACATGCAGTGTATATTCATAATGTGCAGTCTGGGTATATTTTGTTAAGATCTTTAGTTTTCATCTCACAACATGCTCATTAATATTTGACAGGATGTGCTTTGCAGTAATCTGCTTTTGTACAGAAAAGCGTTCCTGTGGCCACCAAAATGTTCAGAAATCTGAAGCAATTTGTGGTCTGTGCACAGAGGAAGGAAAGACACATTTTTAATAGAGTTATGATGCTGAAAACTTAAGGATGTATTATATAAGTAATTTATATTGAGTTAATTATTTATATAATTTTAAAATTTAGAAGAATTCATTTTATGTATCTGAGACATTCCTCATCAAGAACGGTCTAAAACAAGGAGATGCTTTGTCTCCCTTGCTCTTTAACTTTGCGCTAGAATACGCCATCAGGAAGGTCCAAGGTAGGCAGGAGGGTTTGCAATTGAACGGGACACATCAGCTATTGGCATATGCTGATGATGGTAATTTATTGGGGGACGATATAAATACAATAAAGAGGAACGCAGAAGTTTTACTAGAGGCTAGTAGACAGGTGGGGTTAGAAGTAAATTCAGAAAAAAACTAAGTACATGGTAGTATCTCGTCGTCAGCAGACAGGCGAGCGAAATTATCTTAGGGTAGCTAATAAGTACTTTGAAAGGGTTACAAAGTTCAAATATCTGGGAACAACAATAACAAATCAAAATGATACTTGTGAGGAAGGTAGGAGGAGACTAAATTCCGGAAATGCTTGCTACTTCTCAGTCCAAAATATTTTGTCTTCCCGTCTGATTTCTAAGAACCTGAAAATTAAAGTATACAAAACAATAATCTTGCCTGTTGTTTTGTATGGGTGCGAAACATGGTCTCTCACTCAGAGGGAGGAACACAGATTGCAGGTGTTTGAGAATCGGGTGTTGAGGAGGATATTTGGGCCTAAGAGGGAAGACGATGGGGCGTGGAGAAAACTGCACAATGACGAGCTTAAAAATCTGTACTCCTCCCCCAATATTGTCAGGGTGATTA
>NW_019059582.1:331364-360311 GCF_000696155.1 Zootermopsis nevadensis
TTAGAAGAATTCATTTAACTGTGGAAGTAACAAACACAGGAGACTCTGCAGACCTCCTGTGGTGAGCATTCTTATGTGTCAGTGTCAAGGACACATGAAACAATATTATGCTGCTAGCAGATGGCAGCCTTGCACTAACAGGTGCTTGTTGCACTGTGAATGTGTACAGAGCATCCTCGCAGACTGGTGCAAGCAGCAATGTGCGGCAACCTGGAGGTGTCAGCACTGGGCCAGGCGGTGGGCGATGTGGACACTTGCACCACCATCTGAGTGTAGAAGAACTGAGACTGATCCAGGTAAAGAATGCACTAAGTATTGTCAATGTTGTTAAACAGCATTAAGGAATGTAATATGATGGTGACTTATTATTGTTTTGTCCACCTCTAACACCAGAGGAGACAGGACTCAAATGGCAGCTCTTCAGATGATGGTACTCGCAGTTCAGGGCATGCCAGTATGTCTGACGGACACCTGAGCTCATCCCCATCTGCAGAGAGGCATCAGCACTATCGTTCTCACCTGAACTCTGTGCCTGAGGATGAGAGGTACGGCAGTGTGTCTTTCTTCAAATCATGATTGGGCACAGTGTGAGGTATGAATATATGTGTTTGATGAGGAACATTCAGAGAGAATTACACCGAATGAGTAACATTCCAAAATTGTGTTTGTAGTTAATATTTGTGGAATGCATTTTTCATAGACATGGTGCTAATATTTCAAAGTCAGCCCATAATACTCCATTAAATGGAAATATCGTGTGTTTTGAATGATTAACAGTATAAAACAATGCTGTGAAAAAAAAGAAGCTGATTTGTATGGTGCCTTACCGCTGTTTGTTGTCTAGGGTTCAGCATACTGCATTTCATTTCAAATCTTTATGGAATGAAAATTATGACCTCCTATTGGCCATCAGCTGCAAAAAGTTTTCTTAATCATGGTTTACACATGATACGTGTCTGACCTCCTATTGGCCATCAGCTGCGAAAAGTTTTTTTAATCATGGTTTACACATGATACGTGTTTCTTACAGCCCAACTTCAGGCAGTCAGGAAATCAGTAAAATAATACAATATGTGCACAGTGGTACAGAGTAAGCCTCGTGTTGTCCTTAGGTCGGCAGTCAATGGATACTAGTGACAGTGGCACTCTGAACTTTTCAACTCTTTTGTTGCAGCCTTGGCTGACTGTGAAGTATGTTTTCTACTAGGTGTACATGGTCCCTTTCTGCGTTCAATCCACTCCAGAGACAACATATACAAAGGATATTTTTTATCTTACCATCGAGTGTCATACAAAAGCAGCCTCTTTCTCATAGACTGCTATATATTTCTTTGCTGTCCAGGTTGTCAGCCAGCGTAATGCAGAGTCAGTCGCGAGCCACACGGAAATCTGGCCACAGCAGAAGTCGGCACAGAGCAACTCCTGCTAGGGTGAGTGCTTGTAACTTGCAGTCACTTATCGGAAAATGTACAGAATCCATTGCAATCATTGTGATGTTTCTTGCTGAGTGATTACCGTAAGGACTTAACTAATGCTATGGACAGGTTAATGAAGTGGTAATACATCTTACTTCTGCTTAGGAGGTAGGTACCCAGCTTGAATCTTGACTAGTATATGGACTTTTCTGACTTAAATTGTTTATGTTTGTATCAGTCCCACAAGGAAAATGCTGGCATAGTATCTTCAAACAGATCTTTATGACATTTTCCATAAAGTTCCAGTCAGTTTATTTTCTTCTTTTTCTTTTTCTTTTTCTTTTTCATTTTCATTCTCTTCTTTTTTCTTCATTCTTTCTGCCTCCTGGTGCTACAGCTAATGGTGACCTCAGCGATAGCTCTGCTTTTGTGTCTTCTGTTCCATTTTACGATCTCTCAGCATGATCCAGTCAGCTTGTTTCATTCTGCTCAAAACCAGATAATTGTCCAATTGGTATTTAGAGTGTGTGTGCTGTTATTCGCTGTCATCAGAAAAATAGAACTGAACCGCATTAATAAACTGTGACAGCTGGTGCCATCTGGGTCTGGTTTGGAGGACATCAAGCTGGCAATCCAGCAACTCACAATGCAGTCTCACACGTCCACCTCCACATACTCGAGTCTCAGTGGCAGTGAATCCGGTGAACCGGTGATGCGACGTCTTATGAGGCACTCATCACTGGAAACAATCAACACCAATGTCACCAGCACAGATGAGTTTGTTTGGGTTGATTCACATAATAGGTATGTGACTTATGTTCATTCGTCCTTGAGTGTGTATCAAGAAACTCCATAAAAAACATGAGTTAGAAATTTCTCACATGCAAAATTAAAGACTCATTTTGGTTGCTTTGTGCTATTCTTCAGAAACTTGTAGGAGTGTGGAAAGAGAACACATACTTCTTAATTCCTTCATGGATGTCAAATAACTACATTAGTGTGTCACTCTTTTCTTCAGGCTTGTAGAATTACAGCACTTACCGTGGTCAAACCATGATGTGCTGAAAGTTATACAGAATGGTCGACTCAAAGAACACATGGAAAGGATCTCCATGGAGACAATTCCGCGTCTGTCGTACCTTCTTCAGCGGGCGCTGGTGAGGGTAGGAAGGGAGGTGCAGCGTCTGGCCTGTCCCCTTGGGATGTGTAGTAAGCAGGAGGTGTGTTCTGCCCTGCGCGTCATCCTCTGCCCTGCTCTCGCTGATTCATGCACAAAGGTAAAACCCAAGTGCGACTGATACTTGAGCTTAATTCTTGTAGGACCTGAATGTAAATGGGTGGATAATATTAAAATGGATCAGTAGGTTGTGAATGTGTGAACTGTAAGGCAAAACATTGTATTTGCATGGTTGCCATTGGTGCAGCATATTCAGAAGATCCTTGATTTCAATCTCTGCCCAGAGATTTTCTGCCCCACTGATGTGTCCTTTAGTTTCCTCAGTCCTGGAGAGACTGAAGCAGATGCTCAAAGCAGATCACTCCTACTTCATTCGAGATATTTTCTTGTTTTTTCCCAGGCATCCTATCATTTGACAGTATATAATAATCTGTGCATATGGAAAATATTTTTTAGCTCATTCATAATAATCTATTAATATGGGAAGTATTTTTTAGCCCATTCACATCCATAAATATGTCTTTACACTTTCATTCTCCAGGCTATGGGCACTGTAAAACGTGGATTGCTTGAAGTGGTCCTTGTCACTTAGTCTGTGAATGATATAATGGTACTATTTGATTTAGTACATTGTCTGTAAGTGCTGTGTAGACACAAGTGAGAGGATATTTCAGTACTTCACAGACAAGGCATATTGATAATAGTTCTCGATTTAAGGCAAAAGTGGTTTTTATGGAGGGTACCTGAAGTGTGGAAGAATCAGTCAGCTGGCAGTGGATAGGGTGACCATTGTTATAACAATGGTGGACCTTTGTGTTTCATAAGGGGAATTTGGGAAATTTGTTGGTCAGCTGAATTCCAATCAGTGAGGCATTACTTAGCTTGTTTCACTTTTGGTTTACCCTTTCAGCATTCAGAGAATACAGAATTGTTGAATGACAACCTGGATGTAAAATGATGTTTAGAATTTTCCCTGCAGAGACTGAGGAAACTGAGATGTTCAGGAAAGTGTTGATCAGGATCGTGCATGTGTGCAGGCATGTCTGAGGGCAGCAGCTATGTTTGCAGTGTCAGGCGACCTGCAATTGAAGCAAAGCAAATCATGTCGAGCAGGATTGCAGTTCTCTGTTGGTCGATTCCAGCGGTGGATGACTGATGTCCGCCTCGGCAAGTTCGTTCACGAGTAAGTGTCGCGCGATTGAAAGAGTGACCCTATGGAACGGAGTCCCTGAGAAGCTTACAGTCAGTCAAGAAATACTCTGTCGTTTATGGAAGCCACAGGTTCATCACCATGTTCATAAGAACCTATGACCGGTCTTTCTCCTGAGCCAGATGAATCAAGCCCACACAGTTCCATCATATTTACTAAAAATCATTTTATATTATCCTCATGTTTCTGTATGCCCGGGTCTTCCAAGTGGTCTCTTCTTTTCAGGCTTTCCATCCAAAATATTTTATGAATTTGTTATCTCCTCCACATGCGCTACATGTCCTATCCATCTGATCCTCCTCATTTTTATCATCCTAATAATATTTGGCAAAGAATACTTATTGCAATGCTCTTTATTATTCAGTTTTCTGCAGCTTCCATTTCTTCATCTGTCTTAGATCCAAATATTCTTCTGTGCACCCTGTTCACAGATGCCTCAGTCTGAGCTCTTCCCTTAAGGTAAGAGCTCACCCATACAAAACAGAAAGAATGATAGTTTTGTACATTTCATTTTTTGTTTTTAGATAGCAGACTGGAAGACGAAAGATTCTGAATTGTGTGATAGCAGGGTTTCCCTGAATCTAATCTGCTCTTAATATTTTGTGAATGCAATTCTGGTTTGTTACAGTCATTCCCAAATAACTTGACTTAGCTTCAGTTTTAAAGGATTTTGTCCTGCAGTGTGGTGACAAGGCATCAACATGTACTTATTTTTCTTTGTATTTACATTTAGGCCTATTTCCATACTAGCATCTGATAGAGCTTCTGCAGTTTCATTACGGTGTTTTTGCCCAATAAAATAATGTAATTTGTATAGAGTGCAATCTGATGTGCCACATTAAATTCTAGTTCCTCTTACTTTGTTTTTGGGCAGAAATTAAAAGTTATTGTAAACTTTTACAGTTACATAATCTTAATATCCTTATGCCATGAGTTTTCTGCTATAAGTATTATTTCGATAGACTGACAATTACATAATCTTAATATCTTTATGCCATGAGTTTTCTACTATAAGTATTATTTCGATAGACTGACAACAGTGTGAATAATTTCATCATTGAAAGAACTTTTACATTTCAACTTTTATGTTTTCTGGTCTTAGAAGTGAGCAAATTAGACAAATAAAAGCCTATTTTTGGTTTGTGCGGTTAGGTACGCAGCTGTGTACTTGACAGCTGGATTGGAAAACCTGCTGGAGGAGATAATTCTCCAGTGTCTGCCCAGTGAGGTGGACACCATCCTCACTGCCACCATGTTTGAACATGCAATTGCAAACAATGGGGACTTGTGGGGTCTGCTGCAGCCATATGCCCATCTCAATGCTGGCAGGATTGCCTCAGGTGAGTTTTGTACACCTGATGATTTTTTGTTGTGGGGGCATAGGTGCTACTGTGCTCACTAAGTGTGTTGTGTCATATTTAGAGCTCAGTTCTATATTGTAGGAGCACTGGCAATGCCTCGCTGGGCAAGTGTCTCGAGTGTGAACTCTGAGTCCACCCACTCGTCATCACTAGCAAGTGGAAAATCTATAGAACAATCACTACTGACAACTTGTGTTGGATCTGTGCACGAGCTGACTGAACTGCTGGCATGCATCAACACGCGGCCCCTCGCCTGGACGCCGTCTGCAGTTCAGGCACTCTTCTACTTTATGCGGTGCTCCCAGGTACAGTGTGACATATTTTTGTGATCGTGGTCAGCCCACTCACATTTCTAACTTAAGACTGTGACTGATGTGAATACATAGGAGAGTAAACCTTTTCTCTCTCACAGAACAAATTACAAATTTTGAAACCAGTCTTCAAAAACTATTTCATATACCAGAAATGAACAAGATCATGTTTGAGTGCAACTTAATGGGTGGAGGCAACTGACAGACAGGCGAAACAAGTGTGTCCACAAGTTCACTGGTTACACACCTGGCAAAAGACAAAACGTTGCACCCCATATCAACAAGGTCTTGTCTCCATACAGTATTATCATATTGTATTTTGCATCTGATTTCACTGCTGGTGCAGGGAACTAACAGATATTACCACCAATACTTATACATACTTGACGATGGACCTTCTACACTACCAAATATCACTAAGTCAGAAATGTTCTTATCTGATGATTATTATTCAAATGGGACACAAAGTATGGAAGAGCCTAGCAGATTATTGATTGACTGTTGAACAGTTCCTTACTACTTTTTATGGCACAGCAATGAATCATGATAGGTTATACAAAATATTCTTCGATTCCTTTACTTTTCAAACAGTGACACAGCTACTGACAAAAATGACCGACACCATGACAGACATAAGGAAAACAAATATTTTTAACTCCTTGAATGACCTCTACTCAAAATACAATGCTCCTTCTGAACATTTGGCTGTAAACAAAATTATAATACTTGTCAAAGGTAAAGTAAATTCCAAACAATGCATGCCAAAGAAACACAATTTTGAATTTTAGTTAAACACACCATATGGACCAATTCCTTGTATTTTCTAAATATACTGTTACTTTAAATTTCTAAAATCCTGGCTTCATCCCAACATACTCTGTGACCTTTTTCATAGGTTAGGTTAGGCAAGTTTTGATTTTTCAAGAAGACCCTGGCTATATTTCCAGAGCCACACAGCTTCTGGTCTTCCACATCAGCATTTGTGGATTGAGTCTTTTTTGTTTGGTTTAATGTATTTATTTTTCACTTCCTTTTCTGTCTTAATTTTTAGATCTTTTAATGTATTTCCACACTTTCTTTTGTAATTTTTCTTGTTATCTCATTCTGACTAAACCTGATCTCAGGTGCTTATATAGATGTAATTATACTGACTTTGGCTGTCTGGTGCCTGAGGTTAGCTCTTTCTAAGGGACCCAGCTGAGTAGGTGCCCCTTTCCTTTTCACATGAGAACAGAAACAGACCCAGTTTCCAAAATGTTGCGTTCTTTTGAATACCAGACGATGGACAGAGTCCAAGAATTTAGAAATCCCAAGTACAAAATTTATATTCTGAACTTACTGCTTGACACTAGGCAAGTGTATATTGATTGATGTGATGTAGATAGTGAGTTAAAATAATTGTTTGCTGGACTTACAGTGCAGTAGCGAATGTCATGTATGTACTTCTTCCATGACAGCTTGAGCATGCGGAGCATGTGGCCCCAATCCAAGAACTGGTGTATGAGCGTGCATATGTGGTTTTGCCTCCCCTGGTGGAATGGTTGAGAGTGACCACAGCCCATGCAGAGCATAGACACTCCGCCTCTCTCGATCAGGATGATGTGATGCAGGCGGCCCGGTTGCTCCTGCCTGGAGTGGACTGCCCCATCCGAGACATTGGGTACGTCATTGTGATGTCTACTGTCCATAGACCCTTTGAATTTATTTGTTGATTCAGTTGATGTATCAAAGGACTTTTTATGTAATTTCTTTGACAATTTTTTTTCAAATATAAACGCTGGATGTTGGTATTATTTGAGCTGGCTGTGTGTTGTTTTCTTTTTTGTGCTTTATTTCATAGCATTTAGTTGGAATGTGATAAAATTTTTTGTTGTAATGTGCTGCTCCTGTCCTACCTACCCATCATCTAAGTCCAGTTTGAATTGTATGATTTTTATCAAAATGTTTTATTTTCTTGACTGCAGCCCTACTAGAAAAAAATTAGTTTATTAAAAAAGCCCAGTGAATAACATTAACACACTCAGATTGTATTCTTCACTAACTAATGACGTGCATCATTATTTACAGATAATGAACTGCATGCACAAAACTCACAAAATAACTTTCACCCTTTGTATAGTAATAAGCACGTATCATTATTAATTAGAACAGAACCTCTGGTAATACTGTGTTCACAGTGATAATCTTCACTGTACAACCACTATATTTGAAGTTTGTGACACACTGGAATACTTTTAAACCAACATCATTACAATTGAAGAATGTATAGGCTCTTGAAACTAGCATGTTGTAATTGGATAAAAGTTCAACCCATTTTACTACAGACTAGCAAGTGGAAAACAATTGTAGTAGACAAGAGAGATAAAGTCTGCACATAGAATATCATGAAGAATTGTTAACACGTGTTTTGATTAATATAAATTTCACATGGAGCATGGTGCAGTTTGGAAAATGTTTAAACAGTTACCGATTTGTTTCATAATTATATTTTACGTCATCAAATTATGTTTGAGGTGTTTGTAATTTGAGGGAAATGTGATTTCTTTGCGCTTCCATGGTGGTTACATTATTTTGTGTTTCACAGAATGGAGGACGCTGGGGGATCAATAGGTTCCAGGCGGCTTGGTGATGAGTTGGAGTGTGTACGACGACTCAAGTCAGAGCTGGCATTCAAAATGCTGCGGAGTGGATGCAGTGACCTCATCCCTCATGCTCTACAGCTGTTACCATCGAGTAAGGTAATTCAGTTGTTTTAATGACAGTGTGAGGTAAGAATTAAAGTCATTGTATGGGTGAAATGAGCCATTATTCATGGATTGACATGTCACCTGTTCCCTGAAAGTATGGAAGGTTTGTATTTCATCCAGACAATAACATTACCATAAAATGTCACAATTTGTTATCAATGTGTTTTGTGCATATGGCTCCACAGCACAGTATATGCTGTGCTTTCTTGTATTTACTTAAATGGAGGGACACTTACGATAAATCAATGACCAGAGTTCTGAGACTAACGGAACAGGGTCAGACTGTCTGGATAAACAGTTGCTAGACCAGTGATGTCAGATACCCTGCATTGAAACACTGACATTGAGTGAGAAAAATGTGCCCGAAGATATCAAAGACAAAAAATTAATGAAAGGTGAAGTGACTGCACAGAGATCATTAGGTGGAATGATAAAAATCATGTTATTGTGCTTACCTGAATGGAAAATACTTTATTCGTAGTTTTTCACAGGGTGTGGATTAGACTCATCTGGCCCAGAATAGGGACCAATGTTGTAATCATGGTTGTGTGCCTTTTGGTTCCATAAAAGACAGAATCTTATGTGTAGCTGAACGTAATATTATCCTCTCAAAAATAACCCTGCTCCATGGAGCAAGTTACCTTTCGTTAGGAAGATGCAAGAGGAGAGGGATGAAGTGGAAGTGAATGGGTCACATCAGCTTCTTTTCTGCACTGATGATGTTAATTTACCGGGTAAAAACATAAGTCTTCTTTCTCCATCTTTAGGTCCTTTACATTCTTTACTGCTGAGGGTTTAAAGTTGATCACTTAACCAAAGTTGTTATTACATTTAGGATAATATGGATGGACCACATTGATAACAGGTGAATCTGAAGATAGCATAGTTCTATGAACCTACACGGCAAACCATGCATGGATGACCAAGGACACTGTGGGAAGAATAACATAATACCTTTGCCATTATAATTCTTCTCATTCTTCTTCTTAAGGTGCCTCTCCATTCCGGATGTTGGCGATCAGCATAGTAATTTGAGCCATACGTTCATTTGTTTCTGCCATGCTTGATTGTACTAGGGAATTATAATGGAGTGGTTTCCCATTGCCTTCGCCATCGCAGTATCACAACCAGTACAATCAATATGTGATTGTCACCTGTGAACATCTGGTGACGGGCCTTTAGGGAAGCCCCAGTAATGACGTAGCTGCTGCCCTATGCCATCTACCATGACCCTGGTAGAGGGACCCTTGCAGGTTGCTACCCCTTGGGTCAAGGGGAACCTGGAGTTCGCGTAGGCAGGGGCACTCACTTCCCTGAAGTAGGACTATCACCGAAGAGAGTTCCTACCCGCTACCGGGCCATTATAATGTTGACTGTTAATTCTTTTCAGAAATTGAATTGTGTGAATGAGCGTGGGTTGAGCCCACTCATGTTGGCAGTTCTGCTGCAAGACGAGGCTTGCGTTTGCTGTCTGCTGGATGCTGGAGCAGACCCTGACATTGAGACTCCTCCATATGGCACATCAGGCTGTCCAAATGTGAATGCAGAGACCCAGCATTGGACATCCCTAACTTATGCAGCTGTACAAGGAGCATGTAGTATTGCACGCTTGCTATTGGAAAGGGGAGCCCATGTGGAAGGGGGTACAAGGCTCAGTGAGGACAGGTGCACCCAGACACCACTTCAGGTTTGTTCTCACTTGATGGTTCTGAAACCAAGCCCCATATTTTGCATACATATGGGGATTTTGAAGGTATAGCCTCTGCACTAGGTTGGTTGTGAGTGGTTAGCTGCATGATCTAACCGCTTTGCTCTTAAGGAAGAAGCCGTGGTACATTTTTGGATATGAGACTGGATTTATTCTAGATACTCTGTACATTATCATAATGGAAAAGATGTTGCCATCAGGAAATGATTCTTGGTCATCAATCCTGTGGTCTAGTCACTGTACTGATGAGCTATCGTAGCTCACTATCAGCGAACAATAAGAAGATGAAGTTAATGATAGAATTAGGAGAAGAATATATTCAGGAGATGCTTCTTATTATTCGGTTCACAAACTGTTATTCCATCTACCTTCGAATATACTAAAGATTAGGAATATTAAACAATAATTTTGCCACCTGTTACGTATGAATGTGAAACAGAATGCTCATATTTGACTGAGTGAACAATGAACAGAGTGGGAAATTGTTCCTTGATAAGGAGGAGCATCATGATTCCTGCAGGTGGTTAAAGTTCTTTAAAGGCTGACACTTAGAAGAAGAAGAAGAAGGTGCAAGGATAAAACTAGGATGAATCTTGGGGAAATGGTCTGTGATGTAGATGTGACTATAAACATGATTATTGTTTTCAGCAATGCCCTTCATCTGTGGTTTCTCAAACATAATGTCTTTGGAAACTGGGTCTATTTCTGGCATCGGGTGAAAGGGAATGAGAAGATTCTTGCTCCATTGGACCCCTTGAAATGAATTAGTCTTGATCTCTGGATGGATCTGGCTTAGGATTGTAGCTACTGATGGGTTTTAGCATTAGCAGTGTTTAGGAATTGGGCTTCTACCATTAAAGAGTAGTCAGCTGGTTAATAAGTACATGTTCTAAATAGGAAAATATATGAAATGAGTTATTTTTAACTTTATATTATAGAGTTTATAAATGTCTTTGGAAAACATAACACATTATGTACTTTATGATTGCATACCGATTCTGATTTGATAACTGTCTTTTGCGTCATGATATGGCTACCCTGCATCCATATCTCTTTAAAAAATTTGTGATATTTGGAAAACAAAGTCTGGACAGCAGACCTCTGTAGAAGTTTGTCACTGATCTGTCTTGCTTTTTCTCTGGGACAGGTGGCAGCAGCATGTAGTCAAATGGAGATGGTTTGCCTTCTTCTATCATATGGAGCTCAGCCATTTCTCTCAACACTGCTCAAGGACTCTCTCTGTTATTCTGGTGCTGCTCAGCGTGGCTCGTACAGGCGAGTTACTCATTTCAAGAAATGCCTGAGTTTTAAAAAAAATGTCTTTTGAGTTTAAAATGTCTTGAAATGTAGTGACGGTGTTTACAGTCATCTTTACAGATTGAAAACTTTACTCTAACGGAATAGAAATTTGTGAAATCTTATAGAAGCTAGACTACAATCATTAAATTAATTAAGAGTCATATTAAAAAATGTGAGTATTGTTTCTGGTAAAGCTTCAAATTGCATCTGTAAAAACTTATACTTTGACTAGACAGTTTGATGAAACTAAATTTTGGGAATTCTCAGTAAACCTGAAGTACAAAGATATGTTTAGGATCATGTCACCCATTTGATGTTTCCACTTTTGTTTGAGGGTCATATAATTTATAACCTTACAAGTTGAAGACTGTTCATACTGGCTTAAGCCTTTTTGTGGTTTATGGTTTTTTATTCTGGAAATAGATTTGGTTTAATATAACTTCAAAAAGTGTTGTATATTCCTGCTTATGTTGTTTGTCAGTGAGGCAGTTTATTAAAAGTTGTTTTATTTACTGATTGTCTGATTAGTATATTTATGAATGGATCCTTGATATCTAGTAATAGTAGTTCATTAAGTTTTAGCTAAAACCTGTTATATATTAAAAATCATAAACATGACTGATTTTAATTACTGATATTGTGTTAGCAAAATTTAATCAAACCACAATATGTACAAGTAAAAACTGTGTACAGGTGATTCTCATACATGCTTCCACTGTCCATGTTCTTGCATATCTGCAGTATTATTTCAGTATCATGAGCATCAATATCCTATTCATGGTCACAATAGAAGCTGTCATGCAGGCCTATTGAGATTAGTGTGCAGTTTCACTGACTTGCACTACCAGGAGATACAAATTAAAACCTCTCAAGATGTATTATCTGGAAAATCCATGAGCATGTTACAAGTCTTTTATATAAGTAGCAATTTGTAGGAACATAGCCCCTGAGCATTACAAGTCACTTGTATAGAACTAGTTCACTAAATTGTATAATTATTAATTTACAGTTCTTGGTAGCTTCACCATTTAAACTGAAACATTCAGAGGAAAGCAGGCACCATGAGTTCTTCCCAGAACTTTCTTTATATATGTTTAAATAAATGACATTTTATTTGTGATGTGTGCAGTGCCATTGCAGTGGCAGCTGCTCACGGACAGAGGACGACGCTGCACAAGCTGCTGGCCCACCCCCACAACACTAACAACAAGGAGGTGCTGTCACTGGAGGAGATCTTGGCAGAGGGTGCCAGCAGCCAGCTGACTGCTGACCGCCGGGTTAACAGACTGCAGGTGAGCTACGGCACTTTGTTCCGTGAGATGGATGACCAGTTACACCCTATTCAGCTGTTAAAGAATTGAAGAAGGGCAAGCATCACTGTGATAGAATGATCATGGCTTATGACAAAAATTCATAAAAATGAGAAAGTTCATCAACACTATCAATTTGTTAATATTACATAAATTTAAAATTCTGCATAAATTGAGGCTTCTTGTCTAGCACCTTCACCATGAGTGATTCCAAACTAGCCATGATTCTTTTACAACTTTTAGCACAGACTGTACTTGCAGTTTTGTTTCCAAAGCTGTGTTTTGCTGCTGTCTGAATAACAGCATGACAACAGCAGACACTGTGTTAGGGGAACGGGGTTAACTTTGGAATATGATGTCACATCATTGACAGAGGAAACCACTTGCTGCCGATAACGAACACATTTAAATGATCTTCTCAGGCCAGTGGCTGAACCTGAAGTGACTAATGTTACTACACAGCATGTACTGGACGAGTGTTTCCTTGTTTCATTTTGTGTTATGTCACTAGGTTAGTGAATGGGTGTATAAAATTATTCTGCAGCTGTGCTCTGTGTTGCTTACATTAAAGATTGCTAGTTGTTGCCCTGATGCCAAGGTTTGCCATAATAATCTTTGCCCTAGGATGTCACTGAATCCTAATGACCATTTCATGGAATTGGGTAATCACGTTGTTTGTACCTTCCCATAATGGCTGAAGCTTAGGTGACTTTTTTCTTGTCTGGGTTGGGCAATGGAAACAGACTTGGTTTCCTTGCTGAAATCCTATGGAATTGGCATGATGTGGACTCATCAGTAGATGCCAACATTTCAGAGAAACTGTTACATTTTAGCCTGAAGATGGAGACAGTATATTTTTGTGAATGTTGGCATCTACCGTTGAATTTGTGCAGCATCCAAACTGAGAAGAACAACATCATCCTCCTCACTGCTGTGAAATCATTTAGTTGGTGAAGTTTCTATGTGAGTCGAAACAAGAGTGGTATGGTCTACTTTTTTCTTTGTCAGAGACAGAGTGAAAAGTAAGATACAGTTTTGAGTGCATTTATTCTTCAGAACCGACGTAAAGAATTATGCTTGTCTGGTATTTTGTTCAGGTAACATGTGCTTCCAACTCAGACTCAGGTGCATGCTTGATGAATCATGTTGGCAGTGACAGCCTACAGTTGCTAAAACTGAGTAAAGTGCAGATCAAGTCACTGCAAGAGGCGATGTACCACAGCACTGAGAACAACCACCTGGGTGAGTAGCTCCTTGCAGGACAAAGAGTTAGGTTAGGTTAGGTTAAGTTTGAATCTCACCTGGGGCATCTATGATTTGTATTTTATTCTTCAGCAACAATCACTCAACAACATTTGGGTAATTAATGATAGCTTCTTCTTAATGATTAGTGTTTCAGTCACCTTTGCAATGTTATGTATGATTATCTGATAGCTACAGCTGTGCAGCATTTTATTACCAGTAAAAACTGAGAATTGTTTCAGAACAGTTTATGTGCCAAAAGTTAAATGTTTTAGGATCACTGCATCCTTATTATAAACTGGTAACATGGAGCTACTTCAAGCACTTTCTAGCATGTAATATATGAGTTACAAGAATGAAGGTTGACTCTTTTGCTATTATCTGTGGTATTGATAAATGAACACAACACATTTTCATGAAAAATCCACAATTTGATGTTTCTTGCTCTGCACCACTTTCTACGAGCAGTACAGTTGTTCTTCATCACCTTTGGTTATTGTATTGTTACTAATAATTAGCCAACTGTTCGTACTGTGCCTCCAGATATCACACTGGACCTCCGTAACCTTGGAATACCATGGACACTTCACTGTTGGATGCATACCCTAGCTACTGCACATGATCAACAACTTGAGAATATAATCGACCAGTTGCTCCAGGACTTTCTGCAGGTGTGGCCAGATGACTACTCAGTGCAGTTCGTTGACGAGTGTTTGCCTTTACTGTTCAACATCTTTCGATTCAGTAAGGTACTGTCTGTCATAAATATGTGCCACTTTGGTTCTGAGAGCCTTATTTCAAGTTAATTATACCAGGGTTTCTTCACAGGAAAAACCTGTCTAACCACAACATTTTATTTTATTTAAGTAGCTCAAGGAAGAAGGATGTTGGTCTGTTTGTTTTAACTGCTAGGGAATAGACAAGTGGATAAAAAAAATAAATCCCTCTGATATTCGGCCAAGCATGTAGTAATGATTCTAGCACACATTCAGTAGGTGCCCAGTTTGAATTTTGACCATAGCGCAGACTATGCTGACTGAGGATTTTTGTGGTTCCCCTCAGTCACTCCAGGTGAATGAATGGGTAGGACTCCTTGGACAAGTGATCATCCTGTCGCAAGGCCTCTACCTATTTACAGGACAGCACAACACAGAAGGACACAGACAAACATCCATGCCTTGAGTGGGATTCAAACCCATGGTTCCAGTGTCCAAGCGCACAAGGCCCATGCTTCAAACTGTGCGGCCACTATGACCAGTGAAAATAAAGTGTGGATTTTATTTTTTAGGGGTGATGATGTAACTTCCTTTTCAGATATATTCTGTTAAATATTGTTTACAATGAGAAATGTGTGGTCTGTAGTTTTATCTATACATAAGATCAGTGTATTTCCCCTATTCAGAATGTTCAGAAAATTTAAAGTGCATAGTGCAAGAAGACAGCCAACTTAATATTGTGTGATTTTTTGACTTTGTTCGTTATTTAATCTTAAAAAGTTTCATGTCATGCCAGTCCTTTTTTACTTTGTACTTAAAACATTACCTCTAACAGTCAAGAGTTGAGAATTTTGTTTTGTTAGGTTAGGTTGTCATAGTCGCACAGTGTTTGGCCCAGCTGTTTCAGTACCATCAGTTGAGTTTCATCCCACTTAAGCCTAAATATGTGAATGGTTTTAAAACATACTTTGCTCAGTGACATTGTAATTTTTGATATTGTAGAATGAAGGAACAACACTGCTCCTTGCAGACATTTTCTCAACATGTTTTGGCTGGGAGCCAATCAAGAATGTCAGAGACACTTCATTCTCTGGAGGGACTCGGATTGATCCAAAATTTGTGAACAACCCAGAGCTGAGTGATGTGCAGTTTAGGGTGGAGGGGCGAGTCTTTTATGGACACAAGATTGTCCTGGTGACATGGTCACCCCGGTTCCGGGCAATGCTCAGCTCGAAGCTCTGTGATGGGAACCCACCCATCGTTCATATCAATGACATCCGCTATCACATCTTTCAGGTAAGTTAGGATGCTCTGAGATATTTGTACTTTGTTGTGGTTGGGGGGTGAGATACTGGGGTTGCGTTCACATTCAGTACTGTCATGAAGTGATGGGGTGAAGCTGGAATACATCTGACATAGTCTTTGACTTTTGGTGAATTAAATTACTAAAATGTGTCATATGTCAAGGTGCAGCAGTCAAATGATGTACAAGCAGGGTTCATTACAGTTCATAATTCAGAGCAGTGTGACTTCTGATAATGGAGAACATGTTTGTCAGAATGTTCAGTGTATCCTTATCCCCTGATTTGCATTTATTTAAACATGTGGGCCCTCCACTAGTTTCACTCATTTTATTCCTTTAATTTTAAAAAGTGTATGTATTATTCACACTGGACTGAAACATGATAATTCAAAGTCTGTAATGAGATCAGGGGAGGATTCTGCTCAAGGTACTAATTTGAAGTCATCACAGGAACACTTTTGGCATTACAATATCTTTTTGAAATATTAGTTTTCATACTTGTTCTGACATTGAACTCAAACATGATTTCCCAAATGTCTGAATCATAAATTATCTGAGAGGTTTAAACTGGTAAAGCAAAGGCCATAATTGAGAATACTCTATTCCAGTGGTAATAGTTATGTTAACAGATGGTATTGCAGTGTACCTATTGGAAAGTGTTATGTACCACTGATTTGAGCCACATGTAAGTGTATGCAGTGTGGAGTACTATACGTAAATGCATGATGCTATAAACTACAGACAAGAACATGCACATAGTTGTAAGCATATGCTATGTACTGCACATAACTTTCTTGTCTGACTGCATGGCAGTCAGTATTTATCAGCTAGATCAGGGTTCTTAAACTGTGGGGCATGCCCCATAGCGGGGAAATGAAAGCTTAATTTTGGGAAGTGAAAACATGAAAAATATCTGTGTGCCATCATGTAATGAATATTTCATTTGAAAGACTGTGATACCTTTAATTTTTTTGAACCTTTACTTTGAATGTGACAGTTTTATTTGTGTCAGTCTCACCGCCGTGAAAATTTCAAATCCTACAAAAATGTATGATATATGTAAAGCAAAAATCTGTTTTGTTACAGTTGGTAATGCAGTACCTCTACAATGGGGGCTGTGAAACACTGCAGGTGGAGCAGACAGACATGCTGGAGCTAATGGCTGCTGCCAATTTCTTTCAGTTGAATGGTTTACTGCGTTACTGTGAAGCTCAGTGCTCGAGCATGGTTGACCTTGATAACATTGTCTCCATGTACATACATGCCAAGGTACTGTAAGGGAGATTTTTCTGTGAGTCAGTTTTTGAGCAAATAGCACATTTGGTCTTGTGTCGTTAATAAATTTAGTCCCATGTTAACTGCGTGCTGCTACATAAAATGAGCTTGTACACCCAGAAATTCCAACTAAGGGGCATGTGTATTGGTATCACTATTTTCTGCAGGTATACAATGCTGGGGAGTTGCTTGAGTACTGCCAGGGATTCTTGCTACAGAATATGGTAGCCCTGCTCACATACGATGATTCCGTCAAGCGGCTGCTCTTTGGGAAAAAGCTTCACAGTCATGATGTGCTGGCAGGCCTGCTTCTGACACTGCAGGCTCGCATCAGGGCCCGAAATGTGGCCCCCACTGTCCGTTCCAACTCCAAGCCTAAGTGAAAAATGCCTCTGAGCATGTTTATCGACTGTTTCCAGTCTTGAGGCAGGGAAGTGTTAGGGTTTGTTCCTAGATCTGTATGCAAATTATTTATACGCATTTCCTTTCTGTGTAAAGTATAATCCAAAATAATGACTATACAATGAACAGTTAACATCAAGCAGTTTAATGAATTTTACAATAAATTACTTTGCTCATCAAACAGTGCCAAGGAATGGTGGATCCAGTAAAACCTGCTGCAAAGTCTTCGTAAATAGGGATTGTATGAATTGTCAGAATGCTTCAAGAAGTGTTGTTTAGAAGTAGATGTTTTACAAAAACAGACAGAATGGCCAAATACATGAAGATGTTCTTCAGAAGCAGAGGAAAGGCATAAAATATGGTGCTGATGGATTTTAGTTGGTAAGTTACATTGAGCTGCATGAAATATAGTACTTTATGTTTGAACCTAATTTTCCAAACATTTTCTTTCTCCACTTTTGGCAGTAATTTGTATACAAAATATTGTCAAGTTTTGATGAAATGTTCAGAACTCAAAAAATGTGTAAAATACAGATATACTGGAACAATGCATGATAAAACATCTGAAAGCTTTTTGTGGGAAATTTGATTATTTTTATGATCGAATGTAATTAATTTATTTGGTTACATTGAAATAAATTTGATATGATTTCCACAGATGTTAGGAACATGGAAAAGTTGTTATTTCCCTAAGCATTTATAACAGATCAGCCCTACTGATATTATGGATTGCATTTCTCAGTGGAAACTAGCCCCAACAAACAGGCATGGTGGTGCCAATTAACCTACTGAAACCTACTATTAAAGTGAATAAAAGCAGCATGGGGTATTGTTTTCAGATGGCTTAGTCCAGTCATAATTAGGGAGGTGCCACCGTATGTGCTTTTCATTCAGAATGGCACTGACATTAAATGGTACAACCTTACATTTTTGATAAGACTCCCTGGAAGTCTGTCATGGAAGTACCAGAGAATTTCATAGTGAGCCTCCTATGGCATTGTTCATCAAACACAACCACCCACAACTATAGCAATCTCCAAACCCCATCACCTTCCCATAAGCCATGAGTGACATTTTCAGATCCCACTGCATTTTCCCCAAAGTGGACGAGAGTCTCAACCCACACATAGCCAGAGCAAGAATTTGGAGTACATGAAATCCAACATCCCACCCTGTTTTGACCCCTGCAGGCGACTGGTTCCAGACTGCAGGGACACTGAAACCAAGAGTAAGGGTGCCAACCTGGGCAGTTACATATTTTCTGGAACATACAGAAATATTGAATGAAAAAAAAAAAAGTTTATAGAGTACAGGGATAAAACTACCAAAAAGACAAAATTACTAAACCCATTTTTCCGAAGTTTTATAGATTATCTAATTAAATAACAGAGAGGACTATTACTGAATATAAAAATCATGCATACAAGACTTATTCATAAAGTACAAATGTGGATGATTATAGTAATGATTTCTGTGCATGCAGCTAAATTTTATCAATAATTATATGACTAATTAAGATAACTAGACAAATATCCAGCTTTGAAATCTTTCAATTAACATGCATAAGGAGCAGAAAACTTAGCTGCATGATATTGCTGAAGAAGGCTTGGAAGCTGTCATATATGGGAGGTTTGCTGCTTGAAGCATGAAACCAACCTGTAACATGGCTTTATAAAATTTTATAAGGTAATGTATTCATAGCAACTTGTAATGTTTTTGGTTGCACTGCCATATTATAATTAAAGTAGAAAAGTGTCCCGCTACATGCCTATGCAGGCACTTGGGGAGAGCGGAGGTATAGCTCCTACTCTTTCTTGACCTTGGCATCGGATGGGGGCGAGTGGTCAGCATCACACCCCACCCATGCTTTACCCCCGGGAAAGGACCCCTGTACCCATTGGACAGGAGGCTGGGTGGGCCCCAGAGCCGGTCTGGACGCAGAGGCTAGAGGAAAAATCCTCTGCCCCAGTTGGGGATCGTACCCTGATTGCCCAGCCCATAGCTAGTCACTATACTGACTGAGCTATCCCGGCTCATGCCATATTATAATTACTTACTGAAATGAGACCATTTAACTAAAGGAAATGCAGAAACACAAAAATACATGTAATTCATGCAGGTACCTGCTAACTACAAGTTGGACATTTAAAACTTGTATACTCCTAAGATAAATACTGCAGGAATTATAGAGTGTCTTTGAAGGGTTAATTATGAAAATGTGTAGATGAATTAAATGATCATGAAGCAAAAGAAGATAATGACTGACACAAGTTTGTAAAATCCTTTGACTGTATTACTGGAACATAAAGAACTGGATTCAAAATATTGGAAGAAAATAACTGTTAAAAAACAGTGTCAAGGTCTAGATAATGTAAGTGTGGAACAATTTAAATATGAATGCAAGTTAATAAAAAAAGGTTACTCACATTATTCATCAAAATACAGGAAGTTAATCAATACCAACATCGGGAAGTAGGACTGAATACACAAAAATAAATGTGGAAACTGCACGGGCATCGCTTTATTATCCGCATCATTCAAACTGTACACAAATGTGTTGAAGAACGAACTTAAGCAATATGTAGAAGGCTACCTCAATGAAGAACAGTGCAGTTATAGGGAAGGAAGAGTTACAGAATTTACACTCCAACAATTGGAGAATAATGACAAAAGAAAACTACCAATGTATTTGCTGTTCACTGACTTTGATAGTCTGAAGATTGGTACTGGCTCTGACAGTGTGGTGTGGTCTGGGCTCTAAGGGGTGCACAATGAACCCAACATGGATTGTATCCCCTAGTAAAATACCAATACCAATTACAGTTTGAATCAATATATATTTTGGTCAATACCAGAAAACTGTAATATGCAAACCCAGCTCACAGAAGCAATGAGGATGAACACAAATATTTTCTTATGATATATTTAACAAAGATAAAAACAACAATGCGGGTTATTGACACTGTTATTTAATAAGTTTGTACAAGAATTGAAGAACATGATTGGTGAGATCCAGCTACTGAGTAGATAAACATTAAATGCAATCTTATATGCATATGATCAGGTTTTGAATACAAATCAGAAGATGAATTATACATATCAACACATCACTCTGTCTTTTGGATTGTTGCACTGTGTAGTATGGTAGAAGTATACCAACACTTCAGAGGTGCTTGATGCTTCCATCAGGGTCGTCAGTAAGCCACATGTGAGGAAATACAATTCCTCATGTGTGGCTTACCTTATTGTCATGCATGGATACTGTCAGCACAATGGAATAAAATGTTTAGTTATGGTACTGAACGTTCACACTACATGTTTTGGCAAATTTGGCATCATGTGTGTAGATATGTTGAATGTCATTAACACGTACTAAAAATTAATAATTTACATGGTTGGTAAGCTGGTATGAATCCATACTTACAGACATTAAAATGAAGTATGAGATATTAAAATGGTTAAGAATAATAGAAAATTGGGTGTGGTGAATACAAAATTTGGATTATTCTTGTCAGAGTATGATGACGAGGCTTCACTGGTGAGATGATGTACAGCTTGAAGACTAGGGATGTAAATGCCATCCTTAACTTCTGTTATATGGCTTCAGATGGATATCAAGGAATGGCCAAATGTTATGCAATTCTTTTTTTCTTTAGCCTAAGACAGGAATATGATTGAATTAGGATAGAATGGGGGTGCTGGGTATAGAATTAAATGGGATGATGGGTATGACGCTTGTGGTTGAGATGGCCCCACGAAATGAAGGCAAGTGAATCAGAGCGACCGAGAGGGTAAACGATGCAGGGTGGAGTGTAATGGCTGTTGGGCTTAACTGAGTATATAAAAAATATGCATACAAAATATTCTATTTACTTCCAAAAGAGAGTTTACCTGGAACATTTTCATTTATTATAAAAATATTCCAGGCACACACCCCCTGTTCCTCTCTTCACTGGCCTTCATTCTTACTTCACCACAAACAGTTTGTAAGTACTCTTGTATGTAATATATTTGTTTCAATTACAGAATCAATTTACATCCATTTTCATACCAACTTGTACAGATGTACATGCAACAAAAGGAGATCTACAAGGACTGCATTAATATCAAATAATCACTGTATTTTAACTCCCACATAAATATATCCTACAACGATCTGAATAGGGCAGATAAATATAATCTTTGCTTAGTTACCTAGTATTTAATGTAACTTTATCTTAGATAAGAAAGAAATATTGTAACAAAATATTTTAAAAGTTTTGTATTTTAACCATAGACTTAATGTACAGCACAAATTTATTTGTTTTTGTATTTTTTATAATTTAAAAACTAGCAGATCATACTCATAAAACCCTTATGTGCCTCCTGAAGATGGCCTATGTTGGTCCGAAACATGTAGTGGTATTGTTAAAAATAATAATATACTAAATAAACCTGTATAGACAGACATACATTATTTACATTATTCACTTATTACAGCTATTACACAGAAGGATGCCTTCAATTAAGATTAACTAATAATGTTACATTTACGGTTTATACAAAGGTCACTGCATTTTTGTCAAAAAAGTGACATATAGCATGTCTGTAATGATACTGGAGATTGTAAATTTTGCAATTACAAAGTGCACTAGAATTATCTAATATTTATTTGATCTTGTAAATTTTCCTTTATCAGCTGTGCAAGAAGGCCTATGTGCAGTCCAGGTGGCCAGCCTCCTACTGGGGGGAAAAGCAGCTGGGAGCTTATCTCCATGTCCCTCGCAAGTACAGGGGCAACTTTACCACACAGAACAAAATTCTTAAGCTTGAGCTGTTGTCCTGAAGTCTGTTTGCAGTGCTCAGCCAATAAAGATTACATACATGTAAGTCGGCATTGTGTCATGGACACGTTACTTAATACTCATATTTGAAAAAAATTATTTTGGGGGATCTGATGCAAATCAAGGAACTGAAAATGGTAGGAATAAGCCATGTCAAAAATCTAACTGGAACACAATCAATCACTGCAACTCTTAATGCCAGCCAACATTTGTAGCGGTATCAAATGGGCAAGAATTTCGGCTTGCCAGGCTTATAAGCAAGGTATAAAGAAAGTATCAGAATAAGCTTTGTTCACCGCCTGCTATAAAGGCAATGAAATGGTATGAATGAACTTCTATCACATCATGAACTGATTCCATACAAAATTAACATGAAGATGATAAGCCCACTCTGGTGATCTGCTACCTCTTGAGCTGTGTGACGACAATTACTACAGTCAGAATTATTCCAATGACCAGAGCTACAGCTACCAGGAAGCACATCTTCTTGCGGTGTGCCATCTAGAACAGAAATGTTCATGAGCCAAGTACTCCAGCTGTAGAGTATTAAAGCTAGAACTTTATTTCATAATTGAAGATTTTATCATATTTGGCCAGAACAAAACTACTGCAGCTGCTCTTAGTGACAGATCCCATAACAATGTGACTGCTCAAGAGGACAGTCTGAATGATTAACATGTGTGCAATGTGCCACATAACTTTCAGTAATCTGTGTAATATATCTTGTTTTCTTTTTGCACAGCAAATGAACCTACCTACACCCTCCCTCAGATAACACTTTGAAGTTATACTGTTTGAGCTTGCTCGAACAAGTGTTCATTTCTCTGGTTGTTTATAGTAACTAAACATTTTTTCAGGAATAATGCATTCAACACTTGTGGTAGATTTTTAAGTGGTATGGATTTCTTTTCCCGCTCATCTTCATGTGATCAGGGTGGCGGGATCACATGAATAAATACATTAATTTACAGTTTCCCCCAGAACATCTACCTGGTATTCAGATGCTTTCTGTAGCTCCTGCTGACCAAGTTCTACATTCCCATGGACATTCTCAATGTTGTTCTCGATGGAATCTGCAACAAAGACAATCTCAGTAGCTGCCAGTGTGCGACTGCTTCGCTCTGTGGCAAGGCAACATAATATATTTAGCAACTCTAGTGGTCTGGGTGTACATTGATGGGACTTTTATTCCATACCCTTCTTACTGATCCCTGACAAAGGTACAATTGTGTGAACAGGAATACCAGGCTTTCCTTATGGTTTAGAGTTTGTTTTGAGCTATAGATTATCATCATCCTACCATGACAGTAGTGAGTCCACAATAAGAGTTTATTTATCTTATGAATAAAATTTGATCAGACTGGTGATGTCTCCACTTACTAATAGTGTCACCCTGCTCATACACCATGGCTCCTAGCTCCCTCATGATCTGATTTACATCCAGAATATCTGCCTCAATCTGGTGTATCCTGTGCTCCCGCTCCAACAGTATCTCATGTTCAAACTCCACTTCCCTCTGCAGACTCTTCTGGGTCGCAATTTGCTCTGCCTCTTCAATGAGCTTCTCTTGATCATCGTCATTGTATTCACTTGTTGTGGGCTGTGTCTGCTTCGAGAGCAGACAAATTTTCATCTTTTCTGCAACTTGCTAAAAAAGAACTTCATTGTAACTAAGCCTGCAGACTCTTCATTTTTTCTATAATTTTCATCCTGTGATTTGCTTTAAGGTATAAGGAAATTATGTGCAGATGCTTATAAATGCTGGAGTGGAAAGTCAAATTTTATTTTAATATTTAAATGTGTTAAAGATTAAATCCAACATAAGAAAGGAATGTAACAATGCTTTCAGTATCTACACAATGTAGCATCAGATGAACTGGAAAGGGTATGTAAGGAAGCGGTCATGGAATTTGCCTGGATGAACTGAGGAAAACCACAAAACGATGCCAGGATAGTCAGTCTCCAAGCTGAGATTTGAACCTGAGACATCCTGAATATAAAGTAGGAGAGGGCAGGGAAATTCTCAAGAATGATTTAATTGTAATGAATTGAAGATCAATTTATGCCAATCAAAATAAAAACAAAGAATTGAAACATAAATTATGATAGGGCAGAAAGTGTAGGAGACGCATTCACTGTTTATATAGTGATGTAGAATTATTCCCTGAAGGTAACTGATGGCTGTATTAATGTAAATGATTGTGTAATGTATAGATGATAATCACAATTTGTAATTAATGATGTTACTTTTATGTCGGTACTACCTCACAATATAAAAACAGGAAAAATATCATCAAACTGCTATCATACACAGTAGTAAAGATGGGAAATTAATGACCTTAATTTCATATCACATTAAAGAGTGAACAATATCATAATGACATCCAACAACTGTTATGTATTTTCTCACAGACTGTGTTTATGGATGCCACTGTGATAAAATAATCAAACATTAATAACAGACCACAATTATTTCAAGTAAGAATGAACAGCAATAGCTATCCTTTCAGGAGAAAATACCTAAGTATTTAAAGAAAGGTAGCTACCTTCTGAAGCCTACTGTAGCACTGTACTGCATCTTTGAAGTCAGTTGTGAGTTTCTCAGCTTGAAGTTTCTGGTGTTTGTCACCCTTTCTAACAACTACAGTCAACCGTTGAAGATCTTTTGCTGTCTGAGACACAATCTGGTTGCAACTCAGCTGTGTTACATGACTAAATAAATGAAATAATACAGTTATTAGATTGTGTAACTCTGACAGTAACTGAGTATACAATTCTGTGTAAAAGTTTTACTTATGTAAACAAGTACAACAAATCTTACACTTTGTCTCTCAATCCTTGGTTGTCTTTTTCTGTTCCTACACTTCTTAGTGCTTGTTCCAAATTCTTCCAGCTTCTAATTACGGTGTTTATATTTGTTGTAATGTTTTCACTTAAATTATATAGTTCTGTTGGACTAAACTGCAGACCAGCAAACCCAACATTTGGGACACTGCTGTCCATGGTGCCGTAATTCTTTTGTGGTTCAAAGCGTGACATTTTCGTCAGACCTATCAAGGGGAAACGTAAGCGGTTAGAAACTGTTTCTTTCTTTTTATTAGTAACAGCACTAATAAATTACACCTACTCTTTTATCAGTTTAATCAGTGTCGTCAATCGTTGATACAATTTAATGCTTTCACATTCTAATATAAAATGAACGCAAAGACTTCCAAACCAACTGATATGTCGTATACGGAAATGTGACAATGCATAAAAAGACAAGTTTTTAACACTAATGACTCAACATCATGTTTCTACCCTTTTAACATGCCTCAGCCATTTAATATGAGAAGCTTTTATCTGCCATCTGACGGTAGTTTATTTTCCTATTACTTCTGCGAATTTGACTAAGTGCTCTTCCGTTCGAGATAATGTTAAAACAGAAAAATATTGAAATAATAATAACATTACGTCCCTTCTCTTTTATAAAGTTATAGATCAAGAATATATTTGTATGTTAAGATTGTTTGTGTTTGTTTGCAATTAACATCTCTGAACATTTGAATACACTAAATTTATATTTTGACTTTAATAGGAGCACTTCCGGAACAAGCCCAGTTGTGATAGCTTGCACGAGATCTTTCGTTGGTGGGTGAGTCTGTTGCACTCTTGTTATTAATGCATTTTTGTAAGCTGTGTTTTATTTATAGGTTTGTTTTGATGTTGAGTTGCATTAATCGTTTATGAATGAACTTTTTTTTAGTAATTGTTAGCCTTAGACCTTAATACTCAGTGATATTTTATTAATGTCTCGAACCCCATTGCTGCTTCGTATATGTGCAGTTCAGTGATTGTCGTGAAAGTAATTGAAATAATGATGAATTTAAGTTATTAGGGAACGTAATAATTATATGAATACTCTGAATAGTAGCTGCTGACTTCACAAAATTAAAGGGAATGTTCCTTTGTTGCAGCCATTGTCTCTCAGTACTGGAGGTCTTGCATCGTTCTCGCTTAATCGTGTTGTGTTGAATAAAATGGAATAAAACCTTTTGTCGAAGTTGAGTGGACTGTAGAAACATTTGCTAGAAAATGTATTTAAATTTAACATTTATGTGGCGAGGACCATATGCGGGTTCACCCAATCCAAAATCAAGTAATACCGAAATATTACCGTTTTTGGAAAGTGAAAGTAGAAGGAGCATTTTTATGGCGATTCATGATTGAAATTACTAAGCTTTAAAAATTTCTTCTGTAATGTTGCATTAGTCACGGTATTTTCAGCAGTAGGTATTAGTAAAAGTCGTGTGTGGGCATATTAGACAAGAATCAAAATCAGGGGGAAAACCTGTTCCTATAACTGTTAACCGAAATGTTGAAAGTTATAGATTATTATAGTCAATTTCGTTACAGCTAAACAGTTTTGGCCTTGGTCCTTACTGCGTTGAGATCTCCAGATTACAAACATGGATTTTATGCTTTTTGCAGGTGTTAAGAACTTGTGCTGAATGATCTTGCTTTCTGTTACTATGAGTATTTTAACTGTTTTGATCTTGAAATACATGTAGATGCATCGAATGAACCCTAGTAAGGACGATATAGAACTAATCAGCAAATACCTACAAATGTATTATGGTTTTTTAAAGTAAAAAAAATCTATCCCACTATATGCCATGTAGGTGCATGGGGGAGATGGGGTATAGCTCCTACTCATTCTTAACCTCAGAATTAGATAGGGGTGAGTGGTCATTGTCACACCCTGGCCACGCTTTACCCCTGGGAAAGGACCACTGTGTTTATTGGATAGGAGGCTGGGTGGGCCCGAGAGCTGGTCTGGATACAGAGGCTAGAGGAAAAATCCTCTGCCTTTGCTGGGGATTGAACCCTGGTTGCCCAGTCTTTAGCCAGTCACTGTACTGACTGTGCTACCATCTAAAAATTCATTGTAGTTACAGAACATATCTCCAGAACAAAATTCAGCGATTCCTCACAATCTATATTTTTCCCAAAGGTGACTGACTTGTTGAGTATGGTCTGTAGTCTGGTAGATACTGGCCAACGTGTCGGGAGCTTACTGCTTTGATCTTGTGGCTCAATATTAATATAATAAGATCCGCTGAAACGTGTCAGTTTCTACCACACTGTACAGTGCTACATTCTGGATGTCAGCCATTTCATACTCACTGTTGCGAAGACCTGACGTGTTGCATGGGTTTCCCAATCACAGAACTAAGTATCATTGGTCTGTGGGATGCGCATATATCTAAGGATGTAGTCAAGTCTGGCTTTCTTCTTTTGCTAGTATTCCGGGAAATGTGGATCATCAAAACGTGTAATGAAATGAATTAATGTTTGATGTGACTCATCCACAGTAACTGATGATAACCTTGCAGATTCGTTGGGCTTGGGCTGTTGCCCGCAGCAAACACTGAAGTAGCCACATAGTTACGTGATCAGCTCCCATTTTTAACAGCTGTTGATGGTTCATATATGCTGCTCCCTTCTATTGGCAGTAAAGCCTTTGTGTTTGCCTAACAGTCTGATTTCATGCCATAAACCAGGAACCTCCAACATATGAGGCCAGAGTTTATTCCACATTAGTTATATGTAGATAGGGTCTTCCCAAAAAGAAAATGATAATGAATAATAATCTGTAATGTTCTATGGTTGTAAGCAAAACAATATTTTGACTGTCTTGATGGTATGTCAGTCTGGGGTTTAGTCCATCAATAACCTGTGAGCTGATTTGAGTTTTATTGGTGGATGATAAATTGATTTGTTAAAATATTTCAGTAAAAAACAAGATTTGGAACATCAGAAGTCTGTGCAGTAGGAAAACAAGCTTCATGAAAATGCCTGGAACTCCTTGTTCAAGCCACTGTGAAATGAATTCTGCATGAATTTTTGAATTAAAGTGCATGTTTCACAAAAAATACATTTGCTGCTCCTATGCTTTTCTGAAGTGAAGTCAAAATCCACATTTGTCCACAACATGAATATAATGGGGAAGTAGGGTTTGTCTCTCAGCCACCATTAAACTGATTAATGAATTGTGAGGTATTCTGTAACACATTCAAGTAAAATTTTGTTGTAAGAAAAATGGGGACATACTCTCGTGTTTGAGGTGAACTATCAGTTTATTCGAAGGTGGCGATTAAAATGCCTTGACGGAAGGATTCTAAGTATTTCATGTAGGGTCCGCGATGTTTTATAAGGTACGCGTATATTGCTTGCGGGCGTTTAAGGAATCATGGTCACCGTGTGTTCAATTCTGGTCGTACGAGAATCTTTTGTTGTCGTGGTGTTTTGAATTGTGTCGTTATGTGAGTGAATTTGTGGGGTGTTAACAATGTTAAGACGTAATCGCTTTAAAGTAAAGTAAAAGCTGTACGTTCCTCCAAAACTGAACGTTTCTTAGAAACTGGTTCCTATTTTGTTCTTCCACATTTGGGTGTCGTTTCCCAATCCTGTGCAAATTCTTGCATACCGCGGTATCTTAAAATGGCGGCGACCGTTTTTTCCTCCAGAATTCCTAGATTGATGGCCTGGGGAAGCTATCCGTTGCTGAGATAGTCAAGAAATTCTCCATGCTGAAGTGCCCACTTTCTGTTGAAACCGAATTTTAATTTGGTCGCGGTGGTTTGTGTAATGACATGAAAGTCACCA
>NW_019059582.1:360404-391571 GCF_000696155.1 Zootermopsis nevadensis
CAAGAAGACAGAAATTTTTCGTTCATTACCCAGCGGCTTCAGTTGGATTTCGTGTGTTTGGCATTCCAGATTTGTCGGCATTTTTAAAATGTGGCAACGCCGGTAGACTCCGTGAAACCCTGAGATTGTCATTTGTTATGAACACTTATTCTGATGTGGTCACGAAACTAGTTTTTATTTTGAATTTTATTTTAAACAAAGCGAAGAATGCATTTAAACTTCCTTGTGCAAAGGAGACTTGGTTTAAGAACATTCTTTAAGGCGAGTCCAAAAGATTACTGGGTAAACTGGCCGTGTTGCCAAGTTGGCTACGAGAATTATAATTTTCCACGTATCTGAGACAGTCGTAGAAACGTGGCGGAACTAACTTTTTGTAACCACATCCTATTTGGGCAGTGAATCAAACGGTTCAAGGTTTGTACGGTTCAACATTGGAATGCGATTCGAGGTTTGACAGCAGAGCATCAGCAGCTACGGCCTTGAATATTTGAGTGGCGTTTGAACCTGTCTTTGCCCCCCCTTTTTTCCCCCCCTTTTCGTGCTTAGCTGTCTGGTGTCATTGACCGTGGAATATGACGCGTACATGCCTCCATTCTTTACCTGGGTTATACCTGTATCTTAACACAGGTAGAAAAAAGTAATGTACTAATTAGTCTTGATAACACGCGTTTGTGTGACATTAATTATGACAACACTCATATAAAATGTTTCATGCACGATTTCTGGAGGATTATTTTTGTGTTATTGGCAGAAGCGAAGTGTGATTTCGGGGAGGTACACGTGCTTTGTACGGGGTTCTCAGGGATAGTCTAATGGGGTACGGATGATGATAGTTGAGTTAGGGCGCAGGGTAATGTTTGCCATGCGGCTTGAGAGGGGCCGGGGGACATTTAATCAGAAGAGCATTTGGAGTTCTGCAGGAAGGAAAAAGTTCCTTTTTTTTAAAAAAATATCAGTGGTCAAGAAAATATCATCTCAATGTGGTGATCGGTGTGAGTTGTTTCGTGTTGTGCTTGCGTTTTCGGCAGTGTGTAGGATTTGGTTTACTTCTGGTTTTTTCTCCTTAGTGACCGTACTCGGCGCACGCCAAGGCCATTTTGAAAGAGACTTTGCGTTGATTACTCTGTACGTGTTTTGTGTGTGTGTGGTGATACTTGAATATTTTGTTATGTGAATAGTATTGTGTGCATTTCTTTATGTTGTTTGATCAGAAATTGAGTGTCTTTATAAAGGATTTTTTATGTCCTTATTATCGATTGGTGGTGTAGCGAGACGAGTGACATTTCAAAGATGGCGACCGCATATTTTTACGCATTTATGAATTCTCTTCAGTGCATTTTCTTTATACGTTGATATTTATTATGATTAGCAATAATTTCTGTATTTTAATGTGTTTACACTTACTCAGTGAAAGTTGGGCAGCTTTATAATTAAGGATTCTAATATTTTGGGCAGTGGCTCGTCGTTTTGGGGGTGAATGAACTTCATTTCCTGCAGTCACTTTTATGAACGCCTTGGGTTCATTAATTATTTAAAGTCCGTGTTATTTCCATTTGAGTGCCACTTTTGCAGGGTTTTTTGTTACCGATTTTCCAATATTTCTTGTTTCAGCTTCCAACCTCATTTCTCCTCAAGTGAAACTTGTTCATTGTTTTGAGGGCCGATACACAAGCAACAACGGACGGCCCTAGAGGACCGGGGGGTGCTTCTCGTGTCTTAGGAGGAAGGTTAGTTAGCTGTTGCTTCTTGGCCATATTTAGTTCCTAGCATATATGTATGTCCTGAAACATTTTTGAAAATAATTAATTTGTAGTTTTCCATTTGTGAAGACGTGACTGCATTTGTACAGTATTATGTGTTTGCATCATTACTGGTGGTGTAAATTCATGTTATGGAAAAGGCTGAATAACAGAAATGCTGGATATAAATTATGTTCATTCATCCACAATAGGGTGGAATATCACCACAGCTGTACTGGTTGTGTAAGCATTTGACATAACCTCAAAGCTTCTATTTTCTCCTGTCAGTTAACATTTTGGACCAGCTATATCTCGGTGTGATAATTTGTAGGCCTACTCCTTGTAATTTATTGAGGAAATTCTAAATATTTGGATTACTTAGCATGCTTTCATTTTACTGATGAACATGTAATTTCATTGATATATTTCTTTGTATTCTTACTCGACATGGAACTTGTTGCAGTTCAGCAAAATATACATAGAGGTGATGAGAACAATGGCAGAGTACTTGTATGTGAAGTACAGCTGTGAGTGCACTAATTTTTCTTTTCAGTACTTGTTGGTTATCGGGACACAAAACGGGAGAGTCGAATATATGGACTTGGATTGGACAGAAAACTGTGCATGCGTATCAGTATACCCGTATACTCAGTTGTTGTTGTTATCTGTTTGTTCGTTCACTTATTTAGCTGAGTTCATGTGGCTGCATACAAATGATAACGGTGATATGTTTAAATCGATTCTAAATCTATAAGCGAATTTTTGCCTCCAGAGACAGGTTGTAACAACAATTAACATCTCATGCATATCCAAATAAAATATAATAACTTTCAAGTACATGTCATTTATCCACACACATTAACCTAACCTAACCTGCTTTTAAAGCGATGTGTACCGATAACCCACAAGTTCCTTCTTTTCATTCTGCCCTTCCTACTGCGCTGTTACAGTGGCACAGCTCATAAATAATCAGTTGTTATTTTATAGCTAAAGCTGTTGCAAAAATTATGTGGACAGGCTCTGATTATTGACCTGCCTGACTTTGCAGTGTGTGTAAGAAAATCTGCAAAATAGCTCCCTTGTGCCAGTCAAAATGAAAGGGAAGTCTTGAGGGTCAACATACAGATTTATTTGGCAGGGATGTGATATCTTTCACTGGTAAGCTCTGCCTGAAAGAATGCAAGGATTCATGCAATTGAGAGCTACAGTGAATGTTAAGTTATTGGAAAGATGATAGAGGACAATGACAGGGGAACCTTGTGGTATTTTTGATGTCATAAGTGTGGTGTTGAAGGAAGCATCTGCAATAGAAATAGTCACCTATGCTGGAAGAAATTAGGATCAGTTTAAATTATGGAGTGCTTGCTACTATTTGCTTGAGAATCTTATGTCTCCTTTTTAAGAAAGTTTGGAAGAACAAAATTTGACTGTAGGTGATGGCAGAGAAATGATTTTGGTTGATCAGCTTTGTTATTGTGGGTTGAATTTCTCCACCTTTGTTATTAGGTTCTTATGATGGGTAAAGTGGCTGTTTATTGTGTATACAAGTGTGTGTGGGTGCGTGCGCACACACATTCACATTGTTAACTCATGAAACCTGTTTCCGTATCTGGAAGTGGCCACTGAGAACAGTGGGCAGATGTGCTCACCGTTCCAATAGTATTTGTCAGACATCTTGTGAGCTGTGCTCTTCAATTTCTGGGTTACATTAGATTCGGCATGGTCAGGTAAAGATTGAGAGCGCTGTGGTGCTGCTGTGGCCTTCTCAGACTGACAATGGCTTGTGTGTGGACCACTCTAATTATTTCTCAATCCATCTCTATTATTAACACTACTCTTTAATTTAAAACTTGGTACTGCACGTAAACTGTGGAGGAAATGGAAGATTGGTGTTTTTTGGATGTATATTGATGTGCATCCAGTACTTCCCCTCTTCTCCACTTGCCCCATTCTGACAGCTTGCAAGACATGTCGTAATTCTATACCCAAGCCGCAGTCAGTTTTGCGTAACCTGAATGAATTGGGATGTTAAAAGAGCTTTAATTTTTTTCTTCTATGGATTCCAATGTTGTTCTTTACTGAAGTTTGCAGATAAATGTGTTGTTGAAGTATGCTGGTAGGTGAATTCTGTGATGTTAATACAATTAATCTGTAATCTGATCTTGGTGATTTTCTTTACTGGATAATTGATGCAGCCTGTGGTTTTTCCGTAAATTTGTTATTCTTGGTTTATACCTTGTCCCAATTTGGTGCTGTGTTCAGCCGATGCAGATGTGCATGGACACAGTAAGTTTATGTTGTGCCAGCACTCTACAGCATGTTTGTCATGTGGTCCCTCTGTCCGTTGCCTGCATTTTGCTACATTCTTGGGGATGCAGTGTATGCCTTGGAGATTGAGACATAGTGTTGGTAATTTTTTGTGTGCCACAACAGATGCTTTCTTTATGGCTGAAATGTCTACAATTCGTATGTTGAACCTTGTGACGAGTCTGTTGTTCATGTCTGAAGTGGCTAACATATGCCGCTTTTGTCACTTCATCAGGGGTTCAAAGGCAAATAGCCATTCTCTCTGAAGTTTGTGAGAAAGAGGATTTCCACATACAAATTTTCTAAGTGATTTGTGGTCCTGGCAATTTGGACAAGTGTGGTGAGAACAGCTTGTTTGTGTGATATGTCACAATGAAACATTTTTGTAAGGTATGAAATGTTTATTAACTCTTATTTTCTGTCATATTGAATTATTGTGATTACACTTGTGAAGTTAATAGGGTGACAAGTTGCAGACACAGATGGGTCGTCCATGTCAGGTTACGTGATCTTTATTGAATAATTTTTGTGGTTAATATACTCCCAGTGGAAATATTTATTCCTGTGAATTTCATGAGAATCTAGTATTGAATCAGTTTGAAGCATGATTACTCTCTAGTACACACATTCCAACAGCATTGTATGAAGTTTATTGAAAACACATTTGAATCACTGCTGAAAAAATTGTTGACATTTAATGGATTTGCAGCCAGGTGCAAAAACATAAAAAAATATCAAATATTGCATGTCACAATGAGGACGGAATGCCAGCAGAGTGGCACTTCTTTATAATGTCTCATGGTAAGAGTGCTTGTGATGGTGTTGGTGTTGGTGGTGCTCTAAAAAAGTTTACAGCAACCATATAATGACCAAATGACACTTAACCAGATGTGTGAAATGGGATCAATTCAGCATACATAACTTTAATTTTTATTTTGTGACAGAAAATGATTTCAAAGAAGTGTGTGTGTTATCAAGTTCATTTGCAGCAGGAAAAACTGCGAAACTCGGCAGCTTAGTGTATTTGTGCTGGTTGAGAAAGGTGTACTTACCCAAAACCTTTTGTGTTCTAATTGTACAGAGAACCACATAATTAATGTGCTAAAAGGTGTAATTGAATGATCACCACAGGATTTGTGACTTATATGTGTGATAATTTCTCATTGTTGGTGTGCGTGCTGTCAATGAGAAATCAACTGACTTCAAAATAAGTTTTGTTCATTCTCATGGACTCTGAATCATATATATAGATATGCTGAATGTTATTTTTCTTCCTTAATCATCAATTCTAGCAAAAAGTTAATCCTAACACTTCAATAGGACGTGCCTTCACTATAACCGGCGAAGAGACCAAATTGAAAGCAGAGAGGGGTAGTACATGCATCTGTAACTTCAAATTCCAAGATGAAAGAAACTTCCACTTCTTATGTTATCTAAAGAAAATGTGCCTTGTCACCATCAGTTTTTGATTGTATTGACAGTTTTCATTAGCTTTTGTGCCTGTAGTTTTCTTACAAGAAGGTATCTTACTATATAAATTGCTGTATTTCTCAGTCTGTAGTCACATTTAATTTGCATTAACCACAATTAAATGTAAAGAATGCAAAAGAAACATGTTGCGTGAAGATGCCTTGCCAGTATACGTGAAGTGATTTACAGTAAACTGCTTCTCATTGTAGTTCCAACTTGATATTTACAGCTGTTTTAAATAGTACACAAAAGATGTTCAAAGTGACTTCCTTGTGCTTGCAAGCAAGTTTCACATCTCGTTAACATGTTTCGAAATACTCGACGAAGCTCTTCTTGGGAAATTGTCAAATATTTTCTTTTTGTGATTTAAGATAAAAACAATTAATGTAATAACATGTATTAGTGACAAGAAATATTCGTAGTTCGCTGTTACTAGCGGCACCGAAACTGACTCGTCCGTGACTCACGCATACAAGTCCCGCCTTCGTCAACAGCACTGGCCGATAACGCAATGTAAGCACGACCGTAAGCTCATAAATTGTAAAGCCGGTACATGCACACAATTTTTATTCACAAAATTAAGTGCAGGATTTTGAAAAATTTAATTCCAATGGTCAGATTTGAAGACATTGGAAATGTAGCTGTGCTGATTATATTGGTGTAGTTGGTCAGTGGAAAGTTAATTTTAGCTTTGAAATGGGCGTAAAATGAGCTTTGTGTATCAATTAGTGCAGTAGTTGGTCTCCTTTCATAAGGCAAGTTGTGCCCAAAAAAACATGTTATTCAGTAACTTTGGATGTCTTCTCAAAAATTTAGTATATTTATATATTTATTTGTGTATGAATGTGCTCCTGATTTAACTGCAGATTTTTTTGACAAGATGTTTGTGAATTTTGTAACCACACTTATGTTTGTAAAGTGTTCATATTGTGAATGTGAACAGCGTAAGTTGATTTTAGTTTTGTTAGTGTGATGGGTTGAGTGTCTAGGTGAAGAAAGGTACTGCATTTTGCTTATTGCAGGGACGAATCTCGCTCCCTTTCCACAAAGCGGCGCTGGATCCCTCCTTCAACCGTAAGACGAGATGCACTCACCCCAGAAAATCGCAATGATCTTATTTTCCGTAAGGTAGGTCCTTCGTTTCTTAAACTGTGGTAAGAAACACGTAGTTATCAACATCCCTAGCCATAAAATATTTTGTATCTTGTGTCCACCTGTGTAAATATGTTCATATTAGTTGATCTTCCGTTGTCTCCTATTCCTTAAATGTAATCCTGAATATTCAGAAATTTGAATGTACCTTTGTTCCCTTCCCTTATGCTTGTAATGTGTAGAAAGGAGAATATGGCAAGTTCATAATGTTCAAGGATTTCGTGTTATGTAAGATACTGAAAACCTAACATTAGTAAAATTTCTATGTGTACATGCTTATGTAACTTATTTGTTAAATTGTAATTATAGGCCAGTTAGAGGAATATGTTTGATAAGCAGTGAAACATATTTCAATTGAAATTAAGTTTGTCATTTTTGACTTCCCATCGCAAATCTCCTTACGTCTTGTGCATTTTTCCCCTCAATATTTTTAAAAGATCGTTGGTCGAATAAATAGGAAATCGTGTAGTCATGTTTTTTCACCAGGTCTAAGACTTTGCAAGAAAATGCGAGTTTATGTGTGTGTATAGTACACAACGCAAACTCACAGAAGTTTTTAGCAAAGATGTGTTGTTATAAACTTGATAATTATTTTGGACATTGTCTGTTATAATTTTCTCCAAACACTACTTTTTAAGAAATGAGTATGTTTCCATAGTCGGATATCAGGGATTGAAGCTAGTTGAAGCTGGATGTTGGGCAAAATAATTACAGTGTTTGTGACAAAAGTTTGTCTTATGTTCACATTTTTTCTGTCACTTTCTTGTGCTTGTGAATGTCCTTATGTGACTGGATAGTTCTTTATTCCACTATATTTTAGGCTGATGTATGATATTTATTGCTCCAGGTGCGGGGTATACTCAACAAGCTCACCCCAGAGAAATTCCAGAAGCTGAGCGATGATTTACTGCAAACAGAACTTAATTCAGGTGTGATTCTCAAAGGTGTTATATTGTTGGTAAGTAGTAGATAATTTAATTTTTGCACTATATAAATTTTAAATCTTACGACTTTTGACCATGTGATAATAATTTTAATAAATTAATACTGAAAGTTGGTATTCAGTCTGATCAATATGAATCTTCTGAAACTTAATTGTTTTTGTTTGTGTGTTAAGTTATCATTATGAAGAGTAACTGTGCCTTTATCTCCTTGGTCGTGAGGGTTCATTTTGAAAGGTTTCAGGAGGTTCCATGGGTCCATTACTTTTGGCATTGTACTGTTTCTCAATCTGTGACTACCTGGTGTGAGGATTTGTTTTGGTCATGGGTTGGCACTTATGTATCTTGATAATGCCTTCCTTATTATTCATAATAGTAGGTTCGTCTGAACTGTTGATACTCCATCCGTGGTAGACTTCTCAATATCCATAGGTTTGCTGGTATTTCCAGCTCCCATTTCAGGAGAACTGATATCTTCTGTTATGTTGTGTTGAGAATGTTGTAATTTTTAACATTAAGCTATATAATATCTTAGTCATAGTTGTATTTGTGCGTTGTTTGAGAGTGGAACAGGTCTGGCAGTCACAGCATGTCGCGTCTCTTTCTGTGGCAGGATCTCATGTGGCCTGTTGTCATAACTGCTTCTGAACTTTCATACTCTGTGAACAGAGAGTTATTTAGGTACTTTATGTGTTGCAGATCTTTGAAAAAGCCCTCGATGAGCCCAAATATAGTTCTATGTATGCACAGTTGTGCAAGAGGCTCTCTGAGGAAGCTCCAAACCTTGAACCACCAGACAGTCCCTGCTGCACCTTTCGTTTACTGCTTCTGAACAAGTGTCGTACTGAGTTTGAAAATCGTTCCAAAGCATCTGAAGCATTTGAACATCGTGATGGCCCCCTGGCGCCAGAGGAGGAGGAGCGACGACAGCTTGCCAAGCGCAAAATGCTTGGAAACATCAAGGTTTGCATGATGCTTGTTAAGTATTATGCCTGATTTTCCTCCCCCCCTCTCTCTTTTATCCAATGAAATATAAGGGGCTTATATTTTATAGAAGTGCTTGGAGCTAGTATTGTGCTGTACAGTAAAATGCCTATTTAATGTTTTTCCAGGGGAGAAGTGTTCTGAATCTTATATTGAGGAGAACCTTGTATGCGGAGTGTGAAAAAGTGAAATATAAATTGACTATTTATGTACGGCACCAACACTTAAAATTCATCAAATTGCATTACAAGATATGTTTTTAAGAAACATTACTTATTACAACACTGGTCACTATACTGCAAATTAGAGCAAATAACCAAAATGTTTGAGAATTCAGTGTTTGTATCAGCGGGAAGAGAAAACTCAGCAATTACTACCAGACAATGCAAAGTGCACACATATTAACTAGTGTTAAGAGACAATGCTGTGTAATGGTTGATGGGGTCAACAATTTAATGTAATTCTTACCAACTACGGTTTAAACCTTGTCATGTGCTAGTAAAGCAATAAACAGTAAACACTTTTGTTTACTATTTGCCTTCAGGAACTACATTCATAAGATTCGAAAGGTCTCTCTTCTTGTCATTGCTAATTTCTATAGGCTAGAATCAGTTGTGAGCTTTCCTCAACGCCTCCAACACCGCATTTTCAGCCAGTAAGTTGTAGTGGAACACGCCTACATACTTGGTGGGGCAGAAGCTTTTAATTTTGTCCCGCACTGTTTTTCGCAACAACATTGGCCTTCTCCTTCAGAACAATGTTTTTGAGAAGGCTTGAGAACTGGAAGAAGTAATTCTGTTTCATATTGGTAATTTCTTTGACAGCATCCTTTATCTGTAGCTTGAGGCAAATAAGTGCCATCAGCAAGATTCTGATATGTATTGGTAAGTCATTGTCAAACCTCTTGTAATTTTTCCCCCCTTCATTGTGAGATACACAGTCTGCCCCTGTTAGAGCACCACCTTTGTCCACCACCAGTATTGTTGTTAAGATGTGTGTGGTGCTAAATTGTCGATAGTGTATGGTGTAAAGCTTCAGGGTGCCTGTAATCCGGTTCCTAAATAAGTACAGCCAAGATACAAGTAAGTAGTGCATGTATAAGTTTATAATTCTAAGTGCTAAGGTCAAGAATGAGTAGGAGCTATACCTCTTCTCCCCCCCAAACACCTACTTGGCATGTAGTGGTATAGCTTTACTACACTTTTACTTGTGTCTTCACAAGACTGATAACTTAAATTAGTACTAATCTATGCGCCCTATAAACTTGGCAGCACAGCCCATGACAGTATAGTCCATAATCCTCTACGTGCATGTGCACACATCGATCATCACAGTAATGTGTGTATGTATGACGCAGACCTTCAAAGAATATGAGCTTGCCTGTTAGCGCTGAGCGTTGAGTCAGAATCTAGAAATTCTGTGTTCCAAATAAAAATTCTTTTTGCCTGGTGTTTCTTGACTGAATAAAAAATGTACCTACCTAATTCTTTAAAGACTTTATATAATGTACCCTAGTAATGTTTTGATCCTAAAGAATAGCAAAAAGTGTGTTTGTACTGGTTCATGCAAAATCTGTGCTGGGTTAGTGTATATAAATTTTACATTTGTTTGACTAATAAGTTCGGCACTTAAAATCATAGAACTACAATTCTATTGTAATGAAAATCTAGACAGTCTTTCGTTACATATGTGATTTTGCATCATATTATATACGTAAGGGCATAAAGATAAATCTGTGGGGTTGGAACATGTCACCCTCATAATACCTTTCATTATGAATGAAATATGTTTGTTTTTAAGTAGCAGATCAACACTTCATGAAAAGAACAAGCACAGAATGGACAATATAATATTAAAACTTGCTTCCATTGTTAGCAGTAAACTGTAGAGAATTGTTTGTTCTTACACTGAACATTTTGGTGCAACTTTGCTATGGTGACTAAAGGTGAAAACATCATTAGTTGAGTGATAATTAGCATCCTAAGAATAGTAATAAACTTAAGTTTTGCTTGTTTGAAGGAAAGTTCTTCTCTTCTGTCTGTCTTTTCTTTCCATGTTCAGCCTCCCTTCGGCCATCTTGTTCTTGTCACGTACTTTCTGTTCATACTGCTTTATGGTTTTGGACAATCTATTCTACGTTGTTTACTTATATGAATTACTGAAGCCTAAATTCAGATCTTGTAATTGAGTAGTGTATTTTCAACTCTTATTGTGTGTTTCATACCTGTTACTAAATTCCATTAGTTTTGTTTCCATTGTAATTCTGTTTCCTTCTTGCCTTTACATTTATTTGTGCCTATGTCTCCTGCAGTTTATCGGAGAACTGGGGAAGTTGGAGATATTATCGGAGAGTATACTCCACCGTTGCATCAAACAGCTCTTGGATAAGAAAAAGAACCGCAGAAATGGGTCTAAGGACATGGCCGAGGATTTGGAGTGCCTCAGTCAGATAATGAGAACTTGTGGTCGCATTCTGGACTCTGACAAAGGAAAGGTGAGTGTCTACAGCCTTTTTTTTTACATTGTCTTCATATGTAGAGGTTGGCAAGTTTCACCTCCTCATTATTACATGTCCTGTTAATCCGATCTTCCTTGCATTGATCATCTGAATAATATGACGATGGTCCAAAATGTTTCTGGATTTTCGTTCCTGTCTGCAGAAGGTACAGAATAGCTTGCATTGCAGCACGTGAGATGACATGTTGATACACTGTCTGACATGACCTCGGACCCACCGAGTAAACTGCTTTGAGGAAGAGTACATGTCTGCATCACTTTCAGTTTGCTAGGATACCCCTTCAGAAGTGGAATTTGAGATTCTCAAGTATCCAGCATACAGTTCAGACCTTGCACCTTTGGATTTCCATCCATTTGGACCCATAAAGGAGGCTCTTGGAGTTTGTTGATTTGAAAATGATGTTGAGGTAAAGGAAGTAGTGTATGATTGGCTTTGCAATCAGCCCAAACATTTTTTTCCAGTGGTGTGAGAAAGTTGTGAGCTGCTGGACAAAGTGCATTGAGAAGCAGGTATACTGAAAAAGTGATTTACCTTTAATGCTAAATAGTGGAAACAAAAAATAAGTGCATATTCGTATTTGGCGAAGAGTACAATTTACGGAACTTGTCATGCAGGTTTCTCTTCCTCTTACTTAATGCTGCTTAGGTTTGGATGTTCTCTTCTGCACCCTGAATCTGTGTGCTATCTTAATGTGAGAGAGAAAGTTTTATGTCCTTTGTAAAAGAGGTGGTAAATGTGTAGATTTCTATACTTTTAATCTTAACATATTTAAGTGGCAGGTGTGATACATGTTTTAATCTTTGTTTCAAAGTAGCATACGTAAAACTATTCTGAGCTCCATTTTTACAAAGATTCCCCATATTTAGTGTGGTTTCAATGTTCTCATGAATGCAATTTTGCTTTGTAACTGCATTTCCAAATACTTGAACTTTATATTATTGTAGGATTTATTAGCTGTGTTTATATAATGACCTTGTCCTGTAGTCTAGTGACAGGACATGAACATCGACTGTATGTTCTGCATTTACTTCCAGACTGTTTTCTTTGCTGTCATATAATAGATGTATTATTTTTCGTTATCATGATTATGTTTTTGCACATTCATTACTATTATCAGCATGTGACCCACTAAGTTCACACCCCACTTTACTTGCGTGGACCTTTCTGATGGGACATTCTAAAGCAAAGTTTCTCTGTTGCATTTGTTGTCTAGGGCCATGTATTCTTCTGTTTACAGAAACTGATGGATCAGTATTTTGAGCGAATGGGCTTCCTTGTGGAGAATCAAGAGCTACCACTGAGGATTCGCTTCATGCTTCGAGATGTCATCGAATTACGTCGGGACAAGTGGGTCCCTCGCAAAGCGACCAACACAGAGGGCCCCATGCCCATTCATCAGGTATGAATTTCTTGGTGTGTCCAAGGGATAATGACGTTTTGGTTATGAAGCATGGTTTGGGTCAGCCCCTCATATGTCCTGCGTCCCTGTTGCTTTAACTTCCTCACCTGTACTTTACCTGTGCAATAAACAGTCGTTCCTGTGTTGAAACGCCACTTATGAGATACACGTTGAGAGGATAGGCGTTATTTTACAGTACTCTAGTGATAAGCGGTTCCGTGAGAGAAGTGAGGAGGCGCTATATATTTCAGGGTGTTATAGTTCCACAGAATGAAACTACCAGTAGAATTGTTTGTAAATTAAGATGGAGGTGGCACTAGACTGAACAAGTAATGAAGATGTCAAATGCTTATGGAGAAAAATGGTGCTAGATCTGATAGAATGCACTGCTTAGAAATTCTTCAGATGCCTTGCACAGGATATGTGTTTAAAAATTGTTGCAATAAATTTCTACAAAACTTATGTAACTGAAGGCATTTGAGACAGCAGTAGTTTGTAAATTGCAACATGATCCTGATTACAAAATTTTTTGTGCTTTGATCCCTTAGACTTGTGTTCATGAAATGGACTCTGACCTGATTATGTTCTCTGGCTTTGGTTTCCACATATTATATGTGGAGGTAAATTCACAGAATAGGTACTGGAGATTTCTTAATCTGAGACTAACACAAGAAGTTTTGGTATGTGATTCTAAAATCTGTGAGTACTGATGAGGTAATTGGTCTGAGTTTGTTTGAGGACAATTAATTCTAAAATGTACGTGCAGCAGATACTATTTTTGAGAGTCTAACAAGTGAAGAAAGCAAGTCTGCATCTTTTTAATAAAATTCCACTGCTTGTCATACAGCAAGGGCATCCACTGTTGTGTTCAGGGAATTGTTTGCAAGGACAGCAGTAATATTAGTAGTTTGTGGCCAGTACTTTGATCGATATGACTTTTATGTATAGGGAGCCGTGGAGCAAAATGTTTACAATTGAGACCCTCAGAGTTCAAGAACTGCAGCGAAATATTCAAAGGGAAGTTTTCTACATTTTGCAAGAACTTGTGGAAGTGTGTGTTTTATGGAGATGTCAAAATTATATGGAGAACAATGGGCTGCAGTCTGGGTATGATTTACCAGAAGCTGAAATCTCTTTGGGTCAAACTTCATGGAAGGAGTAATTGTCTCTTACACCTGAGTGCTATGCAGCCACCTGTGTAAAATGACACTCGCTGTGTAGTTGGTCAAAGCAATGATGATGATATGTTCTTAGTCATTCGTGGTTTCCACTGGAAGGTTCTTGTAATCTGATGAATGTTAGAAATGTCTGAGCTTTGACCTTATTCTTTGCTTTCAGAAGATGAGTGTTCTGACATGTGTCCTTTCATCATTATGAAAAGGAAAGAAATCAAGATAACCTTTAGCTGCAAACTTCTAACTACTGCAAGTTAACTCTGGAGAATATACTTAGAATAATATTTTTAACCTCATTTTTTTTTCAGGTTTTCACAGGATGTGGTTAGTGAGAAGTCGTTAACATGTATTATGCAACACTTTGGTTGTAGATTCGCGATGAAGAACCTCGCGGTAGTGGACGAGGAGGTTATCCTCCCCACATTGGGGCTGGTGGTGGCCCTGCTGGTCGAATTCCTGCGTTATTTGGGCATCCCCTTAAGATGCGTAGTGGCTTGGAAGAAGTGTTGCCACCTTTCCCATTGGGAACATCTCTCGCATCAATACCAGCTCCACATGACAAGTTCTCGTAAGTTGTAATATTAAGTGAGTTGTTTTGAAATGGTGCCTTACTGATATTGCAGTATATGAATTGTTATCCCCGTGGTAGGGACACAAGTTTGCAGCTTGCTGATGTGTACAACTTACCATCAGGTTTGTAGTTATGAGTTGCATCTGGTGACAGACAGTGCCCTGTTTTCTTAGACAAGAAGTGGATATTTTTAATTGAATGCCAATGGCTTCCGGATGCGAGTCCGTGACCTGTTGGTCTTAATTCACTGTCACAACCTAGCCATCATCTGTCTTAAGGAGATTCACCTCTGTTTGTCCCATGCATTAAACCTGCGTGGATATATGGCCTACCATTATGACCACCCAGACAGCAAGAGGGCAGTTGAGAAGGACAGCATCTACTGTACTTGTCACCCTCAGTACCTCGTTGCAGGTCATTGCTACGCAAGTGTGCCTACTCAATCTGAGCTTCTTTTGTGTAAAATTTACATGCCTCCAGTATTACCAGTATCTCAGTCAATTTGGTGCTCTTACTATCACAGCTACCCCCACCCTTCATTCTTCTTTAATACCAAGAATTTACTGTGGGGTTCAACCGTTACTAACAGAATGGGAAGATCAGTTTGTGATGTATGTGCTTGGTTTGATTTAAATATCTTCATCACAGGTCATTATTATCGTACTCATTTCATTGGACCATTACTGCACATCCAGTATGAAGCAGAAAATTAATTCAAAGAGTTCTGTGGGAACATGATGCAGAGTTTGTTTAAGTACATAAGTTTTTTCCAGACTTTTCCCTCAATTTATGTATTACTGCAGTTATAAAATTTGCAACAATTTCAGATTTAAAATACATCTTTAAAATTCTGTTTCCTACATCAAAAGTTGTTGTTATGAGGTAATTCAGCATGTTCACAATTTGTTCCTAGTGAAAGAGTCAAAACTCCAATGTGCAATAACATATTTTTTCAAAGACTTTGTCACCTGTTCAGTTAACTGTCCTTGATTCTGTCATCGTGATCCTGTGTTTTCTGGGATGCAGATTTGGCGGGAATGGTTTCCAGTCGAACTACCGGCCTGGCGGCAGCCAGTCGCGGCCACACCAGCAGCAGGCTTTCTATCCAGGTGCTCCTAGCAATAGACAGAACTTTAGCCAGAACCATAGTAAACAGAACCATAACATCAACAACTCCCAGCAGCAACAGAATTTCAATAACTGTAAGTGTATTAACTGCGCTTTATATTTACTTTCTTTCAGGCTGTTAGCTCTTAATGGGTGCTTTGTTTTTCGACCTGACAACAAAAATTGTTGCAGGAATGTCGTCATGTTCTGTTGCCATATTTTTTAACACTTGTGTGATTGCTGTATGCATGGAATTAATATAAATTGTCCATCATGAAAAATGTCTGCTTGGCTAGGCTGTGAAAATGAAATAACTGATGCAGCTACGCAATTATTTACAGTTGTACATTTGTTTATTATGCATTCTTTCCGCAAAGTGCACGAAGTGAGTGTATCTGCATGATATAACTTGAGAACCGCTGGACAGATCTTAATGAAATTGGTACATTGCCCAGGTACAAGAGCTTATTTATCAAATGAGCTGAAAGCAGTAACAGAACTAGTACAACTCTTTGACGCGTTTCAGTTTGCTTGACTAAATGCGGTTTACGTTCAGTGGCTAACGGTTATAACATGTATTTGTGTAGCCCTGGTTTTTATTAATTTTCTAGTATAACTTTTGATATGTTTTTAGCTGGGAACAAGGAACTGCCACCTCGTTTCAAGAATAAAATTTTGCTGGCACAACAACAGGGACAAGGCAATCTGGAGGATGTCTCTCTTAGACCTGCCCCCATGTCTATGATGTTCAAACAGAGCAACACGAAGCCAGTGCTGCTCAGTACAGGTATGTGATCTGTGTTTATGGTAGTGCTGCTACGTGAACTGCTGCTTTGGGTCTGAAGAATGTTCTTACTTCAATTATGTTGCAGCTTAGTGTGAATGAGTTTAATATAGCGTTCTGTGATATGTACAGTGAAGCCTCGATGCATAGTTTTTGACGGGAGAGGGAAATAAAAAAAATAAATACAGGGAAACGACTTGCGGGGAAGCATTAAAAATGAGAAGAAAGGAAAAAAATTAAAATAGTACCAAAATGTTTTTAATGGGCAACTGTTTTGTCAAAAATGTACGTTTTAGGCGAAGAAGGGCTTTTCCATGTTCAAAATGTTTTCATCACCTTCGCTAATATTGTGCGCATAAAAGAACAATTTCACTTTACCAATGCAGCATGTGCTACGGCAAGACTAGGCACAAATTTGGGCTCGCATTTGTCTTCTACCCCTTCCTCACCACTCCCACCCCCCTTCGCGAACATCACACAACTCATCAATGGTGTTGACTTGCTTTACTGGGCATTTACAGGAACAGTAACAGGAAGAACGGAGAATACTATTACTGCCGATTTTGACGAAACGTAGCTGTAGAAGATGCTGAATCACTCAAAACGAGATGAGGCAGAAAAATGAAAATTGCCACCTTTCCTTTGTACTTATAATGTAAGCTTTCCTGAAGAAATTAACATTGCACACACCATCTGGCACCCCTTGAGCACCGCCGTTCACTACAGCTCTCACCGCACTCCACTCATTCCAAATGACTCGCTGCTGGTCGGATGACATGACGGGATACCGCCACTGTATATTCTAAAAACACTGTGTCTTCCAGTATGAATTTAACTCTAAATCGATCATTTTAAATTCTAAAAGCATTGTGTAAATTTTGTTATAATTTCTCTGAAACTATCAGTGCAGGAAAATTGTGGGTCAGGACTAAGATATTTGAATGATTGATGCTATAAAACGACTGTTCGAGGAATGGTAGAAGTGAGAAAATGTGACATTTTATATGGGACTTCTCAGGGACCAAACAAAACAGACAGTAGTTCAGGGAACGATTGGTAGAGGTTTTACTGCAGTTAGTGGGCTTAATCTTCTGTGTTAAAATATGCTATTGTATGTTTACTACTTTCTGTGTATTCTCAGTACTAAATTTTTATTTAAAAAAAGTGGGTTGCAATAAGCTATTTTACTGTACATTGAAGTCGCTTGTGGTGACCTGGCATTTCAAAGTTGAGCCATGCATGGAACCTGACCATCAGGATTTTAAACTTGATGAGACATAGAGGATTGAAGTTGGATGTCTTCTGAATTGTTGCACCATGTGGTCTGGTAGAAGTTTAACCAGTATATCATAGGTCCTTGCTGCCTTCATCATTACAGCGATGAGCTGAAAAGTCGGTGAACTTCTAGCAGACTACATGGCGCAACAACCCAGAAGACAGCTATCTTCAAACTCTCCGCTGTGGAAACCTCAAATCCTGGAACAAGTATTATAATCTCGTTGAAGCTACAGGGAGTCAGTACAAGGGGGTGGGTAATTGCTCAAATCTGACTGTCCTGTGAAAGTTCAAATTGCTACCTCATAATTCTGATTCATTATTGTCTGTCATAAGTTCATCTATATGTGGTTGTTAAGTCGAGATGTGTACCATTTGAAAAGACACGTTGGGTCAGTCTTAAGAAATAATCAAAGTTTTATGTGTGCAGTATGCTGCCACATAGTTCTGAATTATGCAATACAGCAACAAAGGTCTTTTTTGTGTTTGAACGTAGGTCGTGCTCCTGGTCTCATGAGCGAACCGCTCATGGCTCCACCTCAACTGAAGCCAAGCCCCCCGCTATTGCATAAGGAGCCACCAATACTCATTAAACAGGCCTCACTTGACAAGAGTAAGGGTGGAAAGAAAGACAAGGTATGGATCTACAGTCTGTTTTGAACATCACTGAACTAGGCAGTTTGGTGTGATTATTTTCATACTGTATGAACTACATAATGGTGCATTTTGTCAGTGGCTTATTGTATCTGTAAATAAAGAGATGCATGTCAGTGACCTCTACAACATTAACATGACAGATCTTTTGTTTTCATGAATTTTAAATTTTGCTGTATTGTTGGCAATACTTCTAATGCTTAGTCGTACTGAAGCTAAATGTCAGACAATTACATGCTGTGAGTGTGGTTCAGTTACAGTCCACCTGTGTTGAGTAAGTGTGGCATAAAGATAGTCGCTACACAAGAAGTTTACGCCGAGGATGCCGGCATTAATCAATGCCTGGTCTTGCAGGAATTTCTACAATACTTATCCATGGTTGTTCATTTGTGGTTGTGGGTGGGTGTCAATGCCTGTACCAGTAACTTCTCTTAATAGGAAGCCAGTTGATGGAATTTGCCCCTTTAATTTCTTCAGACACCAAAGTACATACAATTACATAGATAAATTTCTGCGGGAGTAGTTACATACTTGCGTGAGATCCCATTGGACTGCTTCAGGTGTTCATGCAAGAGAGGTTAAGTGTTTTCTGAAATTTCTTTCCTCCAGACTTGCTTTCATTTCTCATTCAAGGGCAAGAGTTTGCTGAAACAAGGATGAAGTGACCTTTCAAAATAAGTATTGTTGCCTTCTGATATATTGTATGTATTAAGTTATTGAAATATTTGCTGTTTCACCATGTCAACCATAATGCAACACTACCTAATCAATCATGGTACCGATTATCTTACCTTAAAACAATTCCATTTGTAAGCCCTCGTTTGTTTTAGGGGATGCAAATTTGAGAAAAATGATTGGTTTATATTTGTATAAATATGACAGTATCTTTCTATATTTACAACAAATCATGAGCAGGACACGTGCATAATATTATGCTTATATAATTGACTTAATATAAGCCCAAGATTTAAATCTTGGGCTTATTATTGTTATTTTCCTCTGCTCAGTGTCAGAGATCCATTGCAACAATGATTATAATGTCCAGTTCTTCATTCGCGGTTTCCACCGGAAGGTCCATAAGGACCAGATGAAGGTTGAAGGTGTCTGAGTTGCACACAAGATTATGTTTGTCATAGACAATTGCATTGTGGCTCTGCTTTGTAAGGTAACTGATGTGCTTCTCAGGGTCCCAGCAAGGAAGATGTCCTAAAGAAGATTGAATCACTCATGGAAGAGTATCTTCAATCTGGCAGCGTGCAGGATGCCCTCAGCTCATACCGCGAACAGAAGATACCTGACAGATATTTGCGCTACATACTGCTTGCCATCATGACTCAGACCTTGGATAAGAATGGTAAGGTAGCTGGCAGCATATCTTTTGCAATATTGGATTTGTATTGGGTATGTCCATTGTTTCTTCTTTTGGGCAGTGTATTCTGACTTCTCATTACTTGCAGTGTGAATATTTTGAATCAAGTTCTTTTCAATATTTCAATTTCAGACTTACAAAATATCTCTGTGTTGGTTAAAAACATGTTTTCTATGGTTTGTAGTGTGATTTCAGTGTAGGTTCCTAAATTTTGAATTAAGCATTTTCTTTATATTAAAATTCACAAACTGCAGTGCCAGTTATGTCCAGCTACTTTCAGGAGGTAGAAATTTGTTATTAATTTTTTAATTTATTTATGATGCATTTTATCTGTTATACACACACAAACAGGTGCAGCAAAGAAATAGGCATATTATTTTTTCTATTAACGTCACCTGTATTTTTAAACAGATATTGCTTGACATAATTTGTATGGAAATCACTTTCAGGAGCTGAAGCTGTGATGATACTTTATTCTTAACATTCGCGGTTTCCACTGGAGGGTTTCCATGACCTGGTGAAAGTTGAATGTGTCTGAGCTTCATTTGTAGCTTCTATGACTTGTGAAATTTCCTTACTTTGTATTGTAAATTGACAGATGTGTTTTAATAGAATATGCAGTGAAACTGTGATCTCAGGTTCCCACATTGGCCAAGCTTTATAATTTTACTGATGTATTGTTTACCTTGATTTACGGATGTAACTGCATAAATTTTAAACGTAGATTCCTGCAAAGCTTGGGAGGGAGATGTTTCCCATGTTCCCAATTTTCATGTGGCCAGCTTTGTATTCTATATCAGCAGCTGCTCCACAGTGTTGTCATTGACTCTGCTGTTTTGTATGCACATTATTTTGTTTGGAATTACAGTAAATGCTTGGTGTGATGGGTTTGGCCTGTAATGAAAAGTGTCTATTCTATGGTCAGTGTAACAGTGTTGGATGCAGGAATATGTTTTACCTCCCTGTCAACAAAATTAATTATGCATGCTGTTTAATTATTTTTATATAATGAGCACTTATTAATCACCTTCCATGGTCATGTACACGCACGTCTGCCAATGTGGCATTCTTTCATTACTTCTGCAAAACAAGTCCCTATTTTCTGTAATCATCTGAGATTATGTTTGCCAGTTGCTACTGCTATTCTGTGTTAGTATCACTGCTGAATTAAGTATGTGCCACTTACCATTCCATTCAGCCTTAAGAATATGTTTAAAGGTGCAAAAGAAGGAAGTGGGGAAAGATGGGAAACAATAAAAAATAAGAAGTTTTGAAAATTATCAGATTTGCCAGAAACATAGTCGTGGAGAATTTTTTGGGAGATTCGGAAGAAGCTAATGCGGACAGACAAGGATGTGAGAGAGGTTGTTCACAAAAGTTGTTTGATGGGTGAGATATTGGGAGAAGCAGAGGAAGAGTGTGGGTAGGGGAAGAACTTGGAAAAGCAAGAGATTGAGGAAAGTGTATGCTGTATGTGGAAACAGCCGTGAGGATTGGAATATGGATAGCGGCTGTTGAAGATGCAGTATCAGTAGAAATAATAGGATTACTGGATGGAAAACCAGTAGGGTATCAGTGGCCTTTGTAGAATACAGAGAAATATGCATTACAAAAAATGCGAAGGTCATTTTGAACATGCATTTTGCCTACATATAGTTTTATGACGATGCTCAATTTGGTACGCCATTAGGTACTGAGTGTCGATCGGAAAGAGGTGGTGGTGATGGCACTACTGTACTTGCAAAGAATTATACAGAGGCTGTGAATGTAACACAGTTTGGTAGTAACAGCTTATTTGGCAAATAATCTACCATTTACTCTCCTGTGTGACAACCTACTTCATGTTTTCTGCTATGTGGAAACCTCAGATCTCAAATATGACACCTGTCAAAGTTAGTAAGTTGTGTTATGATTTACAGTTGATGCTGAGTAAAACCATGACATGTTAGATATTCTCTGAGATATTAAGGATTGCATTATATTGTGTTTCTTACCACCTCTTTGATGAGGAAAAGTGGCACTGTTGACCCTTGCTGACCTCTGCTTGACTTTTGAGAATGTATTTCTCAAGTATCAGCAGCTAAAAAAGCTGCTGCCAACCAATCCCAGGATTGATTACAAAAGAAGAAGAACTGAAACTGATGAAGTAGATTGAGTTGGGGAAACAGCCCATCACTCAACACTTCACACTTGAAAGAATGTGTTTTATCCTCCCTTCCCCCAAATCACAAAGAAGCGATAAGCTGCTGTTGTCTTTCTGTTTTAAGCCAGACCATCGAAGCTGTGAAGCAACGTGATATTGTTGGAGTTGTCATAATTCTTGTTTTTTGCAGACGCGGATCGTGAGCTGGCTGGAAATCTGATCGTAGAATTAAAGAAGGAGTCGCTTGTGACTTCTGCTCAATTTCTGGAGGGTTTCCGTGAACTTGTTATGCATATGGCTGAAAAGGATCAGGAGATTCCACGCATCTATTCTCATGTTGCAGGTGATCATTTTGATTGTATTATTGCATCCCTTCCTCTACAGACTTTGAGATTGTTTTGAGATATTGCTGGTTCCTGCTTTCTTTCAAGTGCCACTGCCAAGCTTAATGAGTTTCTGCTGTTTGATATAGTAACTTCACTACGCGCAAAATTTACGTGGTACAGCAATGTGTTAGGTGGGCTCTGGACTGTGGCGATATCCTTTTGTCTCCCCCTTGGTTAAGTGTTAGTGAAGTAAGCGAAAGGTACGCGGAATTGCACAAAAATTCAGTGACTTACATTTAAACACCAGGTCCTTGCATAATGTAACATACTTTGTCACACTAAAATCATTGTTTCAAGTAACTTTAACTGCCTCCCATCTTTTTGAAGCTGTGATGATACCATATTCTAAGCATTCGTGGTTTCCACCAGAAGGTTTATATGACCTAGTGAAGGTTGGAAATGTCTGAGCTTCAATGTTATTCCCACTTATTTTTGTATGACCTGAAACTTTTACAGTGACTTAGGTATAATGAATTTTCTTGGGCTACTAGCTATGTCAGGGTGCTGTACTTCAGTACCCTGAGGACGATGACTGAGATGGTTCTCGAAGCTTTGGTGTTTACTTCTTTCAATAACCTGACATGGCTGGTAGCCCAAGAAGAATTTGTTACATTCCCTGTTTTGATTCAACAAAAATTGTGTTCATTTTAAGCTAGTTTCTTGTAACATGCTTTTAAATTACAATAGGTTTGCCCCCTAAGACAGATTTTACTATGTGCCTTACGAGCTGTGTATAAAGCGATCTTGGAGCAGTGTGTACAAATCAGTTTTCAGGTTTAGAAACATTTTGTAGTTGTTTTAATTTATGAAAGTGATGTGCCATTAATTACTTTGTCCTGCTTGTGATCATTAGGTTTTGCAGCCCATGCTGTCTCAGAAGACCTTGTTTCTCTTCTGGAAATCTCAGAAATAACAGAAAACGGTGCACATTACCCTCTCTTTATGCTGATATTGCAGCAACTTTACAAGACCCAAGGCAAAACAAGATTAACACAGCTTTTCAATGATAGCAAGGTAAGATATGTGAGTGTAGCTTGTCTTATATTTCAGTTCATGGTTGGAGTAATGTACCCAGTTTGCTCATTGCTTCTTTGAGGCATGTTACACGTTGCGACTTAGGAGACTCTAGATGCTTTCAAACATTGCAGGTTAATCTGCTGAACATGCTGCCTGAGGTGGACCGGACCAAGGATCGATTGTCAGAGATCCTTGAGGATCGTGGACTCACATTTCTGTTTCCACTTCTGAGGATCCAGTCAGAACTGTGGAAACAGCTCCAGGCAGATCCAAATCCCACCCAATTCTACAAATGGATCAAGGAGAACCTGGATCCGTCGTATCACACAAATGCTGGATTTATTAATGCACTGATGACCGTGCTTGTCAAATACATTACTCAGGTAAAGTAACTAGTAATAAGGCTCTGAGTGAATCGTGTAGTGGAATTCCAAGTTTATGTGCCATTAATACTTCTTCTTTCTTCTCCTGAGACCTTTGTGCTTTTTGTGGGTAACCTAATAACCAAGCAGCCTTTCCATCTGTTGCTGTCCTCCCAAACTTTGCTCCTCAGTCTCTTCTCGTGTTCATCCTTCCTTCTGTGCGACATCTTTCCTAATCTGATCTTGGTCTCCCTCCCTCCCTCCCTCTTTTACTTCAATGCTCAAAACCTGGTTTGAGATTTTCGATTCAATCATTCTATTTTATTCTCTTCCTAATTAACCTTAAAAAGGTGTTTATCTTTAAATATCTCAAAATGCATTTTGTTTCTCTTTCAGTTTGTTCCTCTGTTATATAAATTTCATCTCTGCTGCCATTAATCTACTTAATACCTTCTTGAATTATGTCCGTTTTTGTGTTGTATATGTTGACGTTGGCTTCTAGTAATATGAATAGAATCATACAGTGAACCCTCCTCCAATGCGATTTGATTATATGTATGAAAATAAATGCAAGCAATTGCCAAATCCAGAAAATTTTATTAATGTGGTCTTCAGAATGCTGTAGTGGCATACAGACAGCACCACTGCTGTTTAAAAAAAGCTGAAGACACTTTTACTTTTCATGTGTTTTTGTGTAACCAAGTTGGTTTGTTTTGGTTAACTTTGTGCAAGATTGTAAGTCATTCACATCTGGTGTCATCCTGAAATTTCTTCCTCCTGTGTCTGTGTCGGCAAAACTGCACACAACCCCCAAAGCCCCAGTCTCGTGTACTGTTCATGTTTACTCGAATTAAAACATGAATGCAGGAGTTGTAATGAAGGAGCGGGAAGTTGTAAAGTTACAATAGTAGATGACAGAAAATAAATATTCTGGGCATGGGCACAGCAGCAGTTGCTGTAATGTTCCGTTAATATTCTCTTTTAAAATTCTGTTCATAATTTACTTTATTGCTTAACTTCCCATTAATACTTTATTATATTATACAGTTTGTTTGTAAATAAATGCCATTACAGTATATTCATTATTCTTTTATTTGCTTTGACTTTCCACGGTCACGTTTGTGTCCCCATTAATTCCGTACAGTACTAAGCTATTCCAACTGGAACCACCGAACACGCTTTTGAGGAATGTTGGATGAGGGTTTACTGTATTATATTCTTGAATATACCAATAACTTTTTTCATACTTGAGTGTCTGAAGAAGAAAGTGTGTTCTTACACTGTTTGTAAATAGAAAATACTACACTGGAGTCATTGATGTTACATTAACAGCAATACTCGGCTGGTAATATTTTTAGGGCTAGTGATAACAGCTGTTTCATAGCATTTATCAATTTAAAGTCAAGGAAATTTGCTTCCAATGTCAGAAAGGCCATTCTGTCACAGTCCTTCCTGTTTTCATGTGGTTGGTGGTATGGGGTGTATATTTTACACCCAGATTTATGTGGTAGCAGAAAAGTAAAATACCACTGTATAAATCTTGGCAGCCCTGTTAAAAAATAAATCTACAATGTCACATATGAAAAGATGTATATTGCAGCTAAGACATGAATTCTCTTCTATTATGTGTAAGAAGGCTTTTGACATTGTAATGTTTCCTGTGTGGGTTCACATTTAGAACATGTTAAACATCAACTCTACAGATATTCTCCCATATTCTGATGTGTGCCATCCGTTGTCTACATACATGCTTAGGAGATCTTTACAGGATGTATGTGCAAGGTCTGTACAAACTTTGGGAGTGAGTTCTACATAGCTAAACATTGTATGAAGTTGAAATGAAACTTATTTTCTTAGCATATATATGATATGTGCATATATGTCAAATAATTACTAAGAACCCCTGATCAAACATTGATGCCAAACTGCTGCTAGTGTGTACACTGGACCATACCATGAGGATTTCCTCTGCCTTTGGGTAATTATGAATATTGATGCCATTTGTTAACATGTTCCTCATATCTAACGAGCACTAATGGTGCAAGGGAAGAGTTGGCACATTGTTGAAAAAATCACAGACATAATGCCTCTTGTGTTGGCAAATTGGCCTGACAGCTCACTAGACTGATGGTCCATCTGTGGATACAAGACTGATGGCTCCATTGTCTGAAGAGGCCTGAAACCAGTGGCAGTAATAATGGAATGTCAGATAAGATGTGCACAGGCTTTTGCTACCCTAAAGTATTGTAGGACACCAAAGGTGAGAATATCAGTTGAAGTGGTCTTTACAAGGAGTGCTTTGCCAGGGTGTAACTCAAAAGGGAGATGTATGATCTGAAGCTTTCATGGTGACTAAGAATAATGAATTATTCTCATGCTACCAACTGTGTCAAATGAAGAAAACAGTTTCAAGAACCATCTTCATCCTCACATCAGGGTACTGTTGTTCAACTATGGTACCCTGAGGATAAGGACGGTTGTTGAAACTGTCTGCTTCATTAACTCCTTAAGTGGGAGTGAAATTTATATCATTGCATCACCAGGTGTGGCTTTTTAATTTTATTAACAGTACTTCCTTGTTTAAATTTTTATCTATTTTACCAACAATTTCACATTTTTCAAACATTTATCATTTGTTTTCCCCTGCTATTTCCATTGGATTTAGTGGAGTATTTCACGATGAATTCTTTTTAATGTCTTGCAGGACCTGTTCACACATTTCATGAAATAATTTGCAATTCCATGAAGGTAGGAGAAAATATTTATGCCAAAAACTACTGCTCTGCCTCGCGTGTTTACCTGTTTCTCCCCTGTCATCGAAATCTTGGTCTAAGTGCTAGAGCAGGACCAGTGAGCTGAAAACTCCATTGAGGCATGAGCTTAGCCCACTGGGAAACAGTATTTTTTTCTGAAACCTGCATATATGCATGCTCCCCACCAGGCAGGCATTCCTTACACTGCTGGTAGCCTGAGAAGAATTTATTATATCAAAAGCAAGATGTTTGCATACCTGTTTTTTGCTATGTGTAGGGCTCACCACCAAAGTTTTTAGAGAATTTTCAGATGCACTCTGTGTAGGAATAGTGTGATTGGGGAGCACATTAATAAGTGTAGCAAAGTCCCTCTGAACCCCCACCTTATTTCACTCTTATTAATTTGTATCTTGTAAGATGGGCTTCCTCTTTAGTGGGAGAGAGTACATATGAAAACCTTCATCATTACAGAAAATATGGTGACAGGTCTACAAGTCAGGTGTTGGATGGATGATTGTGTTTATGTGGCAGAACTGTCTACCGCTTTGTAGAAACGCATTAGCTCAGAAACTTCACATGGACTGTGCTTAGAAGTTAGTTGCATGTGCCACCAGCATGTGAATAGTGTGCAGTGGAAACATGGTTGGACTGCCTGCAGTATCAAATCAGAAATGCAGGTGAAAGGCCCGTGTTCCTTAATATGGTGGTTAAGTCTGAACTTGATGTTAAATGTTGTAGTGTGTGGTGGTAGAATATACTGGCTATTCACATGTTGAATGGCTGATGATTTGATTATTCGCCAGCTAAAAGAAGCATGGGACAGACGTACAGTTGTTCTTCTTGGAGGCATGCCCCCTCAGCTTCAGTTTCTTGATGTGGTACAAAACCCTCCAGGTGCAAATTAAATGGCTGCAGTTACAAGCTAGCTGGAAGCTGTTCTGGTTCTCTAAATGTAACCGCATAAAGCCAGGGAAAATTCTGCATCTTTCTTAATATTTTGTGCAGTGATATGAACCAGAAACACAAGTTTATATATCATGTAATCGGTATGTGAAAATTATAATTGTCTTATGCAAACTGTATGTAATACAGTTGTTGCTTTATTCAGATTGCAATACAATACATTATTTCTGTCAGTATGAGATATTCTATAATCCAGCAATTAAGAGAAACGTTCTTTGTATATATGGGTATTTTTGCAGTATGTTTTCATGAATTTTTCATATTTTATTCCTGTTTTAAGATACATAAATTTATGTGCTGTCTCAGATATCTAATCGCCTAGGGAAACATCACTGTGCTTGCATCACTCGTGCAGAGAACTGCACAGGAATAATGTACAGTGCTGTACGCAAAAGATTGCACTCATGTACTGAGGACTCCACTGGAAGTCCAATTTACATTTGTTGATACAGTTCACTGTTGTGCTGCGTGGGATGTGAAGAGGCTTGTACCTGATTATGGAATATTATAAGGAGTAAATGTACAAAATGATGGTGAGGACAGTACAGAAAATAACAGGGTTATTTAGAAATAGCAAGTAGGTGAAAAATAATAAATCACCAGAATATGAAGAATTGTCTCTGCATGATTAAGGGATTAATGCAGTGCAGTCAGTCGCAACACGGTGGCTACATCCGCTCTTATGGAAACTTTGGATAGAAAGCAGGATACGAGAGGACTGGTATAAAGGCGTCATTGTACCGGTCTACAAGAAGGGAGACCTGTGACAGAGTGGAAACAGAGAGATAAACCATTCCTTCCTTGTTTATTGTCGCATGAGAAATTATTGTGTTTAAGCTGTAGAAGTAGCGTGTTGGGGTTAAAGTGTGTGCCTGCATTGCTTGTGTTGTATGGTTCCTTACTCCACAAAAACATTGTAGTGTAAAAGTAAGTGCATGAAAATGCCACTGATTGTGTCAGAATTAAGGTGAAAAATGTTTTCAGTTATGCCATACTTATTGAAACAAACTTCTTGCATTCTTGCTTCCCTCTAACCTTTCCATCATCCCCACACCTCTTTCAGAGACATGGCTGAAGCTGTATGTTACTCTGGGTCCACTCTGCAAATTTGGAATATGGAAGATGGTTATTGATGTTTTATGATGTGTAGAAGAATGTTTGTCATGAGAAGGGAAGAAATTTGGAGAAGTTTGGGAAAGCTGTGAATTTCAACAGGTTTTTTGAGAATAGTGAAAAACCATATGAAAAGAGCCTGTATTATGACCAACGAGGGGTGGCCATGGTTTGATACCGGATTAGGTATCAGAGAAGGATGTGTATTATCACCATCATTGTAAAATCCTGTTTTGAGTGAAATTTGTAACAAAATTTGAGAAATAAATTTAAATGTTTTTATATCTGCAGATAATATTGTAATATGGGTTGTAGGTGTGAATCACCTTCAGAGAAGACTAACTCACTGGATAGAATAAGGAAGAAATATGGACTGCATGTAAACCTAGAGAGGATTGTAATGTTAAAACTATTGATAAATGGAGGGAAAAGAACACATTGATGACAATGAACTGAAAAGAGACAAAAAGAGGTAAATAAATTTGTCTCCTAAAGAAGCATGACAGAAAAATGGCAACCTCCAAAATGAAGTAAATAGGAGAGTTGCAAAGGCTTCAGAATGTTATCATTTAGCCAACAGTTTAATACAGAATAAAGATGTGAGACAGAAAATGCAAAATTATAATATTTGTTGTATATTGTAGAAAGATGCTATTACATGGAGCAGTGGCAATGATGTGTGCTGTGGGGGAGGGGAGAGCAAGCTACAAGCAGTAGGGATGAAATTTGTGAGTGCACTAATGGGGAAGACCCATGAGGAATGGAATTAAAAACACTAATAATAGGGAAGAGCTCAGGATGGAGGAAATACTCACCTGAGTGGCTGCTGTACTTGACCATAATTTTTCACAGTCAAGTATCTTGTCCTTGTCCTCTACTTGTTATCTCGTCCATTTGCACATTGAATGACATACCAGATGAAATTCTTCTCTGGATGTGCTCTTTCTGCTATCTCTTCCATGTATCACAGGTGTTCCTTATTGTATCCATTAGTCCTCTGGAAACATTTGCTCTCTGCTGTTTCCCAAAGTTTGTGTTTGTGTATATTGTGATGTGGCCGTCGGTATTAATAAAACCCAAACACCCGCCAAAATTCTGTATGTATTTTTTGTATCAGGTACATATCCATTTTATTGTTGGTAAGAACCTTGATTTCACGGTCTTGCATCACCTTCATATAAATAAATGTTGATTATGGAATTTGTAGATTCCAATACTATACCATGTAGACTAGGTGATAGTGAAAGAAGAGATTTTAGCTGTAATGTCCCTGATTTAAAATTAGTGTAGCATTGATGCTGTTACTCCAGCTGGCATTTCATGTGTGATGTGATTTGTCACAGGAATCTACGCTGGTTGAGGGATGTGACCCAAACGCAGTCCCCGAGAAGGCTTTGCAGGAGAAGGAGAAGGCATTGCTGGAGAAGTTCAAGCTGGTGCTGCAGGCATTCCTCCATGAACAGACGGACTTGCAGGTGGTGGCTGTGTACGCTCTGCAGGTCTACTGCTACTCGCTGCACTTCCCGAAAGGTAACGTGAAGCTTGTACAGTTGAATCAGTCACTAAAGAAAGGCTGCGCTGTGCACATGAAATTGTGCAATGTGCTCTGATGTGGGAGTGTGTGCCTTGAATGCCAGGACCAGTAATAACCACAATATGTACTTTTCATACACTATGCACAAAAAGTCAAACAAGTGCTTGAAATTTCCTAACAACAGGAATAATATGTAAGAATAAAAATGGGCGTAACTGTAGGATTCACAATGATGACAAGTGTAATCTACAGAGGACATTAAAAAGAACAGTGACCTCCGGGCTCACTGTTGTAGGAAAATGGGGCAGGCAGACATGGACAGACCTATAAGATGTTCTTTATGCACGCTATGTTGTGAAGACCATAGAGAGCATGGAAAGATGCAGTGATGGAAGTATATTGCTGTTGTGGTTGTTGTGAGTTACCCTGTTGATCAGTTAGTCTTTTCCTCACTGTAAGTCACTTGAATCGTTCACAGTATCATGAATGGTGTGGCACTAAGTCTCATGTGACATGCTGAACTATGTCTGAGTTGAAATTCTGGAACAGATATTTTTGACATGGATGACATTTTTGTGAACTCCCTTTAATACTGTTATATTGGACTGTGAATTATGAATCATCTGTGTTAAGTTTTTGGCATTTGTAGCAGATTTCTTATGTGTCTGTCTCAGTAGTGCTTGCACTCTGAAGCCTGACAGTCGCAGCCTTAACGTGTTGTAACTTTGCACTTTGTGACAAAAAACAACACTCACCACAGAGATGTGATTTGGTCTTATGATCATGATCACCTTTAAAAAGTGTATAGACAGTGTGTGTGAAATGTAGACGTGCATGAGATGTGCAAGATTTCCAGAAAACTTCTTGGTAGATATTATGTAATTTTTTAAATCATTTTCAGGATGTGTGACACCTCTGTCCATAATGCCTCTCTACCTTAATGTTGGAAATGCATATGCTGTATTCGAAATCTGGCATGAGATTGTTGTGTCGCCCATGCCAAGGAAGGATTCCTTTTTTCAAGATGATGCAACACTCTTGCAACAAAATAAACTTAAAATTGATTCGCCCTAATTGGTCAGATTGAGACTTAGGCTGGGGCATTGCCTGAACAAAAATTATTATAACAATAGGGTGAGGGTGGAAGTTTCATAATTCTGGAATGTTGCAAGAAGCCAAACTTTCTTAACCCGTCGACGTGGTAGTTTAAATACCCCGCATATACTGCTGTCGTGCTGTTCCTGCGGTAGTATTTTTTAAATGCCCGTTTAAATTTTGCTGTAAAATACTCTTTTTTTCATAACTTTTGAACTATATGAGATATAATTATGAATTTTTCACTGAAATCCTCTTAAAAGATGGTTTTATAATCTTACCTTATAAGATGAGATGTGTGAGCAGTGAAAGCAAGTCGATTAGAAGTTTAGTTTCAGAAAAAACCGGAGTGTACA
>NW_019059582.1:391872-459039 GCF_000696155.1 Zootermopsis nevadensis
GTCCTGTCGACCACGTCTACCATTATCACAATCACTATCGCTAAACACGACAGTTCCCGGTGTCAAACTGTGTATAATCAATGTCAAATACACTATCATCGTCCGAACTATATTCACTTATACTATCATCTTCTAAAACTTCATTTAAAACTTGTATTTCTTCAAGCTCCGTCAAGGGTCGACTTGTCGAAGAGAAAGCCATTGTAAACTACCAGGTCAGGCGTTTATTTTTAGACTCTCCCTTGCAGGTCATTGGAATGTAACCCTGTTGCCACATGTATACACATAGAGCTTTATTTCCACAACAGGCGAGAACAAACCTCATCGCGCTGGCGTTATTTATTCCATACTTATGGGCGTTTTAAATTAGGCTTTGAGGCTCGCGTGTTTATACGTAAATCCACAAGAACTTTAATTTAAATGCCCGCGTGTGTACACGTAAAACCACGTCTGAGGGTTAAAGGAGATGAGGCAAATGAAAGCACCCTCAGTGGAAATTTCCATCGATATCAGTTGTCGGCTGTGATCGGTTTATACGTAACCTGGATTTTGAATCTACTGCCCACTTAAAGTAGGAAGTGCAGATTCTATCTTGGGAAAAGAAGCTGCGGTCTGGTCCATGGACCTGCCCAGCTGCACCTGCTTTGAAGATGGTTGTTAATAAAATAGTAGAAACTTGACCTTTTTTGTGGGTGCGAGTATTGTCACTACATCTTTTTTCTTTTCCCCTTATTATAATTAGTTGAGTTTGAATCTTGGTAGGGATGGCGCAACTTCTTGGCTTGTAGTAATAATAGGTTACTAAAAGTGGCTAGAGTGAATGACACAGAAAGATTTGATTTGAAAAAATTAAGTGAGGGAGAGGCAAAGGAACAATATCAAGTTGAAATTTCGAATAGGTTTCAAATTTTAGAGACAAATGAGGATAATGAAAGTGTGGACATCAACAGGGAGTGGGAAAATGTCAGAAACTGCATCAAAATTTCAGCAAAAGAGAAACTAGGATACTACAGGAGAAAGCAAAACAAACCGTGGTTTGATGAAGAATGTTCAAAATTAATAGATCGAAGGAAGCAAAAAAAATTTCAATGGTTGCAGAACCCAAACAAAACAAATGCGGATAATCTATGTAACGTGAGACGTGAGGCTAGTAGAACCTTTAGGACTAAGAAAAGGGAATACCTGAAGGGCAAAATTGCTGAACTTCATACAAATAATAAAGAAAAAAACATCAGAGACCTGTACAGAGGCATGAATAACTTTAAGAAAGGATATCAACCCCAGACTAATTTGGTAAAGGATGATAGTGGCAATTTGCTTGCAGATCCAATAAAAATTGTGAATAGGTGGAAAAATTTCTTTAGCGAGCTCTTAAATGTTCATAATACTGGTGATATTAGACAGATTAAAATGCATACAGCTGAACTGTTGGTCCCAGAACCTAGCTTAGATGAAGTGGAACTAGCCATTGGGAAGTTGAAAAGTTATAAATCTCCAGGAATTGATCAGATTCCGGCCGAATTAATTAAAGCAGGTGGCAAAGGGTTGCATATGAGGATCCATAAGCTTATTCAGTTAATTTGGGATAAGGAAGAGATGCCACATCAATGGAAGGAATCCATAATTATTCCTATTTATAAGAAGGGGGACAAGACTGAGTGTGGTAATTACCGAGGAATATCGCTGCTATCAACCTCATACAAAATTCTATCCAACATTCTTTTGGCAAGATTAACCCCATATGCGAATGAAACTATTGGGGATCATCAGTGTGGGTTCAGACGAAACAGATCAACGATTGATCAGATCTTTTGCATTCGTCAGATACTAGAGAAAAAATGGGAGTTCGGTGGGACTGTACATCAGTTATTTATAGATTTCAAAAAAGCCTATGACTCTGTGAAGAGAGAAGTGCTATATAATATTCTTATTGAATTTGGTATACCAAAGAAGCTAGTGGGTCTAATAAAAATGTGCTTAAATGAAACCTGCAGCAAAATTCGAGTAGGTAAATATGTATCTGAGACATTCCTCATCAAGAACGGTCTAAAACAAGGAGATGCTTTGTCTCCCTTGCTCTTTAACTTTGCGCTAGAATACGCCATCAGGAAGGTCCAAGGTAGGCAGGAGGGTTTGCAATTGAACGGGACACATCAGCTATTGGCATATGCTGATGATGTTAATTTATTGGGGGACGATATAAATACAATAAAGAGGAACGCAGAAGTTTTACTAGAGGCTGGTAGACAAGTGGGGCTGGAAGTAAATTCAGAAAAAACTAAGTACATGTTAGTATCTCGTCATCAGAAGACAGGCGGGCAAAATTATCTTAGGGTAGCTAATAAATCCTTTGAAAGGGTTACAAAGTTCAAATATTTGGGAACAACAATAACAAATCAAAATGATACTTGTGAGGAAGTTAGGAGGAGACTAAATTCCGGAAATGCTTGCTACTTCTCAGTCCAAAATATTTTGTCTTCCCGTCTGATTTCTAAGAACCTGAAAATTAAAGTATACAAAACAATAATCTTGCCTGTTGTTTTGTATGGGTGCGAAACATGGTCTCTCACTCAGAGGGAGGAACACAGATTGCAGGTGTTTGAGAATCGGGTGTTGAGGAGGATATTTGGGCCTAAGAGGGAAGACGATGGGGCGTGGAGAAAACTGCACAATGACGAGCTTAAAAATCTGTACTGCTCCCCCAGTATTGTGAGGGTGATTAAGTCGAGAAGAGTGAGATGGGCGGGACATGTAGCGCGCATGGATGGGACAAGAGGTGTGCACCGGGTACTGGTTGGGAAACCTGAAGGGAAGAGACCGCTGGGGAGACCTAGACGAAGATGGGAGGATAATCTCAGGCGGGATCTATGGGAGATAGGAGTTGAAGGAAACTGGATTTTGTTGGCCCAGGACAGGGTCCGGTGGAGGGCTTTGGTTAATTCGGTGATGAACCTTCGGGTTCGGTAAGCCATCTAGTTAGTTAGTTAGTTAGAGTGAAGCATGTATACTGTCACAGTCTTTGCCTCCATGCAACAATTTTTTTTTATTGTTGGAATAATTATGCTGTTGTTTTTGAATTGCTTTCTAAGCTACATTTGAAGATGGTTGTAGTGTTGGTTATCTTGTTTGGTTGTGGAATATGTGAGTTGTTTCTATTGCAGGCATGCTGCTACGATGGTTTGTGAATCTCTATGACTTGGAGATTGTTGAGGAAGATGCGTTTCTCAAGTGGAAGGAAGACATTACTGATGCCTATCCTGGGAAGGGAAAGGCTCTATTCCAAGTAAGATATCATGCATACAATAAGTATGTAGTGTTTCCTGTAGTTGAACAAAAACCCTAATTGAATCTGATGATTGTTATAGCATCATGACCATGGATGAAAAAGCATTTTATCACGTGCAAGCTTTAGCTTATAGCAGACTGTGGAATTTATCTTCTGCATTCCAGAACGTTGCAGGTTTACTATTGCTTGTACAATTTTGGTACTGCTTGGTGTTACATGACGACAGACTACGTTAATTTTTCCTAGTTCTCTGAATTTTGAATAGACTGCCAATATTCTGTCCCAACACTTACATTTGGAATCACCATTTCAGCTGTTGACTGCAGTCAGTAGACTGTACAGCTTCATGCCTTTTTAATACTGAGGGTGTGTAGTAGACTTTAAGTGAATGTCTACATGCTCTTCAATAAATGTTTGTGATGGGATTGTGTTACTAAAGTGATACATATTTTGGACTTCTTTCGACATCTCATTTTTGTATAAAACACATCTTCGAAGCCAGGCTGTGCTTCTGTTGTCAGATGCAAGTGTGAAGTTCTAGCTGTTCTGTCAATTAAGATGGAGGTAATTTTTGTTCCTGGATGATGACAGTAGTGGCTAATCTGTAATCCCTGTCTTCATTTAGGACATTCTACTGTGTAAACATCTGTCTATGCACTTTTGTTTTTTGCAATGTATATTTTGACTGCTGCGTGTTTTGGTCAGTTCTAACAATCTTCATGTAGTACATGAAAGGCTTATGACCATAATATGTGTCATTTTATTTTGTTAAAATGTTTAGATATAATTACCATGCTAAGCATTGTGTCTGCGATTGAAGGATGAAATGTTAAAACACAAAAGTAATCATTTTGCTACATATGTAGTGCTCTCTGTTGTGTCTGAGATTAACTTACATTAAAAAATGAACATTGCAGAACACTTTTTTCTTAATATGTATAATGATCCTTGTAGGGTGTTCTATGTGTAATAAAAAGTTATTGGAAGTGGTGCGTCTTTTGTTGCAGACCTGCCTGATGATGAAAACATTATGTAACTTCTGAAACGTCCCCCCCCCCCCAAATGGTGGAAGCGACACAGAAGAGGTGTAAATTTAATAATGCATATGAGTTAATGATGTTGATAAGGGATGTAATCGATGATATAAGTGAATTGTATCAGTGTGTTTCCAAACTTTGGGGAAGTTAATCATTTAATTGACTAAGTACTTGACCTTTTGACAAGTCTGAGGGTACCAGTACAATGAGCATCAGGCTGCTACATGGAATGTGGATGGACGCATATATATTCCATTTTGATGTTGTTACATTTGTATCAGTGTCAGTAATGGCAAAATGGCAGATTTGTTGGCCTTATTCTAGTGTGCATTTGAGCACCAACCCATCCAATGTGTGTGGATGGGTATCTAGTAGAGCTCATGTAGGTAATCTTCTGTCAGATCCATTCCCAGTGCACAGTGGCCTAAAACGGGGATGCTCTGTCCCCAATGGTTTCTAATTTTGCTCTAGGACATGTCATTAGGAAGGGCTCAAATTAAATGGTGTGCACCAGGTACTTGCCTATGGTGATGTCAGTTTGCTGGGGGATGGTGTGGGTACCAGAACCAAGAATGTGGAAACTCTCCTGCATGCTAACAGGGAAATATGCCTAGAAGTAAATTTGGACAAAACTAAATACATGGGCATAATACGGTATCAACATCATCAACAATGGCAGAACATAATTATGAGTAACACATCATTTGAAAATGTTTCAAAATTTAAGTATCTGGGACCAACAATAACAAGTATATGGGGTCCATGGTGAAATTAAGAGTAGAATACACTCGGGGAACGCTTATTTTTATTCAAGTCAAAAACTGTTATCCAAAACACTGAAGGTCAGGATACAAAAAACAATAATTTTTCTTGTCTTACATTGAAGGAAGAATGTAGATTACAAGTGTTTGAAAATGGTGATCAGGAAGATATTTGGACCTATGAGGGATGAAATGGGTGGGGATTTTAGAACATTTCATAATGGGCTAGGTGAATCATATGGGTCACCTGCCACAGTGAGAATAGTGAAATCTAGGAGGTTCCGATGGGCTGGGAATGTAGCATACATGGAAGGATAAGCAAGAAGTGCATACAGAATTTTGGTATGGAATATCTGGAAAATGACCACTGGTCAGTCCAAGAAAGAGATGTGAGGTTAACATCAAGATGGATCTTAGGGAGGTAGGATGGGAGTTGACTCAGGATCATGGCTGGTGCAGGCTTTGGTGGTGTTTCTGTTGAACCTGCGGGCTCTGCTACCAGGGAGTTAGTTACGTGCATGTAGTTAATATGTTCTGTTTTGAGGGTATTGTGTAATATAAGTATTTCACTAATTTGCAGTACTTGTAGATTAACATGAATTCTGAATATCTGATTTTCATCATGGACGTTGCCTTCTGGGTGTTATTTTATGAGAAGCTGTTGGTTTTAGTATAGCAACACCTTTATAATAAAACACTTTCTAGGATTGAAATGGGGGCAATTCTTTTTATGAATGTAAGGTACAGTTATAACTTCAAGTATTTCTGCAAGTGTCTTCCCATTATATTTCTACTTTGTACCAGAACCACTCACTCATAGCTGACATTGTGCCTGGATTCAACGCAGTATCTGGTTTGGTGTTCCCATGCATAGTGAATTAAGGTTTGCAGCAGCTTCGGTGTGTTACTGGTAATACAGTCCAGCGTGAGCAAAGTATGAACTTTATTTGGTTGTTGCAGGTAAACCAGTGGCTGATGTGGTTGGCTGAAGCAGAGTCAGAGGAAGAAGAGGAGGAAGATGGAGATAATTAACTGCTGCATGCTTTTGAACAGTGATAAGGACAGTAATATGTAGGTAAAGCGATGTTTTAACTCTGGAGGCGCAAGGATAAACTCTTCGAAGCATTTTATCTGTAAGATCTAAAGAGGGGGGTTAAGGAGGTATCTTTTTATAGTAGAGTGGTTTTGTGTGGAGATGGTGAAAGTGACAGTGACTTAGAATGGTATTGGTGCAGCACCCAGCAGAATGATAACACACCCACAAGTACCAGCATAAAATGAAAATTGTAAAAAAGAAATGTTACCCTGCACACTTGTTGAAGGGTCAGATATTTCAATTTTTATTAGCACTCTTCACATTGTTGAACTTTACGTTTGTGTTTTCTTACATCACTGGTTTTCTGACGTCTTGAACGGTTGGTGTACGAGTGGTTCGGTTTCAGATGAATGTTGTTGAGCAAGATTGCATGGCTGAAAGTATCAAATTGAAAAATTCTACTTGGGTCCTATCCCCCTATTTTTGTTTGTATTTTCTTTTTTGTATGTTTATTTTCTACAAGTCTACTGTTAAAATATGCTCCCATTTTATTGCTGGCTTAATTATTTTTTCATTTGGCTCCCATGTAGTTACTAAGGCCCCTTTTAAATTATGTGCAAGGGCTTATTTCTAACACCATGTTGAAATTCAGCAGTTTCATAAGAAAGTGATATATGCTCTTGGTATTGTAACCAATTATCCATTTATTCTAATTATAATCTTGAACGTCAAGGGGTTAGGTATCTCTACCATGAATTTTTGTGACTCATTTTTATTATTGTTTAAAATGTTATATTAATATACATTAACCATGAATTGTAAGTAGTGTGGTCATGTCTGTATTGTCTTATATATCATAAATAAATGCCTTAGTGTAATTTATTAAATATCTGCCACATTACTAGTTTTATTTTTACTCCCGTCACAAGTATCACATGTAACTTTATGTGCTATTCATCAATACAAGAAAATTTGGATGAAAGGCCACATTGGCAAGCATTTAGTAAATATTGTACATGGAATGGCATTGGCTGCAATAGTTGGCAGGTTGTACCTTAAAGGTAATCCACAATTACTAACAGAATTGTTAAAAGAAGGAATAAGTGCACATGATACCGAAGTGCAGTAATTGGTTTTTTTTACGTGTTTGTTGCAACATTCAACTACATTTTATCAAGAGTTTTAACACCAATTACAAAAAAAATTGCAGCATATTTGCATAAAAGAAAGGCTCTGTCACTGGGAAGTAAAAAAGTTAACAATTGATTAATGTAATAAGGGTTATCCTTAGAATGGGGCTACCATGCATCAATGTGATGTATGAAATATTTTATGCAGAGCATCACCTTGGGCCCTGAAAATTAAAAATGGAACAAAATTAAAAAATAAAGCAGTAGAAGAAGGCCGAGTTAAAGTTTGAAACTCGAGAACAAGTGTGTGTGTCTAATAAATTCTAATGCATTGTTAGGAAACTGATCTAAGCATTGGTCTATAAAAACAGGAATAATTTCTTGTATCTGTTATGGATCTGGTATAAAAGCATTTTTCATCACATGCCCTTGACAGGTTTATTTTAGACAAGTGTTATGCAACCAATTTAGTATTTGAAAATAATACAAAACTAACCAGTAATGGCAACCTTGCAATGTTTCTGCACAATATGTTTGAATTTTCATTCATTGTTGGTGTACACATGTGCCGAGCAAGTTTTTGTGATGTTTTGTTATTGTTGAGTCTGATTAGCCGGGAGCTTTCAAGTAAATTTCTTGATATTTTATAACTACATGATTTCTTTTATTTGAGAGAATTTATTTTACTTTTAATTTAATATACTGTTGTGGGCATAAGTAGTTTCTAGGGATTGCCTGAGTAAGGTACTCTGTTGTATCTTCTGTTGTTATGGTTCTACTGTCATTGTTATTTCTGTAATTATTAATAAGTAATGAAATGATTTGTTATTGTATTTTCTTTTACCTTCATAAATGGGGGTCACATCTGTAGAATACTTTTTATGTTCTCCTTTTTGCTATTTTCCAGACTATTTTGTTATTTGACTAGTATCTGTTTGTTGTAATGTGTATGTATGGCCTCTTTTCTTTAAATGTTTAGGATGGTGTTAAATATTGAACCTTCATTTTGGTTGTTTAATACTGATTCCCAGTTGTCATTACATAGACAATGACATCCTGATTCTGTGAAGGGCTGAAAATCTGTTCATGTGTATGAGATCTAAAAGGCAGAGCCCCTGCAAACCTGTAGTGTAGCACCACAATGCATTATGTTGATTCTTGTTTATTTCTGTCAGTTCACAGTCTATTCTCTTGAACAGTATATTCCAGCCCATCAAGTTCAAATACATGTTTGAAGTCATTGCATTGGGTTTATCATTATTTCCAATTCTCCCAGTGCGATAAATAATTATAAAATTATATGTTACATGTTTTTGTTTTGAACTAGTTAAAATTGTTAAAATATTTCACCGCACTTCAGTGAGTACAGGTGTGTTTTTGTAATGTGTGAGCTAAAGTGTTAAATTACTAGATATGTATGTAGGTGAAACGTTGTATTAAGAATTGTTTTAAAATATTTGCTAATATGTTTAATGGAAAAATGTGTTTCTGGAAACCGAATATTCACATTCTTACAATAACCACACTATATTAATGTAGTTCATCGCTGGATCCACAGTTATCCTCTAATTGGAAGAAGTGCACAACGAGAAGGCGTTTGTAATCGTCGAGTCGATTCAACTCGACAACCACTGGATGGATTTGGATTAAATTTAGTGTGGCGGTTGTTCCCTTCTGCACGATCTCAAAATTGTACCTTTGAATGTCCAATGGACTTAACAAAGTGATGAATGAGGAAGATGGTATGGTGTGTGCTACGATCTGGTGGTTATAGCCGGAATTTCTATTGGCAACAACTCGTGCGTATTTTGAATGTTTAGCGTGGTTGCTATCGAATCGTGGTTCGTATTGATGGAATGGAGAGTGATGAACATAGTGGAAATTTGTTACAGTAGTTATCATAGACAATTATTGTAGTGCGTTCTTTGAGTCTTTGTCGTTACTTTCGTATTAATTCAAACAGGAAGCAGCCCAAGTGTTCGAGTGTTGCCAGGATTTCTTGAGGGGGACAGGTTAGGACACGTTAGGTTAGGCTGTTATGTCCGTTGGAGGAAAGTGAACACATGTTTGGTTAGGTTGGTTTGTTTTCGTTTAAAGATGTTTAGATTGGGATAAATGTTGAAATACGTTTCTTTCGGTTAGGTTAAGTAAATTGTAATAGGACAGGTTAGTTTTAATGATGTTAAGTAAGGTTAAGTTTCTTGTTTGAGTTACAAAGGTTAGGGATAAACATTGTTAGGTAATTTAACTTAGGTCAAACAGCTAGAGTTAATTTGCCATGGTTGGAAAGTGTAATGGCTAGAGCTGCTTCTAAATGTCTGGTGCAAAGAACGCATTAGGAATTTCTGTGTATTCCAGTACGGAGTACCCTTTCCTGCTTTATTTATGTGAGATAACTTTTGGTGGGAGGAGTGATATTTTTAATTTCTGTGGTACCTTCACATAGGTTCAATGTAAGAATAGCCACAGATGAATTAAAGTGAACGTTATTATAAGTTCGTTTCTCTTTGTGGCAACATTTGTGAAATGCACTCTCTGATGTCAAGAGGGGAAGAAGCATAGTAATATTACCCCTACCAAAGATTATCCCTAATGTTTTTCTGTAGATGGGTGCCCATGCGCTGTATGTGTTTTAAAATTGCATTGTGGGACAGTTGGTTCGTGAAGTTTAAGTCGCCATGTTTGATGTTTGTGTGAGTAGTTGTGAGGAATCTAGTCAAAATTATTAAAGTGTAATCTGTTTGTGTTGATACTTAAATAATCTTTCAAGCTGGATAGGCTACCTGAATATCTCCGCGATACCGTGGATTGGTTTATGGGGTGAGTACATTTCATGTTTATTATATAAATGTCGATTCAAATTTTAGGACCTGACCTTACACTCTAGTACTTGACAATTAGGCCAAGGCCAGTGTCAGTCTTTGTGACATTGACATGTCGAATGACATTAAAGTCTGGTTATGTATTTAATAAAGGTGTTTGAATGCACCTCGACAAGAACGTGGTATCTGATATGCCTGCCATTTCATCACTATTGATTTTTTTCTCCTATCAGTAATGTCCATTCTCTTGCCTGTTTGTCTTTTTTGTTTTCAGTTTTAAATCCCTTTGACACCAGGAACCCGCGATGAATTCATCTTTTGGCTTCCAGTATCAAATTAATATTTTACCAAGAATATAGAGAATATTTAGAGGTGTTGTTTTGACATTTTGAATTAGTGCATTTTTCTCTATATTGAATTCAGAATATTTTACTTCTTTTGATACATCCTTTTTAGAGTGCTTCCATACAGTGGGAAGGATGCTGAAATTGAATTAGGTGTTAATAATATGAGATTTTCTTGGTAGTGGAAATTTTGATTGTGATCTGGGATTCAGTTTGTTTGTAGTCATGTAAGTGGTAACCAGTGTTTATAATGGTATAAGGGATCATAAAATGTTTTAATCCTGATACATTGTGTCATACAGGTACAACATGTATGTTCTCATACAAGCATTAAGGTTTTTGATAAATGTGTTGTGAAGGAAAAAGAAAAGACATGTAATATTGCCATTAGAATTATTTAATTGGGTCTATGATTTCTTTGCAGTACTTCTATTCAAGTAATATACTTTTAACTTGCATTTAGCAGAGAACTGCAGACAAGCTGCACCATAGATGGGGTTTCATAAGTGAGGGAAGTAGGATTATCAGGAGACATCTGTGACTTATTGTTTGATAAGTTTTCATTGCAATACCTAGACAGTCTGTGACTGTTTTCTTTGTCTGGCCATCTTGTATAATAGTTTAATGTTTATTCATTCCATGGAAAACCAACAGGTATTGAACCTTCAAGTCTAGTCTTATTATCAGCCATCTTTGTCTCTTCTCTTTCAATTTGTCATGTGGTTTTTGAGATACTGGGCATTAATAAACCCACTGAGGTAGAGATGGTGTGTGTGTGTGAGGTTTTGCTTCAACAATTGCTTTGATAATGCACTTTGAGAAATATTGAAGAGCTCATTGTAAAGCTTATTAAATTTTCTTTATAACTTTACCCAAATATGTATCACAATGTGTAGAGCTCCAAATCTCAAAGTGGTTACATGTGCAAATCGGTTGCATTAAAATAGCGTTGGTATTTGTTTGAGACTTGTCACATATGTCAGCCATGTACCCCTCTCATTGTATGCAAAAAATATGCTAGTACTTCAAGAACTTTGGAAGTTGAAATGAACTTTGTGAAGAAGATGCATAGTTACAGGAAGTGTCTAATATTGTTGTAGTCACATATAAATAGTGTGTAACAATAGAGATGTATTCTTGAGACTGTTAACTCTTCATTTGAAGAATTTGTTTACATAGTCATCAAAAAACTTATAAAACTGCAAATGCGTGATTATGTGGCTGACAAGCAATCGAGTACTAAAAGAAAATATCGCTTGAAAGATGGATAAATAGTAGTTGTAGGTGTCTTTGCTGAAAATTATTAATTTATTGTGCAAGATGCATCTCACGAGCCACTCTAGAACAATCAGCAAGCCTCAGTACATCCATTTGTTTGGTGTTTGAAAAATTTGAATGCAAATTACTACACCTGTGCTATGCTATTTATTCTATTATTATTATTTAGTTTGGCCCATGACTTTGCTGCCATATATACATTTTAAGAGAGCTTAATTTCACATCTAAAAGAGATTGTGTGAAATTTAAAAGATAGTTTTAGTTTGTTCTTGGGGCACAATGAGAAACTTTATATACCTTTATTCACATGAACTGATTTTGTAATGGAAGCAGAATGGAACTTCTTTGTCACCTCAGACAGGAATGAACGATGTGATGGTAGCATCAAGCATCTGGCAACATGTGCAAATGTACAAAGTTTGCAGGAAAATCAAATACCGACTGTCTTAGGTATTTATTCATGGGCATAGGAAAATTACAAATCTGTCCATTTTAGGTATTTTAAATTGAGTGTAGTTGAAGATACCAGATTTTATGTAGCGCAGCCTACAGTGTTCACCTACAGTTATCATGCATTCATTCCCTTTACTGGGATTTCTTTGACAATGACAGAACACTCTCAGACTTTTAAGTGGACAAATTGTGAATATTTCAAGACACAGGCAGTTCCAAAACATTCCCTTCTGCACAGTCATTGGTTATGTTACTGCACTGTATGACAGTCGCTGGTGGATATGTAATGGAATCATTTGAAGCGACTGGAAAAATCCGCATTCAACTCAAACATTTACATGGATCAGTGACATCTTTCACACACACTGTTCTGCTAGATGAACAAACTCTTTCAGTGAACCACATCTTGTCTTTGCCTGTTTCTGTATCTGACAGTAACACTGAAGTACAGAAGTCCCATAATGCACACAACAGATAACTAATCCTGCATTCTAGGCATTTTTTTCACAAGTGACATTAGTTTTCTAAGTGATTTTTTATACTTGAACCATTATGAAATCCAATGGGGCACTAAAAAGTCTTGTACTTCCATTGAAGACACTTATATGTTTTGGGATATAAATCACTTGAAGGTAATAATGTTGTACATCTCCTGAACTTTGAACCTTCATTGTAGCAAACATATTTTGTTAAACACTTTTGTATGTTTTTGGATTTAAATCACTTCAAGATATAAAGGTTATATGTCTCCTGTTTGTTGAACCTTAATTATTGCATAATTAGTTTTTGTATAAGGTGGCCACTGCTCGGTTACATTTATGTACAGTACTGTACAGTACCGCCGCGGTGGTCTAGCGGTTAGAACGCTGGCCTTGTAATCCTGGGGTCTCAGGTTTGATTCCCGGCGGTGCCCGAATTTATAACTTGTGTTGGGCAAGGCCGTGGTCTAGGCAACACGGAGTTTTCCTCCGGGGGCTTCCCCGGTTTCTCCGTGGCATCCCAACAATTACTCCATTCACACACAGAAGAAGGCAATGGCAAACCACTTCTGAATCATCTGGCAAGAACGTATATGAACAGGTCCCAGTCCGAGAAAAGGATGGAAGGATCCTGTTCATATGGACCTGTCATCAGACAGAACACTAAATAAATAAATAAATAAATACTGTGTAATGTAAAACCTGTAAAAATGTGAAAGTTCTTTACAAAACTTTAACAGCTTTCTAAGATTTTGTAGTTCCAGAATTATTTTTAGCATACTTTGTGGCTGACACTTTTGACAAGTTTCAAAGAAATCCCAGATGCAACATTTCTGCAGTTAATTTTCAAAGTTTATTAAGCTTTACATGTTGTGAGGTTTATTTATGTTTGGGTTAGAAAGAACATTTCATAAGCTTCACAGTGAGCTGCAGAATGCATCACTGTTCTCAATGTGAAAGGAGTCTTTAAAGAAAAAGTTTGCACATACCTTTTTTATACTGGAGGGGAGAGTTTTTTAGAAACCTAAATTTGAAAAACCGCTTAACATAATTGAGAAAAAAGCAGAGATGAATACCAAATTTCTTCACAGTCTGAGATGATCAGATCTAAATTCACTTTCAGTTGTGTTGGAGTTGATAATATTTTGAACTGATTGTTTAAACTTTGTTTCGTTTCATTTGATGTGTTTTAAATACAGGAGGGAAGGTTTTATGATATTTCCATTTTGGCCACTTTTGACCATACGAATCAGACATAATTTGTATGCTGAATGGAGTTATTTCTAGAAAGTGCCATGTTATATGCCATGGTGACCATATCTAAATGGCTGTGGGACAAAGGGCCACTGTGTTAACAGTTGTCGGATAATTGATTGACAATTTGCTGTGTGAGTGGGGGTTGGTATTATGACACTCTGAATTAAATGGGAAGTCTTGCTGTTACAGACTGGTAAATCAGGAATTGAGTTATTGAGTTTTCTTCAGAACTTAATCCTATAAGCTTTCATATTACACTGCAGTGCAAGTGAAAACTGAAGATCTTAATTATTACTAATGCATGTAATTAACTCCATGGAACAGAGCCCCTTCTTGTAAAACAAATAGTCACTGAGGTTGTCAGTAAATTGTTGCCTGCATTGGTGTCTGAATTGAAATGTTTGGACCATAAGATAAACTGAATTAGGTCATAAATATGGAATTAGATGGAAACATAGCAAAATATAACAAATTAAATGGATGTATTAACTCTTTGAGACTGAAGCTTGTGTAAATGATGTTTACAAATTCAGTCTGTTCCTCAAAGAGAACATACTTTGTTACAAATGTTAGCTTCTTAGTGCTGTTCAAGGATATAATGGCTGTTTATACTGGGAATCTTAACAAAACGCTTAAATACAAATTGAAGGGTTAATGATTGTTGAAGCAGGTGTGACATGTTGCTCCTGGGTTTTACGAGATTTTAAAGTGCTTTTGGGAGAAGCATAGTCTTGGAAGTAAAGCATCTCTGCAAAGATGGCTGTTTTCTGGGCTGTAGCACCATGTAATCTGGTGGATGATTACCTGCATATCAGAGGTTCTTGCTGCTACCATCATCAGGTCAACCTCTGAAACACTGGTAAACTTCTGCCAGACTACATGGTTCTACGGCCCAGAAGGCAGCCATCTTCATGCTGACTACCATGAGAACCTCAAATGCTATGCAGCATTTATGTGTGTATGCATTCATTGATGAACCAAAATGCAACTGTTACGGGAACATCATTTTTTGGCATCTTGTAAAGGTAAGTTGATTTTATGGTTTTTATGGTGTGATACTAGCGCAATTTGTGGATAATTTTGTAATGTTTGGTTGTGAGTCATATATTCCTGCCAGGAGCTAGGATATGACAGTTACATTCTGGTTTATCAGTGAATGTCCTGTGTAGTATAGTGTTGAAACCCAGCTGGACTGATGGTTGTGAATCGTGGGTGTTGGAAATACAGGATAGAAACACTTAGAAGCTGCGCAAATAATTGTTTTGAGATTTTTATGTGAAGTGATTAAGAGAGATTATGTGAGGAGTGGAAACATTAGCAGCAGTTAGAAGTAGTTATATAATCAAATTGAAGAAAAACAAAAGAATTGGAGAAGCATGTAATTAGGCTCCTCCCCCCTCCCTTCATGCCCATAAACCTGGGGGATAAGGAGACATTGGTTGCCCATGGTAAGGTAGAGGGACTAAATAATTTAGCCTTGGAATGGGTCATTGGCACAAGCCTTGATATGAAGAACAACAACTTTGAAGAAACTGGGCTCAAGTAGTAATGTCTCAGTTGCATGCATCTCGTTGTGACTAGTACCTTGTACTCTTAGCTAGCCAAATTAATTAGTCCATATTAAAAGTACTGAGTTAATTTTAAAGCAGATCATGTTTCTCATATTTAACATAATTGTACGTTGATATTTGTTGCTAAATTCATATATCCATTTTCTCTTTCTGATATTACTTTCGGCTTCCTCGTGGGAAAAGTAGGCTTATAAGATCGCCACACTGTTGTATGTGAGTGTTCGTGTCCTGTCTTGCAACGTTTGAACTAGTTAATCTTCAATTTTCATGATACTTGGTTTGAGGTAATGATGACATTGGGGGCCACCCAGACCTTTTACTTCTTTGGTCTTACAGTCAGTAATAACAACATGGTAACACTCAAACATGTATAGGCAACATATATATGCAGAATATTGTGTATGTTAACATGTTATTGAGAAGTGTGTTATTTTATTGGATGTAGTATATGAGCATTGTGACATAATCATTGTTATTAACTTGCTGCATTATTTGTCTGAAATATGAATTTATTAATCTCCCTCTGATTAAAAATAATTATGCTTTTACTTGTTTGCAGTCACAGATTTTGCTTGTCCAATCTTCTGCCTACATTGCATGCTTGTTATTAATCATTCCCTCCTCACAAACATTTCTGCTGCTTTGCTGTTTGTCAGTCTCCTCATCAGCGCACTTCTGTATTTCTGTCAACAATCTTCTGCACGTAGTTCCTGTCAACTTACTACTAGTGAACCATTTACAACTGACTTGCTTGCTGTTTAAGTAGGGGGAGTGAGATGTAGATTCTGGGTCTTCTGTTTCATACAGAATGATTCTGTGCAATTTACAATTTGTGTCTAGTTGAGAAGCTGCTGGTAGCTTTGTTTTTGTATTTTGGGTGACATGGCATGAGACTGACCAGGTTGCTCATAGTGACACGCTGTCATGGTGTGTGTGTACGGTACTATAAATTAACAACATGATGGTGGCGCAAAAATTGTTCTTGGCGTTTAGGTTGGCAATTAAATAATGAACTGATGAACATTTGAGAATTTTATTTGCATAGCTACAGATTACACATGAAAAATTGCTTTTGGAACACACACAAATATGGTGATTTAGTGAAACTTTGAGGAGGTATCTGACATTTATATTAGTTGCAAAATCTGTATACAAGTTGCACATTATCCCGATATGATGATGATCTTATATTTTAATGTTCTTGACAGCTGCAGATAAAGTTGATTGCAGGCAAGTACAAAGAGAAACCAACGATAGAACTATTACATCAAGGAAATATTTTCATTAAATTACAGTTTTGTTTGCCAGTAGCAAAGAGCCAATACATATACATACATATTTTATTACATTCCAAGGATCCATAAGACAGTCAGATGATAATAGGATGTGGAAAAAGTCATAATAATAATAATACAATACATATTATAAATTACAATTCATACTATTATATAATCATTGTATAACACAATAACAAATTGAAACTAAACCAAAACAGATAATGTAATTGATTCCAATGCAGAGATTCACACAAGTGAAACATTATGTCGTTTGCACCAGTGGCATACCTGGCCGATAGTTATGTCGTAGTGCACTGCAGCAGCAGTAGCAACAACAATAACTTTTTGTAACATGTTTGTAAGTCCAGAATTCTAAAGTATGAACTACATCGTATTTCATTTCTAGTTTGTAAACTTTCATTACCTAATGTAATATTAACAGTACAACACTTGCAAGACAGGGTATAAGAAATTAGGTTTTGTGAATTCTGTACAAAACTCGTCCTTTTGTTCCTGAAGTATCTGCTAATTTCGTGTGTTGCATTATTTACATTATTTCTGTTTGGTTGGAATTCTCCAGCAACTGAAACAGAACCTTCCTGTTATAAAAGAGTTTGATCATTTGTAGGATTTGAGGTTCTCACAGTGTGATTATGGTGATTCCTCACTTCTGGGCTGTAACGCCGTGTAAACTGATGGAAGTTTACCAACGTTTCAGAGGTACTTGCTGCCTCCGTCAACAGAGCTCGGAGTAAGCAGCGCGCGAGGAATCAATTCGAGGCAGAATATTGCACGATTTAAGGAACGTTGGAGCACTCTGACTGGCTGTCATTGGAAATTGCGGTTGGATCGTTGGAGGAAGAGCCAGTCTGATGGGTTATTGATCGAAATGTGAGACCTGTTGTCTGCTGTCTTTGCTGCTTTGATGGATGAATGAATGGTGAGGCAGAACTGGACTTTCTCAAGACCCGCCCTGACGAGCTGTCTCCGGCTGTAGTGGAACAACTAGAGCGGGACTCCATCGCTCCCGCCGAGGCTAAAGGGTTGGGCGGACGACCCTCTTGACAGTCCGCTGAATGCCAATCGAGCTGTGCCGGCGGACAGACTGTGATCACCCAGAATGGCCCCAGAGGCAGGCTCAGAGCCAACAAGTTGGACTCGGGCAGTTCGTAGGAACATGCCAGTAGGCTCTCGATGCCCGGGCCACTGTCCGCTGCCGGGTCAGCGCATCTGTGAGTTAAGAGCATCTTCGCCCAAGACGTCCACGGGCGAGCAAGCCGCGTCAAGTGGCCGGCAGTTTAGCTGCACTGTGGATGGATGACCGGTTGAAGGAGAGGATTTATTGGCATTGCTCCCCAGGGGGTTTAGGCGCGAAACTCGCCCCGTGCCCAAGTCCCCCAGATAGGGAAGGGCGTCGCGATAGGATCCGCTGCTGGCCGACACTTGGGTACGTACCCCACAGCGCCACACAAAGGACACTGTGCTGGTACCCGCTGCTTCGATGAAGTAGCCCAAAGGCGCGCGTCACCTGAGGCACCAGGTGTCGTGTCCCGGCGACTGTGCGTCACTGCCAGCGCCCAAGTGGAGAAAGTCATCTCCTCGGGGTGAGAAGGAGGCGCATATTCCTCGACTGAGTCCGCAAGTCAGATCGTGGCCCATAGGGGCCTTGTTAGGCCATGTGCATGCTGTCGTTCAACACTGATCATGGAGACGGGATCAGGACCCGGAGAAGTACCGTCTCATGGCACCGCACTTCATATTATATGTTCTCCGAGGCCCTGATGTTGCGAAAGTACGTTCTCTAATCATGGCGGGCTGCTAGCAAACATGGAGACGTTCAACGCTCCGAAAGGGCCTCTACAGTGTAAACGATGCTGACGCTTTGGGAATACGAAGTGTTACTGCGGCAATGCACCGAAACTTGTGGCTTGAGGAGACGCGCGCCTGTCTGGGAAGTGTGCCACTCGAAAACAGCAGATTATGTAAGCGCTGCATCAACAGAAGTAACTTCGATTCAGAGTCTTGTGGTTGCAGACAGTGGAAGAAGCTAAGGCGATCGCTGCAGAGGGGACGCGGACAAAAGGGATGGCGTCTCTAACCGCCTGCTAGCGCCCAAATCATTCGTACTTAACCCATCTCCCGAACAGGAGAATCTGGGCTCTGGTTGAAACCAAGTCCTTGAGCCCGAATGCCTAAGTGGAGGTTTCACTGTCTTGATGACGAGAGTCCTCAACGCGAAACACACTGATCGGACTCCTGGGCTGATCATAGCCAACGGTTTGCTCCTACATTACTGTGCGTAAAGAAACGTCTGCTTGGTCTGATTGAGGGTGATGGGAGTTCGTGCCCCTTCGCCTCCTTGGGAAGTGCAGGGAGAAGTAATTCTGAGGACAGATTCTGAGAGAGAGGAAGACCTGGCTGAGCCTTGAGGTTTCAGACGCGAAGGACCCGTCGGTCCCAGCACCTCTTCATGATTTCTTGTGTGCATTAAGTATGCCCCGCAAGAGAACTGAGATTTGCCTGTTTCCCGGAGTTCGTGCAATCCATCAAAGGTCTCAGATTTGGCAAGGCTCCGGACCCTAACTGTGTTCTGGGACATCTAACCTCTCAAAAGGTTTAATAACGGAGTCCTCCACAGGCAGTACTTGGTGTCCATACCGAAGCCTGGACACGACCCTGCGCACCGTTCTTCCTGTACTTGACACAGCGTCAAACTAAGATCGTGGGTCCTCCAGGTGGATTCCAGCGATTTCTGGAAAACAACTTTCACAGCCCATACGAACATTGACATGACTACGAAGCTTCGAATTACCTAACTGACGGGAATTTTCTTGACTAGTCGGGAGACTATTCTGTTACATGCCAGTGATTTGAGCCATCTTGGACCGAAGTAGTAATTTCGAGCATTTTGTGTGAAAATTTTCTGCAGGAATTTGTGTACTTCAGTTGGAAGGCCGTAATTGTTTTACGTAACCGATTTACGCAGCGTGCTAAGAAGGTTGAGTATTTCGGTATCAGATCATTCGTGTCCTCTACGGTTTTAAATTTGACCACGCACATTTTGTCCAGTGTTTGTTTGAACGGGGTAAAGCTGGAATGGGCTGTCAGTGTTTGTGAAGTACGATTTGTGAAGTTTTCTTTTCGATAAGCGTGTAAGAACGCATTAATGGATCGTTAATTATTATCGTTCTTATAAAATTACTTTACATTTGGAATCGTATTGTTTGTTTAAAAGGTTGTGTCTCATAGCCCGCGATTCTGAAGTATCAGAAGCAGTATGCAACTGGCAGCAGATGAAGATCGCCGGTGCATCTTTTTTCTGCCAAAAACTCGTGCATGCCTGAAGAAACTGATGCCGCCAGGAAGATTTGAGAGAAGTGTTTTTGGAGACAGTTGTGGGCATTCTTTTGTTTTCAGAACTAAGTCCGTAAACGCTTGTCTGGTGAACCGCATAGCGACAAAAAGAGTTCACGGACTGTGTTCTGTGACGGTTGAAAAACTTCCGAAGAAAGGTTTTGCACGTTCTCAAGAATGTCAGCGCGTGAAGAGGCTCTAGAAGTCGTTTTGGGAACTCATGCCAAGCGACGAGTGGCTCCAATGTCTCCTGTAAGGCGAGCGCGTTTTACTTGCAGTGCGTTTAGGCTGCGGTTCCATGGTTTCCTCCAGTTATCGTCTCGGTGGACTTCAACCTTGCGGGCGGAGCGTCGGACTCTTTTAAAAGAGAAATTGAATTGTTTGGATCGCGTTCACAAATAAATTCAATGTCATTTTATTTCTATTCCAGCTTCACGTTTTCAACGAACCTGGAAGATTTTGCGAGACGGCTATGCCCGTGAATTGTTAAAGAGGGGGGAAAGAACTGATAGGAAGCAGCTGCCACAGCAGGTAGGAGCTCACTTTCTGGAAACTGCAAAAGCAACCAAAGCGATTCTTTGAGGAGACAAAGAAGGGGGAAGTAAGGTCGGAATCGTAAGAAATGAATATTCCAGTTCTGGGGCATGTTTCGTCGTCAGTTCTCTATTGTCTGGGCTGCTGACACGCGGTTGACATCACGTCTTACGCATGTGCCAGTATTGAGTGACGGAGAGGACATGTCGATCAAATGGTACTTGGTGGTGGCTGACTCAGGGTTTACGCGGCTGTTCTGTTGAGGTGTCTGGGATGGTAACCCACCTTAGGATAGGCCACAGGCACAGCAGAACATTAATTTCATGTAGTTGGTAAGAGAACGTCTGGTTGAATGGTTGCAAGAAACAGCCACTGTTTATGTGTCGAAAGCAGAACGTAGTATTTAGTGTCCGTGTTTTTGCTGCCTGCGTTGTTATACTGAACGCCGCTTGACTCAGGATTCCTGAAGCGCAGTTTCACCTGACTTTGTAATCGAGGTCGTCGTCACATGACGAAAATTTGCGGATGTAATCGCAGTGAGTCACAGGGAAAGTGAGATCGTGCTACTTCGTGTGACTGAACTTTGCATGAGGGGACTATCTATAGTCAGGGCTGCGCGTTTTTGGGCTTTTTGGCACCACGCGGGTCGCCATGCCGTGCCGTGCCAGCGCGTATTGACTTATTTATTTCGGGAGCGCTGACGAATACTACTTAACCTTGTTTAAATCATACTTTCTTATGAATGAGAAGGCAGTAATTAAAATGAGACTGTTTTTGGATAAAATGCGTGCAGTTGTCTAACGGAATGCTGTGGAAATAACAAAGAAAATCATTCGTCGATTTATTTATTATAATTTAAGTGATCTTCAAGCATTTTTTAGTTGTAATCATTCCTCAGTAATATTTATCTGTGATTTCTGTAGTATTACTTTGAAATGACAGTGCAGAACACATTTCGGTATATCGAAACGCATTTTAGCCCGACACGTTTTCTTCAACATGGGTATGATTAAATTCAGTAATTATTAAGATTTCTCCAATTGTGTAACCGTCTGTGTACACGAAATTTATGAAATACACAGCGGGCATATGCAATTTTTACAGAATATTAATATCGACGCCAACAGGCATTCGACATTCGTTTCACGTATTGTCCAATGTGTGAGACTCGTTCAGATTAAATTCTTTCGGGTATTGTTCAACGCTGAACGCTGTTGAATGCAGATGAAATTTATTCTCCAGCCGATATGTCCCGTGCGCAACGTTTTCTTGAGTTGCTGCTGGAACCATTGCACCGTCGCGGCTTTGACGTCTTCATCCGACCCGAACGTATGGCTCTCTGACGCTTTTCTGAGGGAGCAGAAACTGTAAGCCACGCGGTGACAGGTTCCGGATGTCTGGAGGACGATGGAACACCGCAAAGATCGAAACGTGTCGCGGACTGTCAGATCGACACGATAACACCGTCGATATGTGTTAAAAGGCTTTCTGTGGGAGGAGATGTCTTTGCGCTGTAGTTGACCTTGCTCTATGAGGTTTCATTTTTCCATCGGAGGAGTGACCGATGTCGAGTATTCCTTGAAAACTGCAAACGGCGATTCAGCATCGAAGTCTGAGACTTCATGAAGTTGCGGACACTGAGGTCTGGAAACACTGCTCTTCGTTCTCTCATTCAGATCTGCACCGGCTTCTGAAATTGCTGGGAAAATTGCGTGACCTGCCAGGGAAATTAGTCTTCCTGAACTGAAAGTGAGCAGCTTGGAGGCTGTTCGATTAAATGTTGTCCACACCGATAGTATGAACGATAAGCCTGTTGAAATGGTTCTAAAACTATCGGAGGAAGTCTGCCAGTTAGGCAGAGAAATCGAATCTGTGAAGACGAAAATGGAAAACATTTATACGGCTGGACGACCTAGTCTGTCATGCGTGCAGGAATTATTGCCACGGCGGGACGTGACCTCATCGGCAGCTTTGTCATGGTCAATGTACCGAAAACGTACAAGGATGCGCTGTCGCCTGGTCGTGTTCGAGGGTCCATCGGCCGCGCCTCTCTCTCTTCCTGCTGCCACTGTGCCGCCCAAGACCGCCGTAAATGGAATGCATTCTGAGTGAGCAGACCGAGGGACCTGGACTTTCCGTTACTTCAACTCTGCTGCCCGAGTCCGCTGATGACGGCTTTGTCTCTGTTGCTAGGAAGAGGAAGGTTGGAATTATCTGGCTCGCTGCTACCTCCTTCAAGAAATGATTGGACTGAGGAGGTCTTTCTCGCTCTCTGTTATGGCGAAAAGAGTGAGAACCAAGTCACTTTTTGTCCCGCATTTCTCTCCAGACGTGACTTCTGCAGACATTGAAAAATCTTTAAAAGAGCAACTGAAACTTACCTCTCTTACCTGCACCAGGTTAAAAACAAAATGTAGTTCGTATGCTTTATTTCACTTGTCGACGATGACTTGCCAATAATAACGGCGTTTGACCTAGTGGCTGTTTAATCGCCCCTGTATTTTGGACTACTTAATCCGGGCCAAATTTATTCTGCTGCATCCGTTTCATCTCGTCCTTCTTCCCCTGGTGCAGGGGTCTCAGCATTAGACCCACTACGTGGTTCTGGAAAATGCGATGGACCGCAGAAGAATGGGGGCTGCTGCACTTAGTTAATGGCTAATATCTGTGATGTAAACACAGGTGGTTGATCCGTGTATAACAAACACACAGCCAGTAGATTATTTTGGTAATTTGTTATCAAAACGTCAGAGGTCTCAGGACCGAGCAACTTGAACTGTATGATAACGTCTGGTCCTTGGATCACAATATAATATGCTTAACTGAGACTTGTGTTACGACCACAGTTTGTTTCCTTACGGTTACACGATTTTCCGTTCTGACAGAGTTTGTATTAATATTGCAACTTCCAATGCCAACAAACTAGAGCGCATGCGGCAGAAGTTCGCAGCCCTTTGCTATAATCCTTTCTTCCCCCTTTGCCCATTACAGCTAAGCTAACGTTTTACTAGGTGCGACAGTTATGTTCCCGGTATGCCCCCATAGAAAGAGCTGCATTTAATTGCCTACACACTAATCGTTACTCTCACCTTCGAAGTAGTCTCCTTGAGCACCTATACACATAGTGAGTCGATGTTACCACTGCTTAAAACATTTCTGGAACTCCTCTTCAGGATGGTCGTCGCATGTCCCAGAATGTCGGCAGTGTCTGAAAATCTGTGGCCCTAGATAGCTGTCTTCAGTTTTTGGAATAGCTAGAAGTCGCACTGTGCCAAATATGGCGAATATGGTGGTTGGACCAATTTCAGTATCGATTTTTTGGCAAATTTAATTTCAATCAAACACACCTATGATTCGCTAACAAGATTGTTTTATTTTGAAGCCTAATGTCAAGGCCTCTATGTGAGATTTCTGTATGGTTACTCTTGCTGTCATTTACCGATGGTTAGTTATATTTGATCATAGTTTGGTGTCCGGCTTCATGCGCATGCAAGTTTCTATGATGCCATCGATGCTTGTCCGCCTCCAAGTGCATACAGGTGCAAATAGCAATACGAGCTAACGCGCCCCTGAACACACACACATATTGAACATCACTGTATTTTCTGTCTCTGAGATCCATAGTCTTGGAAGGTTCACAATCACTTAAGAACGTTTTAAATGTGTGGGTCATTAGTGTCCAAGGCCATCTGCAGTGACATCATAAATTTAACACATCTGCAGCCCAACGTTCCTCACTGATGCTGATCACTGCTGCCAAAATTTCTATTCTCATTTTCTTCATTGTGTGTGGATTGTTTTTTAAACTGTGTCTTTCAGAAAACCCCATAAGAATGAACCGCCCCTTTGTCGGCCTGAGCTACTGATCCCTGCTGTGTATTTCTGTCTTTGAAATGGACATGAAGTACCCAAGGATGAGAGTTCACCTGCCACACTTTACAGTATGACATTCAGGAAGATACATCAAGGGAAAATTCTCAGTGAGCTGATCCTACACTGCAGTCACAGTGTGTCACCTAGCCCCATCCTGTTAAAAAATATTTCTTAGACATTGACTTTTTTCCTTGTAGAAACAGAAGAAATTCTTCTTGGAGCACATGGAGAGAGCAATCAGCAGTCATAGTATTGTAAAAAAAAATTGATTAACATTAGGACTTGTTGACAGAGCACAGGGAACGATTCAGTTATTGTGGTGCAGTGTGGTGTCTTATTTAGGTTATGCAGGTGTTTACTGGCCTGTGCATATTTAATTAAATGTATGAACCAAACCACTAGTTTGCTTGATGTACTTCCTGCTGTCAAAAGAGCAGTGCTCTTGTTTGAATGGACTCTTCTTCTATGCCTGATTTCAGGAAAGCTCGTCGGAAAGATAGAGAACCGTCAACTCCGTGCTCTGATGATCCAAAGTTGTACCTGGAAGAAGCTGTGTTGGAGCGCAAATTACCTGATATTGACCTGCGAGTGTTGGTAGACCTGCCAGCTGGCTTGGATTACAACGAGTGGTTAGCATCACATAGTAAGTTTGCTTTCTCAGTTCTCAATAGAATTAACTTCATGAAAACCAAACCATGGCATTCTAGGTCTGGCTAAAAATATCAAGACTGATTTCATATATCAGATAATTTGCACTGTGTGTAGATGTGGATGTGATGGACATGTTATGTCCCAGCATGTTTATAATCCATTCCATCGCTTCAGTCCTCTGTGTTGCGCATGTAACTTCAAAGTGTTTTTGTCATGTGTCAGTTTAATAATGCATGTACTACGTTGATGTAAGACTTGAGGTTCTCACAGCGGTGAGTATGAAGATTTCTGTCTTCTGGGTTATTGCACTGTGTAGTCTGGTCGATGTTAACCAACGTTTCAGAGGTCATACTGCCTCCGTCATCAGGGCGATGAATATACCAATAGGGTGTGAGGAGTTGGATTTATAGGTAGGGAAGTGAAAGGTGTAGCCTGCCCCGAGCCAATGGGAGCAGGTATGGGAGTGGACCAATGGTAGCACGTGGGCGAGAGTGGGAGAGGGAGAGAAAGTAGAGAGAGAAAGGTGAGTTTAGTTGTATGGATCAGGGCCCTGAAAAGGGCTGAGTTAGTGGTCTGGTTGATGTTTGTGAGAAAGTTGGAAACAAAATGGCCAGTGGGTGCAAATTGTTGTGAGAAAGTTGTAAACAAAATGGCCAGTGGGTGCAAATTGTGTTTGGAGATGCAACAATGAGCTGTGCATGAGGATTCACTGGTTCTGTCATTTTGAAGATGGATGAATGTCCATCAGAAGCGACCTGCATCCTGAATTTGCTTTGGTCAGTAGAGTCAGTGATTGAACTGGTAGCTGTAGTGTGTGATTTAGAGTGAAATGGTAGAAGGTTGGCAATTGGTGAAATGGCTGAAGAGGTGAGGATTCATTTTATCTCTTGCTGGGAAGTAATTTGACTTGGTTTTCTGAGAAAGCAGTGTTTAGCAGACTTTAAACAGGGGCAGTTTGCTGCTGCACCGTGTTTAGCAAACTTTAAACAGGGGCAGTTTGCTGCTGCAATCTGGGCACACAATGTTCAAAATGTTGTACTGAAAGTCTTTGTCAGTCAGGTAGTTTGATCACAGCTGTTACCACTCTTATTTAAATGAAAAATCAATAACAATAATTTTCAGTATAATAGAAATCAGTTGCCTGAAGAAAACTAACAATATACCTCATAAATGGACACTGTCCAACATGGTTATGACTAAGAAATTTTGTAGAAGATATGAGGTTTGAGAATGGTAATCTGTTTCTATGGTTCTAAGAATTTCAGTATCATGGTATGTATGATTAATATGCATTAAGTCTGTGTAATTGAATTGAATTAGGATACAGACACCAATGTCTTTATGTCTGTGGCTCAGATGTTGTCTAAGATTGGTACTACTGCAAGCATGTCAGTGGTAACTTACCATTGGCACTCACCAAACAGTTTGAATCCTAGTATATAACTGGAAGTTATACCTACAAAAAGTAATTGTTGTGTCATCGGGGAAATAAAAAAAAAAGTTGTACCTGGAAGAAGCTGTGTTGGAGCGCAAATTACCTGATATTGACCTGCGAGTGTTGGTAGACCTGCCAGCTGGCTTGGATTACAACGAGTGGTTAGCATCACATAGTAAGTTTGCTTTCTCAGTTCTCAATAGAATTAACTTCATGAAAACCAAACCATGGCATTCTAGGTCTGGCTAAAAATATCAAGACTGATTTCATATATCAGATAATTTGCACTGTGTGTAGATGTGGATGTGATGGACATGTTATGTCCCAGCATGTTTATAATCCATTCCATCGCTTCAGTCCTCTGTGTTGCGCATGTAACTTCAAAGTGTTTTTGTCATGTGTCAGTTTAATAATGCATGTACTACGTTGATGTTTGTGAGAAAGTTGTAAACAAAATGGCCAGTGGGTGCAAATTGTGTTTGGAGATGCAACAATGAGCTGTGCATGAGGATTCACTGGTTCTGTCATTTTGAAGATGGATGAATGTCCATCAGAAGCGACCTGCATCCTGAATTTGCTTTGGTCAGTAGAGTCAGTGATTGAACTGGTAGCTGTAGTGTGTGATTTAGAGTGAAATGGTAGAAGGTTGGCAATTGGTGAAATGGCTGAAGAGGTGAGGATTCATTTTATCTCTTGCTGGGAAGTAATTTGACTTGGTTTTCTGAGAAAGCAGTGTTTAGCAGACTTTAAACAGGGGCAGTTTGCTGCTGCAATCTGGGCACACAATGTTCAAAATGTTGTACTGAAAGTCTTTGTCAGTCAGGTAGTTTGATCACAGCTGTTACCACTCTTATTTAAATGAAAAATCAATAACAATAATTTTCAGTATAATAGAAATCAGTTGCCTGAAGAAAACTAACAATATACCTCATAAATGGACACTGTCCAACATGGTTATGACTAAGAAATTTTGTAGAAGATATGAGGTTTGAGAATGGTAATCTGTTTCTATGGTTCTAAGAATTTCAGTATCATGGTATGTATGATTAATATGCATTAAGTCTGTGTAATTGAATTGAATTAGGATACAGACACCAATGTCTTTATGTCTGTGGCTCAGATGTTGTCTAAGATTGGTACTACTGCAAGCATGTCAGTGGTAACTTACCATTGGCACTCACCAAACAGTTTGAATCCTAGTATATAACTGGAAGTTATACCTACAAAAAGTAATTGTTGTGTCATCGGGGAAATAAAAAAAAAAATCATTGAGTAGTTAAAATATTACTTGTCATGTGCTTGAATTTTGTTGTTGTGTATTCTGCACTTTTTCCACTATCTGATTATTTGAAACATGTTATTTAAATATTTTCCATGTAATTTTTTTTGGTTTTTGCTTTCAGCAATTGCATTTTTTGACCATATCAACCTGGTATATGGAACCATCTCTGAATTCTGCACCATGTCGGGATGCCCAGATATGACAGGCCCAGGACTGAGGTAGGTTACTACTTAATGGGATGCATAGTTTGAAGCTCCCCCGAGATCACATAAATGCAGAATTGGCAGCTAGGGGGCGGTATAGGTTACCACCCCAGCCAAGATATTTCAGTGTGCCATGAAGTTGCATTTTAGTACATATAATCTTGTACGTACAGAAATTCTCTGATGTATTATTGTTGTGTGTGGATGTTTGCTGATGCTTTATAACATATTATAGCTATCTCTAGATGTGATGCAGAATTGAGAAGCAACTGTTACTAACGTGATTGTGTGTATGATTTAGACCAGTGGTATTCAACTTTTTTGTTCGCTTACCCCCCAGATATAATTTCTCTTCAACTTTGAACCCCCAAAGTTGTTGGTGTATATTTCAAGTTATACATAGTATATAATCTACATCTAAAATAAATTAAATAAATTACATTACTGATTATTCAGTGTTTATCATAAAATAATATATATATTTTTAAATTTCACGTACCCTATAAGGTGTCTTCGCATACCCCCGGGGGTACTGTACCAGGTTGAATACCACTGATTTAGACAATTTGTACTTTTAGGGGAGGGAAGTTTTTTGTGCACAAAAGTGATTCAAGTGTTTACCACAGCTGAAAATTTGCATGACCAGTATGTGGGAATTGCTGTGACCTCTGGTGGCATGGTGTTTGGCCTCGTCACTGGACACACCTTGTGATTACTTACAAATTATGTAATTTTGTACTTGATATTATGGATTTGTTGTTGGATCTGAGATTCTGGGACTCTGCATCAGTCAGCAGTGACTACTTACTTCGCCATTGAAATAGGATGTTAGGTTTGTAACACCCAGAGATACAGAGCCACAAGCTTACAGTGTTGCAAGCTCTGCTTAAACTTGACTGCACTATAGCAAACAGCTATTCACCAGTTTGTTTCTATCCTAGAATAATTATGGTGTTTTTTGTAACAGGTCTGGGACAGTGTGATGTATATGTTTCAGGACTTACCTGTGGTTTGATGATAAGGGCAAGAAGACGCGGGTTGCTGCCCCCCAGTACATAGACTATGTGATGACATTTACGCAGAAGACCATCAGCGATGAGTCTATCTTCCCTACTAAGTATGGTGAGTATGTGGGCCCATTCAGTTCACTGGGGATTTGTGACATCAGTTGTTTAGTTGTGTGCACAGTTATGTTGGACATTGTCTGAAGTAAACCAATGCAGTATAAGCAATAAAAAGTGGTATTGTGAGTTAAGATAGGGCTTAATGGATTAGTCTGCATTCAAGTCTTCTGGTTATTAACAAGCATTTTGGAGGAACATGTCTCCATCTTCATGGCTGAAGAAAGGCGGGTTAACAACATGATGTCCTAGGTTGATGTTGTCAACAAAACTTTCTTGTTTAGGCTGGGGTGACCATATTAAGGCTGGTGCTTGTACCTGGCACAGACATTTCATAAATCAGTACATACTAACTGCTTTCATCATCAGCAGCATTTAGCAGATGCAAATGTGTTACTCAATATTATTTTAGCAAATTATTCTACAGTTCGTCCAAAAAACTCACACATCAGAGCACAAAATTAAAATATGGAGATATTTAAGATAAGTCTGATGACATGTCCTTGTTAGCAAGTTGGACAGGTTGGCATACTATGCCATAATGGAAACATTTATTTGATACTCATACTTAAACTAAGCTTGTTTTTTTTTCTTCTTCTTAGCAAATGAGTTTCCAAGTTCGTTCGAGTCTATTGTTCGCAAGATCCTGCGTCTCCTGTTCCATGTGTTGGCACATCTGTATCACTGCCACTTTCGGGAGGTAGTATTACTAAATCTACATGCGCACCTGAACTGTGTCTTTGCACATCTGACACTGTTTAACCATCGCTTCCAGCTCATTGAGCTGAAGGAAACTGAGATCTTACAAGATCTGGTGCTTGCGTTGAAAGTGCATTCTGATGGTTTGGACTTGAGTTGCAATGAAGATAAGAAGTGTGGTGGTTTGGACAGTGACTCTGCAGTCTCAATGGAAGGCTTGCAACCATCTACTGACGTGATGTGCAGCGTCGAGGACAAGAACGTCTTAGAACCTGATCTCATATTAATGTCAACTGCTACGGTTGACATATCGAATGAAGAAAAGGATGTGAGAAGTTGTGAGATGAGAGAATTTTGTCAGGATAATGTTGGCAGTGGCCACTAGTGAGATAATGTATCTTGTTGTTAAAGTTGTTGTTTGTAAGGCAAGAAGTAAGCATATGCTGTTTGTAGATGTAACAGTTTTAAGCTTTAGACGGCAGTGGTGCTTACAGCTATTACAGTAAGGTATATGTGGCACTGGTCAGTTGCTTTAGCAGAGTCAGTCTCTACCACACAGTCAGAATAGAGTGTACACACACACACACATACACACACACAAGCAGACATACAAGTGAACACATATCTTGGCAAATTGAGTACCCTTTGTTAATGGGCATGTGATAAAGTAGTGTTAGGTCCATGATATGTATGCTGCAGGATTTAGAACTGAAATTTCTTATTAGCAGAAATATAAGGAAATGAAGAATCTCACAACCATTCATTTCTTTCAAACTGGTTTGGAGTAAATGTCCACTTCTCCATACTTAGTGCTGTATTTCCTTTAGGGGCATTTAGATATTTGAAAACTTGAATTCTATACATTTAAATAACTCAGAATTTAATTAAGTTATTTGTAAGTACCAGGTTAAAGTCTCGAATAAGAAAATGTGTACATCGACAGAGCTTGTGGTGTAGCTTGTAAGTTAATATGAGTTAATGTAGCATAAACCATGGTTTGTTGAAGGGTGCTCAGGATGATTGTGTCAAAGAAAGCAGATCAAATTGCACTGGTTGCAGAATTCAAACCAAATGAATGCTAGAACAATGTGAGATCTGAAACTACTAGAACCTCCAAAAACCAAAAAAAGACGATAGGATTTGAGGTTCTCATGGTGGTGAGTATGAAGATGGCTGTTTTCTGGATTGTAGTGCTGTGTAGTCTGTGAGAAGTTTACTAATGTTTTAGACGTCCTAGCTGCTTCCATCATCAGGATGATTGGTAAGCCGTGCATGTGGAATCGGTTTGAGGAAAAGGGTAGCCCCTGGCCCCTGGCTCCTGGGCCCTTGCCAGTCCTAACCCTACTTCCCGCTGGTCCAGCCAGTGCCTTGACTGACTGGTTCCTTTTTCTCAAACTGATTCCACGTACGTAGTTTGCACGTCGCCCTGTGATGGAGCCAGCACATGATGCTACAACCTAGAAGACAGCCATATTCAAAAATAGATGATACTTTTATAATGAGTTTCAAAGAAACATTAAAGAGACAGAAATGAGTTTAGAACAAAAGGCTATCACATGGAACTAACTTAGTGAAAGATGAGAATCATAGTCTACTTGGAGATTGCCACAATATTTTGAAAAAGTGGATAAATTACTTCTGTAAGGTTGTCGTAGCTGGTAGATAGTTGAGCAGATTGCTGTTTCCTGTTCCCCTTGGTTCATAGATGTAATTTTGATTGTGTCACATTTCATACCCTTACGCTTGTTGATAAATGGGGAGGGCCAGCTTCCTGGTACACACTGTCACTAGAGGAAGTGACGCTGCTAATGATTAAAAAAGGACAACAGCAGTACAACCTTCTCATCATTTCATGGGCATTGCCCAGGTGTCTGGCAACAATGATAAAAGCAACAGTAACAAATTATTGATTAACAGCCCTAAAATTGATGTACCAGTGGGAGTACAGACAAATGGCTCAGTGCTCAGTTCCCAATGTTCAATCAATAGATTCTCTTTGTCATTGTTCTTGTAACTTGTGATCTGAAGCTCATCATTGTGCATAAGTACATTCTTCATTGGTGACTGTGAATGCATTTTATCTGAGTGTGTTCCTTGTTTGAACCTAAGCCACAGCAGTCAAATTTAAATTTCGGTGGATAATGTTCTTCCTGCTGTGATGGATCTGATCATACTTCTTTCATTATATCCTGTGCAGTCTGATAAAAGTGAGAGTATTCCATGTTCTTAGTTACTGTGACAATATTTATTAAATAAACTTACAGGCCTTGTCATCAAATGACCAGGCATTGGTACCTGAAACAATCAGTTTTACATAACTTTGTTTTACATAAAATTATGTTTGTATCTGATGGTGTTTGATACAGAGTGGACAGAAATTATCTTTATAATTGTAAACTCAAATAAAACACTTCAAAAATGATATACACATACCGGGTTAATTTGAGTACATCATAAAGTAACACTGAAACCTTACATATCCAATATGGGCATTATTTGTTACACATAAAATGTCAAAATGGTATTTGGTCTCTCTGTGTCTGTTGTACCATTTCAAAGTTGACAGTTTCCATAAAAGCAGCAATTCTTGTCTTAAAGTCTCGTATGTTGACCACTATTGTTGTGTGTAAAAAGTAAAGTTTGTCCCACTATACGCCATGTAGGCGTTTGGGGTGAGAGGAGGTATAGCGCCTCTCTTCCGTGACCTCGGCACTAGATGGGGGTGAGTGGTCAGCATCACGCCCCGGCCGGCTTTACCCCCGGGAAAGGACCCCGGTACCCATTGTAGAGGAGGCTGGGTGGGCCCCAGAGCCGGTCTGGACGCAGAGGCTAGAGGAAAAATCCTGCCCCCATCGGGGATCGAACCCCGGTCGTCCAGCCCGTAGCTAGTCACTATACTGACTGAGCTATCCCGGCTCTTACTATTGTTGTGTGTACATAAAAGAAAGTCAGAGGGGTGAATTTTTCACACAGCTCCAGTGTAGTGGAATGCCATCTTGTAAAAGCACATGAGCTTGCAGTTGCTCCCAACTGTACTATATGTCCCTGTTGTCTCATGTCTCTTTTTAACTACTTTTACCAAGCTTGTGTAGGTTACATCTTATATGTTATGAAGGTTCAAATGTTACTTAGAACTTGTGTATCTAATCTTTTTATGAAAAATCACTTGACATACTGAGCTTTTCCTGCAGTGAAACTGTGACATCTGACATTGTAATGATAATGCACGTCAAGCTGAGTAGTGGTAACACCTACTGGCATTTCACTCAGTACAGATTCATGACTTCCTCTGTCAGGTGGAACAACCTATGTATGTCTTATTTCTGTGTTTATTTATTTGAGATAAAAGGTGTAAAGATAATTTGTGTAGTCTCTGTAATTTTGAATCTTGAATTGTCTTTAACAGTGTCCACTGGGTGTCTTAATTCCAATATTTGCTACATGCATCTTGGTATCATCCAAAAATGTTCCATAATCATCGCTTCACACTCCCCCGTCAGATGACTAGTCTGTAGTGAGAGTTCTTGTTGGTTTACTAGCTTTATCATCTTATCTTGTCTTCAGATGAACTTGAAAATTTGTCTTCATCTGAAATCTCTCCTAAGTAAATAATCATGCTTTCATGATTGCCCAAACCAATTCAGTAGGATTGAAATTGGGATGATACGCAGGAAGCTGCAGTTCAGTGCATCCATTATCTTTAATTGTATCCATCAGTCCCATCAACAGCAATGAATCCTTCATTTGGTTGAGAAGCAAATTATAATGCATATGTTAATGTTCCAGGTACAAATAAGCTTAAAGTTTAATGTTAGCAGCCAGGTTGTATGAGGACAAGGACTGTAATATGCCACTGTGCACAAGCAGAGACAAGCAGTGACGTGCGTCCCAAAGTAGAGGTGGAGGGGTACCCTCTCCAGTTTGTGCGTGTGCATCAGAGGGTTCAGCACCAAGTTATTGTATTATACAGCTAAACACTTACAGATTATTAGAAGTTCTGGCCACTGGGTCTCAGCCACAGGAACAGTGTTGAAAAGTGTTGGTAACCTGAATTGTCAAACCATGGCTTACAAACTAAGCTTTTCCTGGTGCCATTGTGACACACTGTTTCATATGCCATCATGTGCACGTTATGTATCATGTTGAATGAGTCCTTGTACAAAGTTATTATCATATTCTCTGCTGTAATTGACTCGCCACTACTCAGTGGTTTTTTGTGGAAATATTTCCTTTCATTTTAATAAGCATTTTTGCATGAAAAGTAGAAGCTCACTCCTTTCTACAGCACAGTGATCATAGTGCATGGCAACTTCTGAGTAACAAAGGTATGTTTTAAGCAAAGGGAGTTTAATTTACTGCCACCAAAAGTATTTGAAAATGCAGGATATTCTACATCCTCTTCTCAAGGAATAGTTACAGGACAGTATACTTTGGCCACTGCGATTTGTAGCTCTTCTTTTGCTTTTATGAATGTTTCATGTCCTCCAGAATGCACTGGTTGCAGGATATCATCTTTGCTGCTGATCTCATTTACATGAACTATGTCCATGTCATGGCATGTTTCATATTCTCTGTCATGAAGTCTTTATCAGAAATTGAGATGTTCTGTGACAAGTATGCTGGCTGAAGAATGTTGTCCCTTGCAGCATCCCATATTTTCTTTGGTCTAACATTGCCACTCATGTAATCATGTATGTATTCCATTTTACACACTGGGCATATATGTACAATGTGTGACTCACTGAGCAGTAGCAGTAAAGTCAGTGACAGCCCAGGCCTTTGTGGCTGTAGGGCCTGCAAGTGCCTCACGTCCGTACTTGTATGTGTCAGAATTGCCTTCTCTCCTCATACTCTTGCTGAAGTTTGCCTTAGACATGTATTTTTATCTGAGGTAAAATCAATGAAGAAGGAATTGAGAGTTTTCAATAAAAGCCTGTGGAGAGTAAATGACAATTTTGTAAATGCCTTCCATAAAGTGCTATTGTTGACTGTAGATTGATTGTGTGCTGTTCGGTTACATGTCACTTTTTCTTTTAGTGTTTCTGAGGAATTGGCAGTTTGCAGCTTTTATTAGTCTTTATGAACAGTGTCTTACATTTTAGTGTTTAACCAGTGTTGTTATTTGGGTTTGTTTGTTAATATTATATGCATTAAGATGTACTTTTCTGAAGATAGTTGCTGCTTTTAATTGAAATACTTTGTGATAGTTGTAGGGCCAAGAAACTGGCGGAGAAGATAATTCTGTCACTTTTGAATTGTGAAAGCAGCAATATTGTGGACAGGGCAGTGTTTGTAGTGTTTAGTGTGATGTCAAGTGTTAAATGGGAACATGATTTAGGAAGAGAATTTGAATTTGGTGTATGTATAAAAAAAGAACAGCTGAATTGGAACAAATTAATCCAGAATTAATTGGGTTGCTTCTAATATTTTAAAAAAGAAATGATGCAACTGTAAGTAAGAAAAATTTGGGTGAAAATGAAATTGGGTGGTGACTAAGTGTGATTCTTCTAATGACAAAATTGTGTGCAAGTGTAGGGCAGCTGCAGGAGTAACAAGTGCCTGTGGAGGACCAACACAAGATGCTTGAGAAATTATCATGATCTTGCGACAGCAAGAAACTTGAACTTTAATCAGAACCTTGCGACTGTTGTCCTGAAAAAATTTATATTAGCTGTGATGCAGCAGGCGAGTGGATTATAACACTGAGAGATTCCCAGCAGTGCATTATGCAAGGGGCCTATTTGCACTGAACTAAGTTATGCGGAACGCTCAAAAGCAGACATTTTAGTTCCTTTCACTAGAACAGAATTTTGAAAAATAGTGAGAAACGGAACCAGCAGTGGTTGGTGTACTTAAAAATGAGGAGCTGCGCTTATTGCTTTTCATGGTGATTATTTTGGCATTATATGTTATTTTGAATTTATGCTGTGACTGGAAACACTTAGGTACTATGGTAGAAAATGTGAAAAAATCAGAGGTCATGTAGAAATAGCTTGAATTAGAGCAAAAGTTACTCCAATGTAAAGGCTTTGATTACAAGAACCAGCTCTGCATTCAGGAAGCAAAGAAACAGTGGTAGGATTTACTGGAATAATTGATGAGCATTACACAATGTTTGGCATCACACAAGTTAGTGTTCAGAGGATATAGGGAAACATTATCTTTAGATTCAACTAAAAATTCAGGAAGTTTTATAGATTTGGTGAAACTTATATCAAAATATGACCCAGTGCAATGAGAACATTTCCACTGCATACATAGAAATGAAATCTGAAATTTTTAAGACATGGAACACAGAATGAACTAATAGAGCAAATGGCTAGTGAATTGAATGAGACAACAGAACAAAATCAAACATTTTAATTATTTTGCCATACTGTTGGATTGCACTGGAAATGCAGATCATGTTGAGCTGATGACTGTCATTGAGATACATTAATACAGAGCATGTATCAAAAAAGCAGGTGAGCTGGGTAGCTCAGACAGTATAGTGACTGACTGTGGACTGGACGACTGTGTGAATAGAATAAGTTGTCTGACAATTAAGTGCGTGGTTAGAACAATATTATTTGACGGTTTGAAACTGTGTTGAATGAGGCTCATTAATTTGCAGGGAATAGTAAGTATGACATTCCATAGACATTCGAGGAGAAAAGCACTCTTAGAAAAGGGGTGCTTGATTTTGAGAATGGTGATGAACCTATAGCAAACTTAGAAAATTGTTCCAGAACAGAATATTTTAATTAAATGGCAAACCAAATTACAAAACTTTACAAACCCAGTTTGAATCATTTGCTGAACTTGTTAAGTTTGGATTTGTTTTGAAATGTAAAAACTGAAAAAATGCCAATATTGAAATCTGTAATATTTATAGGTGGTGATAGTGACATTGAATGTCACAAACTGTTTGAAGAATAGCAAGTATTAAGTTCTTTCTCATATTTCTGACATGAGGGATATGTTTAAATTCATTGTTCAGTGAAGACAGTGAAGCATATCCAAACATTTGTAATCTACTGTGAATAATTGTGGGATTTGAGGTTAGGTTGTTGTACCGCTTAGTTTGGTAGAAGTTTACTGGTGCATATTCTTCACCCTGATGATGGAGGCAGCAAGGACCTCTGAAATGTCAGAAAACTTATACCAGACTACATAGCACAACAACCCAGAAGACAGCCATCTTTATGTCTTCATGTTACTGTATGTCAGCATAAAATTGACTTGACTATCCAAGAGAGTAAACATCTGTGCAGACGCATAGCTGTTCTAATATGTGATATAGAAACACTGTTTGACTTTCAGTTTTTCTTTAGTTTTATAGTTTTCTAATGTTTCATCTCATTTTTGTATTTTTTTTTATCATTTCATGGTTTATCATGCAGATTGCTTCAGTAAGGGGCAACATTTTTAAGACTTTCAGCATGACTGCTTCAAGGTTGAGTCTGTTCTTAATGCAGATAAACAGTACTACTGTATCTGCCGAAAGAATCTTTTTAGGGCAGAAATTGATAAAGACCTACCTCTGAACAACAATGGCACATGCCATTTATTCAGTAGAGAATGATGTAGCTTCAGTGATGGACTATTCAGTTCCAGAGAAATATTTTTTTGTGAGTTACAATTTTATTTATACTTGCTAGTAATTTGGCAGACTGCAGATTCATCGCGTTTAAAGCTTTTCAAAGAAGTGCTGCTTATGTTACTATAAAAGCATAACTTTTTTTAAGTTATGATTATGGCCTAACCTAACTTTCTGGCCTTGGTAGACAATCTCGATACAGAAATTATTAATGCAATAATTGCCCACATTATGATTTACAGTTAAATAAAAAAAGAATACTTGCATGAATTTACAAGTCAGTTCCTTAGGCACACTGCAGTGTCATACTGCTTATTTATTACCTTCGGTGATATGGTTGTTGCTGCGGCAAGGTGTCGGAGGTAGAAGAATTGCGTCATGGCCAGTGTGAATTACAGTTTGGGTTTGGAGTTGTTTAGGAAAAACCTGAAAAGCTCACTTCAGAAGATACAAGAACACACTCTGGCCACTTTATCATCTTTAATTTTACAGGGTAATAAGAAAGATACTGGTCAACAGAATCTACACTGTAAAGGTTTGGAAATCCATTACACACTTTGGCTTTGCTTTCAATGTTCCTGTCATTTACTCAGGTTATCTGTAATTTCTGCTCTGGGGAGGGTTGTTAACACATTTACCAGTCACTTGTCCCAGGAGCTGAGGACAAGTACATCTTTCTTCTGTTAATAAGTGTCATGCCCTGATTTTAGTAGATTCTTCAACCAAGTCCTGAAGGAGACCACAGTTTTAACTGATAGTTCCACTTGTTTCTACCCAAGATTGCTTCTGTAAATTGGACGTTGTAGTAATTGTCTTGATAAATACTATATCTTTCTCATCAGAGGTCTGTAGCAGGAACCCCACTGAGCCAACTCACATTATAAATCAGTGGTACAAATGTAACTTGATGCCCTTTCACACACCATATAAACTGTTATTTCATACTTTACAATCTCTACTGGAGACCTGATATCACTATCATCATTAATTCATCTTCATTCAGACCTTTAACAAGGAAGGGCACAAACTCAGGATGACAAAAACCTCTTTACAATATCAGAATTAAGAGGAAGGGATAATGAGCATGGTACATGACAAAGCCAACAATTGTAGCATCTGCTGTGCCTAAGCAAAAGATTGAGCTTAATGTGTACAAACATCTTACCCAAAAATTTGTGCATGATGTGTGGACACATCATACCCACTAGAGTGATTGAAGTGTTGAATCCATGGTCTAGAGACTTCAAAAATCTGTTAAAGTATATGCTCTTAAAAGGCCAGTAAAACTGACTGGTAATTATTGAGGAATATCATTATCACAACATTAAAATTTTATTTGACATTGTTCTCTGAAAGTTGATTTGATATTCAAATGCAATTATTGGGTATCACCAGAGTGGAATTTTATGTAATCAACTTCTGTTCATATATTCTGCATTTAGCAGGTACTGTAGGGGATACTGGTGTAATATGTCAGCCATTTGTAGTTTAAAGAAGCCTATGACTCATGTGGGATGTATTGTACAGAATTCTCATTGAATTTGGTGTATACATATGAAAGTAGTGTAATTAAAATGTGTTTAAATGGAACATGAAGAAAACATTTACAAATTCAGTTGTCTTCTTAAAAAGTTGCAAACACTGAGTAAAATTCCATGTTAATATACATAGGAACAAATATTAGCTGATTTTTAGAAATGTCTGAAATGGAATCTGAGCTGTTGTACTCAGCAAATGAAACACTTACGATAAGACTACATTGCTTGTAATTTAACCTAGTCTGTCTGGTATAGACTGAAACTTGTTCTGGTGGGAAAAAACTGATCAGATGGGTCAGGATGCACATGATCCTGAAAATGTTGCAGGCCCTGCGACTCACATCCGTCCCCCATCTCGACAGTTTTGCTGCCATAATTCTTCATGAAACCTGAACCAGTGTGATAATGTTATTTATTTTAGTCTATGTTCCTATAATTCTACATTGCTTTTGCATCCTTAAGTTTATGTACTGATTCATTGTTTTGTCTTCTCCCTGTTCCTTGTATTGGAATCAGTCTGGAAGTCAGATGGCACCTCCAGATGTACCAGGCTCAGAAGCCATCTGTTGAACCTTCTATGTAGTAGGGTGAAGCAAGATATCTGTGTCACTGTGGGGCTCTGTTTTGTGGTTACTGTTGGCCATATGTAGTTAAACATTTTCTTGCAAACTCGCTTGTTAAAAATGAGTTTTCATATGTGGGACATGATACATTCTGTCAACATGCACTTAAAGTGCAGTTAGTCACACAAGCCAGGAAAAATGTTGTGAGTAACAAATATCTAGATGCCTGCTGCGTTAAAATGCTTACTTTTTGTCTCACTGATGTTATATATAATACAAAAGAGAAATGTTATATATTGTAATAGACAGACTAATGAAGAAATAACTTATAGAAAGGGCAAGAAAACACATGCGTGCAAATAAGTATCACACATATTGTACATAGTTGAGGTAATTCAACATTGCTACTTAAATAAAGGAAATATATGGTTAAAAGTGAGTGCCTGTATGATTTAGCATACCTTCCATCCAGACATAATCCAAGGCCAATAGAGTTTTATTTCTCTGGTGCATAGTCTGTATTCAGTGTTGTGTATATGTCAGCACTGCTGGAGGAAGAGCTCCTGACAATCATAACAGCACTGCCTTCTCAGTCTTTTTCATAAATTTATATGAGAAACCCACAAGTTTTTAATTTTGGGAAATAAGATACAAAGTATCTGAAGGAAGGGTGATTAGATATATTTAATGGCATTGGTCCGAATGCAAGGAGAGAAATTATCCGTAACAGAGTGTAATGTCTTCCAATTGTATGAATGAAAATGTAGGCAGATCAATGTGTGCAGCTTTTCTGTATACCGCGTGTCCCATTGGCTCGTCCAATCTGCTCAACATAACGTCCAGGAACGGTAGCGTTTTATTTTGTTCCACTTCCATTGCAAATTTTATGTTCCGATGGATGCTATTAAGGTGTTTTAAAAATTCTTGAATCTTATGCGGCCACACAACGAACGCATCATCCACGTACCTACACCAGCGGACTGGCATATCTTTCGATGAAATTGAGGCCTGCTGGTTAGCCACTACGAGGGCCAGTTGAGATCCCATGGCGACGCCGTCTTTTTGGCCATTAAAGGAACCATCGTAGAGGAAGTAAGTGGTGGTGAGAACGTGTCTAATGAGATCAACAGTTTGTTTGTGAAAATATCATGAGAGCAGCTGCAGTGTATCTTGCGGATATGTACGCTCCTTCCCTTTCACCTTTTTCCGAGGTGTGGCCTTAAATCGCTCTGGGTGATTTCGTTCTCAGAATTCGTCCTGCAATCATTCTACATTTCGCCTGGCCTGTTCATTTCAGAATCTGTTTCGTTATATCCTTCACCATCTACGGCCGCGTTCTCGTATCCACGCTAATTCCATAAACATTAAGAACCTTCAACGCAAATTTGCCAAATGCGCCATTGGGATCTTATCCCCTGTCGTGAACGAAGGTGGTTCCGTGACGCAATATGCCGCCTATGTTGCCAGCAGTGAGAAATAGATTCGTTATGTTGGTAAAATACGGTAACCATTGCTTGCATTAGTTACACCATACATTCGTTTTCTGTTTGAAGGTCAAGAGAAAGCACTGTCAATGCAGTTGTTTCAAGGTGGAGGTCGAGTTATTTTGTCAGGTATTCAACATTTTCGTGGCAGTATAGTAGAGCGATCGTTTCTTACATCCACTTCAAGAATGGTGATTCAGGTAATTTTTCATAAATATTAATCTTTTACATTGTATCCGATGAAAGTCAAACAAGACATTTATGTAGATTTTTGTCATGCGTCAAGATTCTGTCAATTGTACTTGATTCCGGATTGCAGTTTCTCATCCGCTTTACGCTGAATGAAAAATAAAAGGAAATGGTAACAAGTTTACTTACAGTGTTGCTTCGAATCTTACAGTGCGCCTGTGTTAACATTCATGCATTGTGACAAACGAACCAGAAATAAGTTTTAAAATTTCGCCACAGTCGAATTTATCGCGCACATTGTTCAAGATCAAATGGTCGAATTGTGTCATGCTTAACGTCGAATAAGTTCGAAACATACGGCCTCACATGTAGTTGTTACGAAGGCCCGTAGTTCGATTCATCATCGATACACTTGCCACTGTATTTTGAAAGTTTTTTGCTGGTTGGTAGTTGTGCAGACAAGTAGATATTTTGGTTGTTTTCCTTATCGTCAGGACAAGTTTTCTCTTCTGTTATTTTGCGGATCAAAGTGAAGAAGGCCCATTTTTTGCAGTCAACAGTAAATGTCATTACAGTTCAGTTATGGTATGTGCAGACATGTGTATTCTCCCTGAGGAAATGTGGGGTTTTATGTGATGATTTATCATGGAGTATGTAAGGTATAATTTAGTTTTAGTGCATATTTGTTAAAATATTTTGATTGTAATTACATAGATTTATTTCAGCAAGTTATGAAAGCTACACTTCTGGTCAGGTTTTTGTTGTGCATTATTTTGGAAGTTATAACTTATTACATGTAATGGTGATTTACCAGGCGAGGTGAATGGGGCAAAGTGGATAAATATTTAGTTTGCCCAGATTATTTGAAGTATCAATTTATGTTGAAGTAATATGTTTATATGCTTTGGCAGAGCTGGTTCTGTATTTATTATGTAATCTGCACATGTTCAAATAATCTGGACTTCCCATAATTTTCAAGTGGTGTACAAATGTGTAAGAAAACCAGCTGGGGAAGATGGGTTGAAAATTAAATGGAGAAAGTGATTCAAGAGCTTCTTTGGGACTTTTAACTTTGTAGTAATAGATACTTTGTAAAAATTTAAATAAAATTTATATTTTAGCATGTGGTAAGGTGATATGTAGTTTCTCTTAAGCATTGTTAAAGTTAATAATTGGGTATCAGTCTTTAAAAATTGTGCCAGTTAGGGGTTTCTTGGCCCATAGGTCCAACAGCAAAAGCATTTTTGGCCCAAGGAAAGAGAGCTGTTGGACCAACCTGTTATATAGAGTATGTTCATATTATGCAATCAGCACTGTATAATTTGGACATGATGATGCAGCCCTATAGAATTACTTCTCAGATTTACGAGTTTTTAGTCTATTGAACATGTAGTTGTACTAATTGACTAACCTCTCCTGCCCCCATAATTTAGTTTTGCAGCTCAGTTAGTTTAGTAGTTCATGTGTCCATGTTCCAGGCTGGTGACAAACTGCCGAGTGTGGAGCTGTATGAGAACAGCCCCACCAAGAAGGTCAATCTTTCAGAGCTGACAAAGGGAAAGAAAGTTGTGATCTTTGCAGTCCCCGGAGCCTTCACGCCTGGCTGCTCCAAGGTGAATGTGTTCAGTGATGCATTGCATTATGTCGCACACTGGCAGACTTTTTAATTTCTCATTTTCCAGTTACCAGACGTTTAACAACACTAGTTTTGAAACGCTGTGCTAAGAACATGCAATTTATTTATAGAAAAATATCCTGAAATGCCATCAGCATGTGATTGCTGGCCTGATTATTAATGTTTTATTTATTCAGAATAAGGAGAAAGTAGACAGCGTGCACTAGTCTTGTTAGAAATTGGTTAGTGCGTCAGTACAGTTGCTATAGGTGCAGGTGCTCATTTCTACAGGAGGTAAATGCATTTATCGCCTAGTATGTGGTAACATTTTATTTTGCACAGTTTATAATGCAGAATGTTTTATAAACTTAATTCATTACCCTCCTCCTATTTCATTTATAATCGATCTTCCCATTTTACTGTAAGTGCAATGGCATTTATATAGTTGTTTCTTTGTGTTGATTATGCTTTTGCTGACTTTCTGTGCGGGCTTTGTTTAATGTATTTCATCTTGTTTGTGTAGACTCATCTCCCAGGATATGTAAGCAAGGCAGATGAACTGAAACAGAAAGGCATAAAGGAAATAGTCTGTGTTTCCGTGAATGATCCGTTTGTTATGGAAGCCTGGGGTAAAGAACACAAAGTGGATGGAAAAGTAAGTCTTACGTAGAATTGATTTTGGGGCTATACAAATCTTAAGGCTTACACAGTGGTTTGTAGGTAATTATGACAAGTGTTCTTCTGAGTTGTGACTTCATGTACGCATGCTGAAGATCTGCCTTTGAGATCATCATCGTCATCTTCACCACTGGTAAGAGGGGCAAAATATTGTTTTGCTGTGAAATATTTGCAAAGAACTCTACAGATGGACAAGAAAGAACTATTAAGGGCATACTTTGAATGGCAGGTAAAGAATTTAGAATTTGATAGTCAGGTGAGAAGTTAAGTAAAATAGGACTAGGATATATTTGGCAAAACCTAAGGGTGAAAAATGACTGTAATTTGTAAAAAATAAAGAAATATGCAGTGATGTAGATTGACAGAATCTGTTTTCAAACATCAGAGAAAATAAGTCACTGTTTTATAGTGAGGTGAAACATAAATGGGTTAGAAAATAATACACAGTTTGTTTTACAAGGAGCAAGAAAAGTAAGTCGGCTAACTTGGTTTGAGGCTGGTATCTGGAAACTGAGAGGGAGATGTAATGGATATGAGGAAGGAAGATGTCCTCTAGGTACTGAGGATGAACATAAATAATTAACTAACTAGATGGCTTACCGAACACGAAGGTTCATCGCTGAATTAACCAAAGCACTCCACTGGACCCTGTCCTGGGTCAACAAAATCCAGTCTCCTTCAACTCCTATCTCCCATAGATCCTGCCTGACATTATCCTCCCATCTATGTCTAGGTCTATATGCTTCATATAATTAAAATGTTCAGAAGTGAGGAAATGGAGGGAACGTTTCTTGAGTAGAAAATGGCTAATGCTTAATGAAGGGATAGCTTATAAAAAAATTATAAATTGTACAAATATTATAGAATTAAGAAATACACAATTTTACATTTATAAAATCATAAGTAAATGGGAGAATAAAATCAGGAATTTATCATCTGAATTGGATAGAACAGGAGTAAAACTATAGTAATTAGATAGAATATGTGTGGTAGGGAATAGATCTAACAGAGTAGTTATATTTGAGTTGTGGTCTGCAGAAACCGGGTGGAAGGTGGACATAGCCCCTGTATAGAAATGTCATTAAATATTTTATTTCAGTAGGTGGCGACTTGGATGTGATAGGATGTCTTAGGTACGAGTATGTAATTTCTTTCTGCATGGTGCATTGTAAATGACAGACATCAGTATTTGAGACATGAATTCATGTAAGTGCGCCCTTCGTTTCAGATTCGAATGCTTGCTGATCCCAATGCTGCATTCACAAAAGCTGTAGATCTGTCGACTGACTTGCCACCACTGGGCGGAACTCGATCAAAGCGATATTCAATGGTTGTTGAAGATGGCGTTGTTAAGTCCATTAATGTGGAACCTGATGGCACGGGACTAACGTGTTCATTGGCTGACAAAATTAATTTAAATGTCTAAGTTCTTGTGGTTGCTGGAGTTGGGGTTGTAATGCATCACAGTAGGCAGGATGTACAAAATTAATCAGCCAGTGACAGCCTCTGTTTTTAATTCTTGGCTAATTCTGTGAATGAAATGTTCAACCAGTGTAATGCCGTGAAGAATTTTAGTGCATTGTAATGTACATCACAATAAATTGCTTGTAAGTTGGTCATAAATAGGCTATTTAGAGTACACCAATACACTTGTTACTTAAAAATAACTTCATAAAAATGTGCCGGAAATATCAACTGCAATTGGAATTTGTGTATAAAGAAATGCATTCTTATACTTAACCACATTCTGGTGGTAGAAGCCAGAAAGCAATGATAATACATGTAAATTTGCATTGTGGTCTTTGGGATGTGATGATTTGTATTCATGATTTTTACCACACTGTACAGTGCTTCAGTCCAGAAGACGGCCATCTTCGGACTCAATACCGTGAAAACCTGAAATTCTATTTAACAAAACTGTAATAATGTTCCTGCTGCAAGCAGCATCTGTTGTACAGGGTGAGTGAAAAATAACTGTGCACTTTGAAAATGATACAAAAAACAAATACTGCATACTTAAAACTTCACACCTACACCAGTCAGTAGAAAAACTCAAAGTTTTGAACACATTTCACAGAGATTCGATATGTGCTCCACGAGTCGCATGTCAGATGTGATGATAATTCAACTCGTTCAAAAGTTTGTGCACTGTCCCAAGTGTCATAAGCTGTGGCAGTTGTGATTCAAATTTCTTGTACCAGGTGTAAATGGCTATGTGCAAAGTAAAAAGACATAGCAGATCAAAGTAGACACGTTCCATTCTGCATATATCATGGACAAAATTCAGTGGAATGTAAATGGTTTACGCAACACCCATCTTTCAACTTGATGTAATACAAAGAAAGTGCGCTCCAGCATCTGGTGGTTTACAAGAAACTAACCTCCATCCTGCTCACACGACCTCTTAAGAGGTATGACCACCTGGCTGGAAACGGGGCAGATGGGGGTACTGCAATCTTCATTTTAGACAGCGTGCATTCCTGTACAGTTCCACTAGAAACCATTGCAGCACAGTTCTTCAAGTCTCTCCAGTTCAAAATCAGCAACGTGTACCTCCAGCCTTGCACTGCTTGTAGCTTCATTGATTTACATGACCTACCCCCTGCTCCTCTCGTTTATGTAGGGCACTCAAATGTCTTAAAATTTCCCAAATTTAGAAACTTCAAAAGCATAAAAAATGTATTACTTTCATAATTTTGAAATTTTAAGAATTTTAATTTTTTTTTAATATTTAATATTTTCGAAATTTGAAGCATTTCCAACTTCTGAGTAAATAAATCTTTTTAATATCCAAGGTATTATGAATTTTCGAAACTTTTTAAACAGTCTTTATTTTGAAAACCTTGTAATTTTTCGAAATGAAAGTTCCTATTGTTTGTTTGTTTTCAAACGTTTCATAATTTTCAGAAATTTCAAAATTTCCAACGAAGTGGTGTATAAACAATGTTATGATGAACTAATTCACAACTGAATGGTAGGCACAGTGATGGCGTGATATCTGAACCGTACAGTTATTCTGGTTGACTGAAAATTGTATCTTAGGTATTAAGCACCATCCCTGTCGTAGTTCGGCGGACAAGCCACTGACTTGGGCGATGATTTAAGTATCACAGTAAAAGGTAAAGCTGTCTCGCTACACCCCATCTAGGTGCTTGGGGGTCCTCATCATCCTGATGATGGAGGCAGCAATGACCTCTGAGCGTTGGTGAACTTCGATCAGTCTACACAGCTCTACAACCCAGAAAACAACCATCTCTAATTAATTAGTCGCTCTTGAAGCAAAAATTTGAATTAAAGAAAGAATTAGTAGGTGTAGATTGTCCAGCAAGCACCCTTCACAACTGTATACAACGTACATAAATGGGAACTTTTGATGAAGTCGGATTTAATACCACCAAATGCATGTTGCAAAGAATGCGTGATGATATTACGTGTATTCCAGTATGGAATACATTTTCTGATCTTGTTTCTCCATGTATGCAATACAAACAGTAAATCTCAACAGTTACTCAGAAAATTCTAGAGAGACTGACATGATGGTGGATGATGTAAAATGTTTTAACTCTTTAATATAAGACTTGTTGAAAGTGCTGGAAACTATGACTATATTAAAATGCGTAAGTTAGTGATAAATGGGGTAAATATTTTAAAAGAGCTGTAAGGCTGACTGCCATTCAAAGTTGCTTAAAATAGCAGCTTCTTTATTTTGCATTGCCAGTAATTATGCCATTGTCGAAAGAAGATTGTACTTGATGAACGCAGAGTGGACAGATTAAAGAAACAGTTTTACCGTTTGAAATTATAAAGTTTTTTATGGATTGCGTTATCGTGGGACCGGAAATCATGGTTTAGCCACAGTTCTGTATAATCTGCGGTTTATATTTTCCCGGGTATGTGCACTTCGTTTATCTTCCAATAGATGTCAGGGTGATCGTAATGGCTGTCTCAGGTTCACAGTATTGTGTCGGGCTTTTTTGAAGTTGTGTTATTAATATATTTAAAATTGATAATCAAGTTCCATGATGTGAAGTAGTATCATTAGCAATAACAGTCTTGTATTAAGTAGTAATTGGCTATGTTAATCAATCTCAGTATTGAATTTTATGATTTGAATGTAGGACCGTGGATAATCAAAGAGAGGTGGAGATTAGCAATTGTTAAATGAATATTATCATTCAGAGCAAAGTTATATTGTTGAATTGAAGAAGTTATGTAGATAATGATGACAAGATGGCATCAAGCCACCGACCAATGCTTGTGGTTGGAGTATTACTTGGGCTTGCTTGTTCAATCTATCTTACAAAACTTCTTCTCTGCGTTTTTGCTGAAATTAGCCCCAGACTTGGTGATAAAACCGAAGTAGATGTCTGGCTTCAAGAGAATGATCTTCAGCAGTATGAGATCTACTTCAGGGAACGAGGTAAGGCAGATGGAATTGATCTGTATTTATTTTTATTGAATGTCCATTCAAAAGGACATGCACATTAGAGCATTTCCTACAACTCAGCTTTGAGAATAGAATAGAATTTATTTACATTCCATAGATCTTTCATAGGCCTAAGCCAAGATGTAGAATTGGTTGTAGCACAAATACAGTACTTTTTTCTAGTACAAACATAAGTACAGAATGGATAGTGGAAGATTTACATTAGTGTGACTAGTAGAGAAATAGTAGTATCCATAATTAAAATGTTGGTTATCAAAAAGCAGTTAATTGTATACATACAAAATATCTTAAAATGGTATAATTGATCTGCTTTAAAACAGACTGGAAATATAGTTTCACATAATTAAACAAAATGTACAGGAAAGTAACCGTCTTTAATTTCATGTAACTGAATTATGTTGTTATGGGCTGGTTTTCCAACAGTATTGAGAAATTAGCAGTTTCCTCCTTTGGGATGATGTGACTGCAGTTTATTTCGTGTTTGTGTGATACATATGTTAACATGGAAGAGGAGTTCTCTCCTTTCCTGCTTTTGAAAGTAGTCACCACATTTGGTGATAGCTGTCAGGCACAGAAGAATGTATTATATTATGCCCTCAACTACCATCACATCATTGTAATATTTGGAAGATTTAGATATTTGACATCATGTCATCTGTTCATATAAGTGCAGGTATTCACTGTAGGAATCTCTTTTGTACATCTGACATGATGTAACTCTGATGAGATCCTAAATTGTTTACATATTATTTCCTAGCAATTGTGCTGCCAAACCATGCCTATGCACACATCTGTCCTCCAGCTTGCACTGTTCCTACCTTGTTGCTCTATGATGACTGCAGTGGCTAGAGGAAAAATCCCCTGCCCCTGTCAGGGAGCTAACCCTGGCCATCTAGTCCACAGTCAGTCACTGTTCTGACTGAGCTACCCGGCTCAGAGTGGGTCATTAAACTTACGCATAATATATTGCTGATTATCTAACAGTTTGTGTAAAATGTTTTTTTGCAAATTAACGTACAAAACTGCTCCAATGAGATATTTACTGCAACCGTAGGAAAAGCTTTTCCCAGTAGACTCTTTTGCACAAAATTATGGAATTACATAGTAATATGGTGTGTCAAAGCACCAGTGTTGCAAGTAAGTGGACAGAGACGGCAGTTTGATTATTCATTTGTCAGACTTCATAAGTCTTCAGTTCTTAAATTAGCATTCACAAATAATATTATTTGACTTAATGACATCTAATCAGGACCTACAGAACTTCATGTAAAAATAGATATCGCTGTCAGAGATGCCTAGAAATTGTACGCTCAGCATGTTTTTTTTATGGAATACTGGATCTGTCACTGAGAACAGGCTTGTCTTTTGGTCAATTCTTACCATATTCAAGGGAAAGGAGCAGTTGTCATCATTTTTTGACGTAAGGAAGGGTCATTCGGCAAAAAAGTGTTACGAAAAAGGGAAACGAAAAAGTGTAACTGCATTGTCATGTTTTCTGGGAAATGTCTTCTATTTACTCGGCATTGTTGTGTTACATTACTGCCGTCAACAATCGTTATTGCGAAAAAGGCAAAGTTATATTGTTGAATTGAAGAAGTTATGTAGATAATGATGACAAGATGGCATCAAGCCACCGACCAATGCTTGTGGTTGGAGTATTACTTGGGCTTGCTTGTTCAATCTATCTTACAAAACTTCTTCTCTGCGTTTTTGCTGAAATTAGCCCCAGACTTGGTGATAAAACCGAAGTAGATGTCTGGCTTCAAGAGAATGATCTTCAGCAGTATGAGATCTACTTCAGGGAACGAGGTAAGGCAGATGGAATTGATCTGTATTTATTTTTATTGAATGTCCATTCAAAAGGACATGCACATTAGAGCATTTGCTACAACTCAGCTTTGAGAATAGAATAGAATTTATTTACATTCCATAGATCTTTCATAGGCCTAAGCCAAGATGTAGAATTGGTTGTAGCACAAATACAGTACTTTTTTCTAGTACAAACATAAGTACAGAATGGATAGTGGAAGGGAAGGAAAAAGGGAAACGAAAAAGTGTAACGAAAAAGATCCGATAACAATGGTTACCTAGGGAACGTCGTGTTTACTCGGCATTATTGTTACATAGGAAACGTCATCTGTTTACTCAGCATTGTTGTTACCTATAAAACGTTACATTACATTAGCTTACATTACCTTTAGAACGCTGGCCTTGTAATCCTGGGGTCTCGGGTTCGATTCCCGGCGGTGCCCGAATTTATAACTTGTGTTGGGCAAGGCCGCGGTCTAGGCAACACGGAGTTTTCCTCTGGGGGCTTCCCCGGTTTCTCCGTGGCATCCCAACAATTACTCCATTCACACACAGAAGAAGGCAATGGCAAACCACTGCTGGATCATCTGCCAAGAACGTATATGAACAGGTCCCAGACCGAGAAAATGATGGAAGGATCCTGTTCATATGGACATGTCGTCAGACAGAACACTAAATAAAAAAAAAATTACAAGTGGCGCTATTATCGGTGCCAGAATATTGCAGGAAATTTCTAAAGTGCGATTTTAGGGTCGTTCAAAATGACATAAACTTTGTACCAAATTTCATCCAAATCCATCCAACGGTTCTCGAGGTAAATCACGTGGACGGAGAGACAGCATTTATACCAAGACCATAGCTGTGAACACACATTAGGATCAAAGGAACTTGCAATGTATGGTAAGTTTCAAATGAATTTTGTCCTCAACCTTTGGATCAAAATTTGGAATAATCTATATGAATGGCAGCATATATTTTTATTTACTTTTGAGTCTGACTGTACTGTACCCTGTTTGCCTTATGAATGCTGTGTTGATCTTTAGTTCATTTTGTTGCCGCAGTTCACTTTAGGACAATAGCCACTTTTAACCAAAGATGTAGTTACGAGGTAAACGAGGCATGTCGAACAGATGACCCACAGGCTGCATACTGCTCGCTTCCATACTCTGCATGACCTCGCTCAGTTATCGAAATATACGCAGTGTGTGGCTCCAAGTGTCCCAGTTTTAATATATTTTAAGTTTAAGATTTACGTTAAACAGCTACTTGTGTACCACTGTTTTGTAGTTCAAGTAAACAGAATGTAAAATATTTTCCACTGAATTTTACATTTGTGTGTCCTAGAAAACAGAGGAATGGGAAAAGTGGGATGGGTGTACTCTCTTTTTAGTACACTGACATTGCACTGGTGTTCTTAACCAGGGCTGTGGACCTCGATATAAAATCTTAAGAACAATTTCTATACCGTGTGAGCCGCCGGCGGCCACACGCTTAACCCTGCGCGCACGAGAGGTTTGGGCCGCAGCGGTTTTTCTGCCGCATTGATGGAACGAACTGTTTCAGTAGGAAGAGAGCGCACGTGCGAAAGTTTCACCGCTACGGTTTTCTTGCCGCAGCATTCTTCATGTTCGATGTGGTGCGGTGGCCGCACAGCAATGGCAGTGGCAATATAACACGAAGAATTCTACTAGTGTGCGCACACGAACATGTCTGTTTCATGTCAAGGTCACGACAACATCAGTCCGAGGGTTAGCCTGTTAGAGGCGTTTTAAGTTTTCAAGGTCATTCGAAAGTCAATTTCTCAAAGGCATATATATCTACCAATCTGTAGGAATTTGAGTGACAATACTCATGTCAGTTTGAGGTCACAGACAGGTCAGTGGCATGTCAAGGTCACGACAACATCAGTCCGAGGGTTAGCCGTATAGAGGCCTTTGAAATTTTCAAGGTCATTCGTCAATAATTTTTCAAACGCATGTATCTGCCGATCTGCATGAAGGTGAATGAACATAATCATGTCAGTTTGAGGTCATGGATAGGTCAACGTCACCTCAAGGTCGAGCTCTTACAAATCAAGGATGTTAGAAAGAGAAAAATCTAGAACGCATTAGAATTTTTTGAAAACAATTTTCTTTATACAAAGTGAACATGCGCGGAGAGGACTGTTTATTTCGCCTTATGCCACGTCGTGCATTTAATTACACCTTTTGATCACAAGTGAATTTATAATTGCAGCCGGCAGCTTATTTTGTGGGCAAACGGGCCTCTTGTTCGGGGTTCTGCAGCGCTGAGCTTCTGTTTTTGTGCCCACTTGGATGACGGGGACAAATGCAACTCACAGGACGTGAATTGTTGAGAACCTGGGGCACATCAATCGATAGATTCGTATGGTCCGCCCTCTTATGCTTCTGCGCAGATTGGTGCCCCATTTGGTCCGTAGCAACGTCATGGGGTTTTTGGGGGGGGGGGCCATTGTATGTACCAAAGTTTAAAAGTTGCGTGTTACGTGTGTAAATGCGTAGTTGTTGGGGTTGAAAGGTGCTGTGTCGGTCCTTCGGCGTGTAGTTCGCGGTGACGCCATCATGAAGTGTATTTAGCAGGACCATAGAACATGTGCAGCCCAGGGATGACATTGCATTCCTCTGGTAAGAGTCTCCGCATTGTCGCGTCGCGTTTCGGTGTTTATATGGCGTGTTCTTGACGTGAACCCTGTGCCGAAACGTCTCTGTGTGCTGCAATTCCTGAACCCTGTTGGTGTGTGCGTGGTACACGTTCGGAAAATTTCAAGTCTAACTTAACCTAACCAACTGATCCACATCGCGAGGGATTTTTGCCTTAACAATACAACAGCTCTTTTAAATTATTGCCTAATGAATTTTGTTGGTGGGGATGTATATGATAATTTATAGACTAACGTATTATGACGTCTATTTATACCTGAGCGTGCACAGACCTCTTGTCGCTTCTCTCCGCGGCTTTGCGCCTTCTTAGTTTCGGATAATGGAAAGGACCTTCGTGTGTGATGGGCCTAGACAAACTGCTGCCCACGGGCCGCGTGCGACCCCCGGAAATAATTTTTTCTCTGACCCAGGGGACGCTCTTTCAGAATTAATTGTTTTATTTTACAATAATGCACCGGTACTTAAATTTAATTAACGCAACAACTAATATTCCCCATTGATGTATTTATTTGCATATGATTAATGCATACGTTCACGTGCTTTTAACTGATTTAATTATCACACAGGAAATATGAGACCGCGACTCGAGGCTCTTCTGTTCTTTACATTTTGTCCCACGTCTGCTTTCAAGTTGTTCAAATGTCAAGAACTCTTTTTCAGTTTGATGCCCGTGGAAAAAGACAAGTTTTTGCATTGTAGTAGCGGCGTCCTTCAAATGATGATCAGTTATGTGAAGTCAGTTTTTGTAAGAAGAAGCAACGCTTTGGGGGTTGTAAGTTCACAAAATATGATATTGAAGACGTCGCATCAGTTCATGAAAAGCAGACGCGCGATTCTCCCAGAGCTGTCATTTTCTGGGTAAATAAAAGACGCAGAAAAGTTACTTTAACCTCGTCAGTACAAACTAAAACAGTGAGAGTTAAAACCAAGTTATATCTCACTTAGCCACGTACGTATCCCGGAGATCTGTTGCTGTCGCATACGAGTAGTTTTGAAGGAGTGTTGACTGAAAGAAATTTTACGATTCCAGCCACGGGTATGAGTGTTTTTGAACAGTCCTTTGGTATTCTTAAATTTAATTGCATTTTCCATATCGAAACTGCCTCTTGAGGTTTAGAAGTCCATACTTCTGTGTCGTGATTCAAATAATAAATATAATATAATTGTCAGGAAGTAGTCGAGTTTTACTGTACCCCCAAAATCTCTGCCGTTGCTCTCCGTCAATGTGGAACAGTGAAACAGATAACATCAAAAACATCTGTCCCGCTGCGTGCCATGTAGGTCGCTTGGGGGGGGGGGGAGACAGTTACATCTCCTACTCATTCTTGACCTCGGCACTAGATGGGGGTGAGTGGTCAGCGTCACGCCCCGGGAAAGGACCCCGGTAGCCATTGTAGAGGAGGCTGGGTGAACCTCAGAACCGGTCTGGATGCAGAGGCCAGAGGAAAAATCCTTTGCCTTCGTTGGGGATCGAACCCATAGTCAGTCATTATATTGACTGATCTACACGGCTCACAAATGACATAGTTAAGATGTTTGACTTGTAATGTCTGTTGTTAACTAATCAGAACCATTGTTCTGGTTCGTTAACAACAGACAATCGAAACATTAACAATACATCCAAGTAAACAATTTGTCCCTGTTCTGTTGTTCGCCGTGCTAAGTACTTTTTTTTAAACTGAGTGCTTCTGCACCTCATAACTCTGCCATCCTTCGCTTTGCTGTTGGCGGTGGATAAATAAATTACACGCGAGGGATATCACGAGGAAGCAAAGTAGAGCAGTCCATGAGATTCGATCCATCGACCGTGCGGCTGGAATGACACCGCAAGCCCTCATGTGGCACGCACCGCAGGGTGGGAGGGGCGTGGCTCTAGGAAAAGTTTTGTCCCACATAGAAACAGTAGGCGTGTCCCCGTTGCGGGAGGCAACTGAACATTGCAGGCATTGCGACGACGCCGAACAGAGGAGCATGCGTCTGAGAGTCTGAAGGACTTTTTGTGCTTTTAATTTGTCTCACTGGGGCACTGTTTTCTAACGCGGCATAGCGTTTGGAATGGTCAATACTTAAGACGTGTCCCTTTTCCTGTCTTGTATGCGAGCAAATGGGTGTGTGTTACGCGGTGAGACATGCCACATCGAAGATGGCTGTCTTCTGGGTTGTGGCGCCGTGTAGGTTCTGCCGCACTGCAACCCAGAAGACAGCCATCTTCAGACTCTTTGCCGCGAGAACGTCAGATCTGACACTGTTTTGCTTTTTCATAAATAATCGATGTCCTGATGTTGACAATCGGAGATAAGTTGGCATTTTACGAATGCTTGCAGATGTCAGAAATGAAAATGGTGCAGTAGTTGGGACATAAACACGAGGCACAAACGCGAACAGAACAAAAGTTTACCTGAGGAGAGCAAGGGGATATGTGAGCTGTATTATCCTTTTCGTACAAAGTGCATAAATGAGTATGTATGGGGGGGGGGGGATTCTGATCGTTACATTATGCGCGAAACTACTCAACCGATTTCGATTAAATTTTGCCCTGAGAGTGGTTTTACGAATTTTATCCCGGTCTGTTTGGGTACAACCCATACTTCTCGAGAAGCCCAAATCGAAGCACACGTGACCTCGTCATCATTTTACTTTAGACAAGTACAAAAGAGCACTGTTTCCTGCTGGTTTTTAAGTAAGCCTGTACCTTACGCAAATGCAGTGTATATTTATGGCGTGTTTAACGAAGCTGTCGGTGGCTCAGATGTCGCTGAACGTTGCTAACCGAGCGGGCAATGGCAGAAGGTTTGACAACGCTTTCGATGGCGCATACTAACAAAAGTATGTTGTTGCATTTGCGATTTCCTGGAAGTAACTGAGTGTCTGCGTAAAGACTGCGCGAATCAAATGCCTGTCTTTGGATCCCTACGGCTTCTATTCGACACTTTTTTCAGGTTAACAAATGTTGCCCAGTAAGTTAGACAAGACCAAACAGAAACATAATATTAATACGTGGTTTAACTTCACAATTGTCCTGTACAGTAAACTCACGGACAGACATAAAGTAGTAGCTTGCTTTTAGTTTTGTTTTCGAAATGAACGTAAAACTTTAAACAATGTCGAGCACTGCAGTTTTTTTAAAAAAATAATGATATCGCCCTCTTGGACGAGCACTGGACACAGCTGAGTCTCTGAGAGCTCCACAGTTAAAAGAAAAGATATCGCCCTCTTGGACGAGCACTGGGCACAGCTGAGTCTCTGAGAGCTCCACAGCTAACGTAAACTGTAAGACGTCGAAACCTGTCCGTGCGTCAGTGGCATCGAATGCCATTTCAGGCAGCCGCTCCAGTTGTCTGTCGACTCCACGGCCACGCGTGAGCTGAGTCTGTTAATGGCCGTGATGTGTTGCAGGAATCTCAAGTCTGGTGAACTGCGCCCAGCTTGACGATCTGCCAGAACTGCCAGCTCACGATGAAGAGCGCCTCCAGAGGGCATCACATCTTCTGCAGCAGCGTCTGATCCTCCGGCAGTGGCTGGGCCAGCACGGACTACAGCATCACTACCAGAGGTGGGTGACACATGACTGATTCTGCCTTTAGGCGCGGTCCGGATGCAAACAAGTTTCCTTGATGCACACTTTCGTAATTAGTTTTGTTTCTTATTTTGAGATCATAAAGAGGAAGGGGCAGATGCAATTCATTTAACCGTGTTGTGTATGTCTATACATATGTATAATAGAATACGTATTATTGAAGTATTATAACCTTGAAGGAAAAGTAAATTGAACCTAAGAAGTTGATAATATTCCTGTGTAGGTTGATCCAGCTGGAAGTGGCGTCACTGGATGATGTGTACTGGCTGGAAGACTCAAGAGCACGCTCGCTGCTTGGCAAAGACTTTCTGACATGGGCTGCTGCACGCCAGGCCTTGCCGACATCCAAAGACGATTTGGCCCAGTTGAAAGGAGAGCTATGGAGCGCCGTGGTCAAGTCCACACAGCACGAGGACGCGTGGACATGGGGTGAGACCCGTGTTGTTTACAGGGAATGTTTGAAATTCTGTACAGTGATTGTGTGGTGTTGATACAGCATGAATTGTGATGCTGTACAGCCTCTTTTGAAACTTACATTTTGTTACTTCTCTGTCACTTCTTTCTTCCCTTCATATGGGTGGAATAGATTCACTGAATGGAAAAACAGCTCAAGTGTATACACATACTTTTCATAAAGTATGTAAGATAATTGTAATATTAGTAGATTTGTTTTTAAAAAAACTACACAGTGGAACAGGTACAAAGGGAAGAGATTACGGTGGTATTTTTCTTATTTGCTGGAGAGCTCTAGTGCTCAATAAAAATGGTCTTGATGGTCATGTGAGAGAATACTAAGTTTAAAGAGAATGCAAATGAAGATCATTTTCATGATAACAGTAAAACAGATGATGATACAAATACTTCAGGGTCAAAGAAAAGTTGCGATATCTTCTTACTATAAAAATTTGTGATTAGTCGTTGTCTTCAACCAATTTGTCGTCAAAAAATGACGTCATCAGCAATTTCAACAGATATTTGTTTACACTGCATTGTTGCGGAACACAACAATGCCGAGTAAACAAATATAAAGCTTCACAACAAAAAAATCAAAAAATATCAAACCAGTCGCATTATCACTGCTCCAGAAGGAGCACTTAGCATTCTTGAATATTGACTGACAGTTGGCCTAAAACATCAGGAACGTGAAAGAAGAATTTATCAAGTATTTGAAGTACCAACTCTAACAACTCCTACAAGGTAAACTGATACTCATTCGATATATTACGATTATGAAAACTATTATAAAAACTGACTTTATGGTCGATTTTAAGACGAAGATTTGCAAGGGTGGGATTGGACGTAGAAAGTTGTCTGACTAAAAACAGTTGGCCTCTGAACATCGACGTAAAGAACTACAACATCAGACATATTTAACAAAAGAAGAAAAGCGAAAAACTTATTGAACAAGAGCAGAAGAAAACAAACGAAGACTTGCAAGAGTAGAAAGTTGTCTGACCAAAAACAGTTGGCCTCTGAACATCGATGTAAAGAACTAAGACATCAGATCTATTTAACAAATAAGGATAAGCGAAAGAAGACTTACATTGTTAAACTAGACCATATTAACTTCACACGATAAACAGACGAAGATTTGCAAGGGTGGGATCGGAAGTAGATAGTTGACTAACCAAGAACAGTTGGCCTCTGAAAAGCGACGTAAAGAACTAAAACATCAAAACTATTCAACAAAAAACAGAAGAGAAAAAAAAAAAGATTTGTAAGGGTGGGGTTAGACGTAGATAGTGGACTAACCAAGAACTGTTGGCCTCTACTTTACAAATATAAGTTACGTTACCATTAGCGTACAAATTGTAATGAAAGCCGGATAACAATAAATCACCATAACAATACGTAACATTAGCCTAGCGTTAGAGCATATATGATCCTGGAAGTCCTCGGCCAGTTTAAAATGTGCAGATCCCGGCAACACCTGAATTGTGTGTTGTTTGGTCCTCCCTAAAAACTAAACCTACACAAAAACTTACTTCATGGTAACAACCAAGTATGAACGACCATCTCTGTACCTATAGACGGAACTAGTTTGTATCCAGAGAACTAAACTAGACAACCAGAACTACCAGCTGTATATATTAGCACGTCTTGAGTAACAAGTAACAAGAATAAACATTTAAATCACATGTAACAAGGAACCAAATGACATCGGCACATCACACAAGGGACTTAAGGCACAATATCAGGAAAACAATTCAACTACACGTGTATACCACGGTAATAAAGATTAAATACGAAGACCAAGATGCCAAGAAGAATCTCAGTAGCATAAAACAAAAACACTCTCTTCATGAAAGACAACACAGTCACATTTTCACATTCCTCATTGAAATGGAAATAATCTGAAACATTTATTCTTTTGACACATGCAAAGAGGACCACAGCACCCTTATAATCTTGTACCTCAAAATCACTATTTTAATTTATCACTTCGAAGCAATAATCTTTATGTGGCATATCAAACTTTTTCAAGAGCAAGAACTTACCTACCAAACAATACACATCACCACTCAAGAGGCAATTATTCTCTCTTCTTGCCTCCACAGGTCATGTAACCTAACAACCTCAAAATGCAAATTCCAGTATCTCGTTCGTCTAGATCTAGGGGCCTGAAAGTTGATTTTTCATGCTTCTGATTTAATATTTTACATGAAGGCAGAAAGTAAAGTTTAATGAATTCTTCTCGGGCTACCAGTCATGTAAGGTGGTTTAATGGAGAAGACACCCCCCCCCCCCCCAGGAGCTCCGAAAGGAGCGCCCTGCTCTAGTAAACATAAAAAATGATGGCTTCATACAGTTTGGATTTACGTGTGTTGGTGATTCCAGTATGCCTTTTAAAGAGCGTATATTGTGCTACCAAACTTTAGGAAATGCTTCGTGGTTCCCACAAAATTACATCAGCATTAACACACAAGTATGAAATGTAATACAGAAAAAATAAATGGTGAAACATTGTATTTGAACATTTAAAAATACAAAAACGTGGCTTATAACGACTAAATAAAACATTCATCTTGCAAAAAGCCTTATTTGCATTATCAAATTATCAGGGTAAATGAAACTGAAGACTTCTGTTGCATAGAAACAACATCAGTTATAGGGATCTGAATGTAATTGCAGCTTGTAGTGAAAAATTAACTTTGGATTCTCAAACAGTAGCAGGCCATGGGAGCATAGAAGCTCCTCCTCACATTCAGAATAAAAGTTACATATATATTCTTAGTCTTCACTACACATTACAGCAACAAACTCTTTTATCACTATGACAGGCAGTGAAGTTAATTTGCATTCTTTGTGCACTTATTTAACTCTTTACGCTGTAGTGTTTTAATGAACCTTGTGTCATTTTTGGTGTACATTTCATATTACTAATCTGTTTAATACTGTTCCTAATGGAAATTGTGATCTAAGAATGTGTTACTGGCATTATAGAAGCACTGGACACCCCGTTCCCCCTGTTAGTCCATTAAATTGAGGATTTACTGTATTATAGTAGGGGAGAAAGAATGAAGTGCTTGCTAGACTAAGGCCTCGCGGCAGACATAGAAGACGGAGAAATTAAGTAGATATTTCATTCTCAGAGGACTTGCTCACTTATTCATTCACACACAGTGACTGAGACTTTGTAGTGGTCGTTGCTGTCGAGAATAGTCAGAGATGACCTGATCGTTGCACATTCCCCATTGCAGGAGGCATGCTGGTCGTGTCTGTGAGCGTGGCTGGTCTTGTCACCCTGGCCGCGATGACTCAGCCCGCGCTCGCTCCCGAGGCAAAGCACACTCTGCTGCAGTATGTGACGGGGAAGTACCTGCTGCCTGGAAACTGCAAGGTTAACTTTGAATGGGAGGATCCGCAGACTGTGGGTGAGACCATGACTTTCACTGTCAAGGTATAGCACCTTTTTGTACCATTTTCCCAGTGAAAAGTGTAATTTTCATATTATTTATAGAATGCTGCTGTGTGTGTATGCAATTACAGATTTCTTTTTAAGTCATATCTCTGGGACTGGAGAAGGTAGACAAGTAACAACAACGTTGTACAGGTTAGAGTGGAACGAGGAATTTGAATTGTCATGCTGCTGTTCACGGTTTTCAGATTACAATGGAATTATATTTACAGCAACAAGTCTAAACTGTATACCATTACTGATACTACACACACTAAAAAAATAATATTATATGACTAATACATGCTTTAAAGTCATATTCTAATAGATAACAGAATTAACAGATTGAAATAAATCTACTTTCAGTACAATCTGAATCCAGTAAGGACTTTCTTTGATATTTTTCTTAACTGTGATACTCTGAAACAAATTAAGTATTTCTTTTTATGTATAATGACCTTCTTTGAAAACATTGTGTATTTATGCTCTGATTTAAATTAAAACTGAAATGGCTCGCCAAATAGGATCTGAGGTTTTCACTGCAGTGAGTCCAAAGGTGGCTGTCTTCAATATAGGAGTTATTTTGAAAGGCTGGTGAATAGGATTTTGTTTGATGTGTCATCTGCCTCAGGTCTCTATTTAAAAACCAGTTTTGACATTTGAGAACATAAAAAACAAGACACTCAGTAAATATAGCAGTTCAGCATGTGTGTGTGTGTGCGCATGTACACGTGCACATAACACATATAGAAATAATTATTCATGTGTTGTAGGCTTCAGCATCTTACAGTGTTTGTGTTGGCCATGTGGAAAGAGCTCCCAGTAGTCATTGAGTACAGTCCACAGACCAGGAGAAAATCCCTGCTAGGAATGCGATACATGCGCATGCGCAAGATTTCGCTGTGAGTGACTTTCCACCCTAAAAGCATTCGTTCCACAACCACTGAACGAACAACAGACCACATGCTTTCATGTGTTCTAATGGGTACAGCTTTAAGATTACCTCACAGTCGCACAGTGATTTAATCTAGAATATTATCACAACACCCACAGAACACATTACAAGTGCGCTCACTACACCCTACTCTTAACTGCTTGATGTTTTCAGTCTGTGTGTAGTAGTGTAACTCTCTGGCATGTCACACTTTCCACCAATAGCAGCCAGCTGATAAGTAACATTCCCCCCGCACCGCACCAGAAACGACTTCCCCCCGCAGGGCCTTTCTGTGGACAGAAGTATGCTTAGAATCCCCCAGAGCATGTCTGGATATAGAGAGAAAATTCCTGCTACTCGTTGAATAGATCCCAGGTCATGCAGTGCACAGCCAGAATCTTTACTGCCGAGTAGTCCTGGTTTGTGTGCTATTCTGACTGATGCTTCCAGTTAGTCTGTTTGACCTGCTTGACCTCTGCTTGCCTTACAAGTGGTGGAGTCCATTTGAGAGTTTTGGGCCACTTTTGATGTAGAGTTTGTTGGAAGATAAAGAAGATTGCCGGCAGAGAGGAACTGTGTCTCTCTATGGGCCTGGAATTTGATATTCTCGCATTCACAAATTTTTACGTTCTGTGAAAGGTGAGAATAGAGAAAGACTTGCAGGAAAATCCACACTGGATGTGACTGATCTTGAATCTTGAACCTTCAGCACAGAAACAATAGACCATCGTGTCCCTTCATACCGTGTAACGCAAAATTATATTTCGTGAGTACATGTATATAACACAGGCTTGTTTATGCTGTTTGCAGTCCTTGTTTGAGGGTAACGAGACAAATACTTTTCTTACTGATTCTTTTACACATTATTTCTTTTCGTATGCATGTCAGATGTTTGTTTTTAACATAAGTGTTGTTTATCCATTTCAGTTCTACCAACGTAATGGACAACCATATCCAATCTGTGACACAGACAACCTTTTTGTGGAAGTGACAGAAGGTGCACGGAGAGTTGCTACCCTCTCCGAACTTGGAGGCACTGATCCCAGTGCTGCCAATGTTGCAGTTGTCAAGTTCACTGTGCGACATGCAGGGATGTACAAGATATCTGTGCTTATTGGCAGTTGCCATGTTCATGGAAGCCCATTCGTCAAGACTTTCCTTCCAGGTAATTATTAATAAGTAGGATTTGGGGTACAAAGATGGCTGTTCTGGGTTGTAGCACCATGTAGTCTGGTAGAAGTTTACAAACGTTTCAGAGGTCTTTGCTGCCTCCATCATCAGGGTGATGAGTAAGCCACACACTTGGAATTCATGGGAGGTACAGGAATATGTCAGTTATGGCAGAGCCTTGGCCTGACCAGTGGGGAATAGCATCAGAATCAGCAAGGGTCTGGGAGCCAGCAGGAGGGGAAAGGACATGAAAGAGAGAGAGGTCTGAGAAATTGGCCCTTTTAAGGGCCCCTTGGGCTTCAGTGTGTGAATCACCAGTCATGTAAGGGAGGTGGGTGGATGTGATGAGGAGGAACAAAGAGAGTGGAAATAAGGACTACCGAGGGGTGAAAAGGACAGTGTAGTGGCCTAGTGGCCAGCTTTGTCCTGGCAACGCTGTTTCACATTCTTCCTGTGTCATTTGAGAGAGTGGATGGGAGGCTTCATTGGCCTTCATCCCCTCTCTTTCACTTGTCTTCATGTAATATAAATTATTATAATTTATCTGCTGAATGTAATGGGTGGATTTATTTGTAACATTTCACTACTTTATGCGAACCCTTTGCTTAAATTATGTGAAATCTATATAATAGTATGAATTGCATTTGTGTATATGTAATGTATTATTATGACTTATTCCACGTGCTATTGTTACCTGGTTAACTTACGGATCCATAGAATGTAGTACAGATGTATGTATGATGTTGGATCATTCCAAACTAATTGTTACAATTGACATGTATTTCAGATATGCTAGAGTGTTAAATAAGAGTTTTGTCAGTAAATCTAGTGTTTTGTAATGATGAAGCTATTCTAATATTGTTTCACTAACTGTTAGAGTGAATGCTTTATTGGATAGAATCATTATATAAGGGTAGCTAGTAAATCCTTTGAAAATGTGGTAAATTTTGAAAATTTTTGGGAATGACATTAACAAATCAGGATTGCATTCACAAGGAAATTAAGAGCAGACTAATAATGGGATATGCTTGCCACCATGCAGTTTGAAATCTTCTGTTGTCCTGTCTGCTGTCTGAAAATGCAAGGATTAAAGTACAAAAAGTAAAGTAAAGCCATCCCTCTACACTCCATGTAGGCGCTTGAGGGGGAGAGGATGTATAGCTCCTTCTCATTCTTAACCTCGGCACTGGATGGGTGTGAGTGGTCAGCGTCAAACCCTGGCCATGCTTTACCCCCAGGAAAGGACCCCTGTACCCATTCGATAGGAGGCTGGGTGGGCTCCAGAGCCGGCCTGGACGCAGGGGCTCTAGGAAAAATTCTCTGCCTTTGTTGGGGATCTAACCTCGGTCATCCAGTCCACAGCCACTCACTGTACTGACTGAGCAAACCCAGTTCCACATGATTAAAGTACACAAAAATATAATTTTACCTCTTGTTATATAGATATGAAAACTGGTCTCTTACATTAAAGGAAGAACACAGATTGAGGGTGTTTGAGAACAGGGTGGTGCTTCCAGGAGAGGCGAACTGACAGAAGGTTGGAGAAAACTTTATAATAGGGAGCTCCATAGTATGAAATAATATGGGGTGGTATTGAATGGATTCATCTGGCTCAGGATAGGGACCAGGGGCAGGTGCTTGTGAAGAGTTTAATGATCCATTGGGTTCCATAAAATGCAGGAAATTTCATGAGTAGCTGAGTATACTATTATCTTCTGATGAAGTGCTATGCTCGTTAGAGTTAGTTAGTATGCATTAGCTGATGTGGTTGGCAACATTACAAATGTTGTGTGGAACCTAGAATGTTTGCAAGAACATTAAAAAAAACAGTGTTAAAGTGACCCAGCATGATCTCTTGTTGTTAATCAAAACAATACGTGTTCTCTTTTGTCCCTGTAGGACCTCCAGACCCTAACAAGTCCGTGTTTGTGCGTCACAGCTCAACAGTGGTTTGCACTGCAGGAATTCCTCACTCACTTGCTATTGAGCCTCGAGATGAGTTTAATAACCTCTGTTTGTTTCGCCCCGATGAAAATCCGACAGACGGGTACAATGTGGCCGTCACTCAGGTAACAGTTTATCAAAAATAAGTAACATTTAATGCCTTCATGTGGCTGCTTCACCATGTAGAACTGTTTCTTACTCTTTTAAAGCAGAGGTTTGGAACTGATTCTGTTGAAAACCAATTTTCATAATGGAACAAATACTGATCAGATATTCTGCATATGTCAGATACTAGAGAAACAAGTCAGGAAATGTGTACATAGCATAATAGTTCTGGCCTATTTTCCGTAATTTGCACTATTACCATTGTGAGTGGCATTGGAATTCACCATGCAAGAATTCCCTACCTGGTCCCTTCAGAGCATAGGAAATGTATTGGTCTTCATATAAAGTGCTTTTTATTTTTATCTGTTTTTGACCATAATTAATGAGCTGGTGTAGCTCAATTAGTATAGTGACTGGCTGCAGACTGGACGACTGGGGTTTGATCCCCAATGGGGGCAGACGATTTTTCCTCTAGCCTCTGCATCCAGCCCTGCTCTGGGGGCCCACCCAGCCTCCTATCCAATATGTACTTTGGTCCTTTACCAGGGGTGAAGCGCGGCCGGGGCATGATGCTGACCACTCACCCCCATCTAGTGCTGATGTAAAGAATGAGAAGGAGCTATACCTTCTATCCCCCCCAAACGTGTATAGTGTATAGTGGGACTACAGGTGTTCAGAACTTAGAGAAACATATTTATAAGACGTGTGTTTCAAATTGGGGTTTGTCTTTTTGAATCTTGTTTCACCTGCAAAAAACTCAGCATATTTTCTTCATGTGACCTTACCAAGGTTGCCAGCCCCCTTTTTTATGACACTGGTTATGGAATGTTGATGATGATGTTGAATTGTAGATGTAGTTGTCTGTTAACCCTAGTTAAGATATTTTATGTCCAACATGATTATGTCACATCTGCTGCACCATTGATGGACAGGACCTCATTTCACAGATTGGCTGCCCTGACCCTGTGCAGTGCTCAGTGATGCTCAGTTATGAGGAGACCAGCCATCACATCAGTCTTCAGGTACAGTTTCCCTCAGAAGGATGTTTTCATGCTACTGTCTCCTACAGGGGCATTGAGCTGCATAATGGAGACTTTGATATCATTGTACTCAGTGGTAAGTGTAAGTAACATTGTAAGGGATATTCCAGTCCACGTGTGTTTTCTAACAGACTTGGATAAGTGTTCACTTTTCACATATTTGAGTTTAGTCGCCCCTGGTAGATTTGCATACATAATTGTCATTGTCATCATTTGTTGACATTTTTACTTTACATGTCATCACTGCACAGTTGTTTCCACGCCTCTCTTTTTGTATTTGCCTCGAATCTGTTCCTGGTATCTCCCAGTGGGTCTTCTCTGGTGTTCTTACATTCAGAGCTGCTCCTTTTATTCTGTCCATTCACACGACACCTTTTCCACAACATCTCCTATAAATATCTTTATCTAATTCCATTTCCGTGTGTAACATGGATTGTTTGTTGACAGCAAGTGATGCTGCACTAGTTCAAAAGAATGTTGCTTCAAAGAACCACAACATATGCTATGAGGCAAGGCTGGTGAGCATCCAGGGTGAACGACTGTCCAAGCCAAGGAAGGTGTTTTGTTATGTTTCACCAAAACAGCTGACTGTGAAGGAGTTCCTGCTCAAGTTCATACCAAAGAGACTCATCACATTCCGGTTGTGCCCTTCCACAAAAGTGAGTGCACAGCTTAACTTACCAACAACATTTTCTGCTAGGCTGTGTTCATAGCAACTGGTAATTCTGAAGCTAGACATGGCCAGAAACGTTTCTTTTCAGTCACTAAAGACTGATGTTTCTAAATGAATACTTCATTCTTAAAGAAGGAAGTGTTCGTAGTCATCTTGTAATTAAGTAGTGGCAGAGGAAGGAATATGGGGAAATCCAGAAATTTGAAACGTGTGAAATCAAAGAGATGTGTATTTTGTCTTTACTTATTTTACTTATCTAATATAAGATATGTATTTATTACTGCACATGTAAAATGTCTTTCTTCAGTTATATCCTTTCCTTTGCTTCCACCTATTAGCTAGTTGACATGATCAGTTTTATAATGAAGAACTGTATCCATATTACTGTCTTAATGCTTGACAGTAGTTTAACATATATTTGTAAGTACTCTTTTCTTGTTTGACATCCATTAACTGCATTACCATGCATCACTGTGCATCGTGGTAGTTCTCTGTGATGACGTATTTAACGAAATGCTGTGGGTATCCATTTAGCATCTGGTCATGTTCTGTGTTCTTGACTTCTCTACTGAAATCTTTCTGTTCATGGCATGTGACTTAGGATCTGTTCACCAGCCTTGAAGCAGCTCCCCTTTTACATGCTAGGGGTGCTTAGAGTTTAAATGCAATCAACATATTGTTTGCATATGTTTCCCATACACCTTTTTGGATAAATTTGAGCTGCTTTTTTTGATCAAGACTTCTAGTAAAGGAAGAATATTATTAGTTTACACTTTTATAGTGAATTGTTTGTTATGTATGAGATTGCTGATGTAGTAGAGCAATTCCTATTATCTTTCTGGTCTGTGTGGCCAAACCACAAATGGACTGTCAGCATATCTCAGCCACAAAGCTGGACCGAATTCTGCTGCATCCACTGATAGCTTCTCAAAATATTTCATTGTACTGTGTATCAGCCTTTATACAGCATTTGGTGATGCTGACAGTTCATATTGTGGTCTTTGGGTTATGATCCTGTGTAGTCTTGTAGGTGGTGATGTTTAGAGGGTGGAAATTCTACCTGAAAATGGTGACAGTATGCACCTCCAAAACATTTGTAACCACTGACAAGATTGCTCAGTGTCACAACCCTGAAGACCACAATTTGAACTCACGTATGTGTTGTTACTGGGAGTATTTGAGCACATGACATCTTTCATACTTGTTGTGTATCAGTTCCACTTCCAGACTGGTAGCAGTAACAACAACAACAACAACAACAATCAGCACAACTACCCCTCGTTCATCGTGGATGATGGCTGTCAGCTCAAAGTGGAGCTCATAGCCAAGGAACGCAATGTCATTGCTGCTACCTTCATTC
>NW_019059582.1:459052-479970 GCF_000696155.1 Zootermopsis nevadensis
TAGGTACACGAACTGGAACACTGAAGTTCCTTTAAATAATGTGGATGTTTTAATTGTTTGTGCTCAAATTATGTGAATGAAATAGTACAGTTATTTCACAAAGGAATAAGTCTGGCTGGTGAAAGAATTAGCACTCAGACTTACTCAGTCGTGTTCATGAAATATGTGCACACAAAATGACAATAATAAAAATATTGTATGATATAGTTTCAAAGCTGCTGCTCCATCTGTACAGATGCTGACACATTTCTCCCAAGAAAAATCTTCTGCTGTGAAATAGTCATTCAATGCCTTGAATATGTAATTTCCTGTACATCTCTCTGAAAGTGGTAGGCAGAACATATACTCTTCCTTTCTTTTTAACAGTATCTGACAAATGTAAGTAGTTGAGCTAATCTTGCAACATGTCAGCAGTTGTTCTTTGATGTCTTCTGACATTTATTCAATGCATTGCATTACTATGTTATCAGATAGAGATATTGTTTAAAGAAATTTGCCATTTTTTTCACCATGCATACTTTTGCACACTTTCATGGCTGCTGTAAGCAGTATTCTCTCTCCAATTGTATGATAGTATGAGGCTTCTTATTTTTGACTATTAAGTATGAGACCTCAAAAGAGGCCAAAAGTTATTTTGTTGAAGCAGTGGCTGCAGTTCTCATTAAGTTTGACTGGTTACAGATTTTTAGTAGTTTTCATTCAAAAAGCTGTAATGGTTCATGTACAAGATATTCATGTTTTGTTGTTAAGTGCCAATACAAATTTCTTGCATTGAAATTATTATTTGCGAAAACTTTACTACATGCAACACACCCGGGATGCTCTTCCTCATTTACAAGTTGATAAGTGAAATCGAATGTCTGGAAATCTGTTCGATATGTTCTCGCCCTTCTTTTTCCTCTGCAGGAGAACCATCTACTGTAGAACTGGTTGAGCCAAATATATTGATATCACTTTCCATACTTTAAAATGCTTTATAAGCCATGAATAAATTTTTACACAACTGTACATTACATGTCTTGTATCAGGTTCTACTAATGAACTAGGACTAAAGTAGTTTGTAATAATCAGAGGTTTGACATGTGCATTTTGCATTTATTTGCATATGTTTAATTTAAGCTACCATAATCCATAACAGTGTGAGGGGGCAGTTTAATTAAATATAGTGTATTCAAGAATTAAATTCTAAGACTTCCTATAATTAGGACATTTTGAATGCATGATTACTGCTAACAGAACTGTTTTTTATAGGTTTTGTAAGGTAAGTAAGTCAGTAAATAGACAATTTCGTCTGTTGATAGTTCAGTTTTGGAGCATCCCCATAGTTTTTATGCACACCACTTTCAGTGATTCAGGTACCACTTTGGTGCCTGCCGCCTCGTTTGGGAACTACTGCTGTAGACCTACATTCATGAGGCTTAGTCCAACTATCCTGATTGAGGTTTTGTGGCTTTTCCCAGTTGCTCCAGTCAAATATCAGGATACTATTGTCAGATAGACTTTTGCCATCTGTTTAAAATTCTTGCCATTCGTGATGACCCTTTCATTTTGTTTGACACTACATAATATCTGCAGTTGAATAACATGAGATAGACCTAGGCGTGCCCTATGTTGCAGGTGGGTCAGAGACCTTCAAGGATAAGCAGGATTTCTTTTATCATGAAGTACGGAAGTATCACCAGAAGCACTACCATGAGAAGCTACAAGTGAAGGTGAACCGGGAGAAATTGCTTGAATCTGTGAGTGTTCATCATGCATTTCAGTGTTTGTGCTATGTATACAAGTGCTTTCAATAAAAGTAATTGGAGATTTCAAAACGTTTGTGTAATGTATGTTTAAACTGTGAACCTGATACGAAGTCTAAGAAGAAGAAAATTGGATTTGTTGTTTTCACAGTGGTGAGTCTGAAGATTGCTGTCTTCTGGGTTATTGCGCCGTGTAGTCTGGTAGATTTCCACCAACGTTTCAGAGGTCATACCGCCTCCATCATCAGGGCGATTGCCCTGACTACACGGTGCAATAACCCAGAAGACAGCAATCTTCAAGAAAAAAAAGACTATAAATTTCTTATATATATGACTATTTTTCATAAAATAATTTACAAAGAAATTTCACAGTTTCACATATTGTTAATTAAAGGGGTGTCATCATCTGATTGTTAGATTAATCTCTGTGAACCAAAATAAGTGTTGACATATGTATCCTATGTCTTGGTATCTCAGTGGAGATTTTTGGAAATTCTGCTTAATGCTTAGAATGTCGTGTCCACAAGTTTCTCAGCAAACTCTGGAGCACTCAGATCAACAGAAATTAGCCCACCTGAAGCTGAAGTACCATGAGTTTGCAGGGGGTATGGTCAGAAATTGTCTGTATGAGGCAGCACTTTCGGGCTGATATTGTCAACTCGTTTATGTTGAGTTCACAGTTCCTTGTTTTGAAACGTGTGTGAGTGAAGGTTTGCAAGAATAAATCTGATACATAAACATAAAAATACCAAATTTTCTCTAAGTGCGTGCATTAATTGTCTTTGCAGTCTATGAAAGCAACAAAGGGCTTCTCGGTCAGTGACTGGTGTCGGAATTTTGAAATCATCTTTCAGGGAGAACAAGGTAAAGCAATGGTGTTCTGATTAGTATTTAAAATTAATTAAATTTAATTTCTATGTGGCTCAAGGACTGATGTATGACTTGCTTTGTGTGTGTGTGTGTGTTAGGTTTGGACTGGGGAGGGATACGTAGAGAGTGGTTTGAGTTGACGTGTGCAGCGCTGTTTGATGCGCGGAATGGCTTATTCACGAGTTTCTCAGACAACCAGCAAGCTCTGGTGCACCCAAATCCACAGCGACCACCCCACCTGAAGCTGAAGCACTATGAGTTTGCAGGGAGGCTGGTTGGAAAGTGTCTATATGAATCGGCGCTCGGGGGTTCATACCGCCAACTGGTTCGTGCCAGGTTCACACGCTCCTTCCTAGCACTGATCATTGGTCTTCGAGTACATTACAAGGTGAGAGAAATTTTGTAGAGCCGTCTTGTTCCATTGTTTATTTCAGTGTTCCTAAGCTCTGTATGCCTGACTGTACCACAAACCAAAATTAAAACTTCTGCTTGATAGAAGAGAAAATTAAAATTGAATAATTGTTCTGTTCATGAGTCTTTGAAAATATTTTACAAGGAATTTCTTGCTTTGTACATGTCAGCTTATGTTGTTGAGTAGCAAAGTCAAGGGCATGCGTGTAGGGGCGGGGGTTTGCAGGAGCATGGAGTTCACTTTATTCAGGCAACTGCTATTTCTGCTCTTACCTCAAAGAATATCTCATCTTTAACAGTTACACAAAACAGTGTAAAAAGTTATTGTTCACAGATCATTGTTTTCTGAAAGATTTTCAAGTGATTTTTTTTAAGCCGTAGTTGTAATAGAACTTTGGTTGAGATTTGGTTTTGTGAACTGCTTGTATATTTTACCTCAGTTTGAAACTTCTTTCTTTCAGTATTTTGAACAGGATGATCCAGATCTGTACCTTAGTAAGGTGAAGTACATCCTGGACCATGATGTGGAAGAAATGGAGCTGTACTTCGTGGAGGAAGAATATGACAAGTTTGGACAGCTAATGAAGGTTAGTCAGTGGCTACACCAGATGACTCAGTTAACTTGATACAGAAAGAATAATTTGTAACTACTGATATTTTGACTGCTTACATTTCATTGCAGAGGCCAGTGAATCTTATCAAGTTATACTACTTAATGATTTATAGGTATCACAGTTATTCATATGTGAGGTACGTTTTTTTATTCCTTCCAAAATTTCAGTCCAAGAACAGGAGTGTGACCTGCTGTGGGTCAGTCCATTCTCATTTGATAAATTATTAAAAGAGTGACATGTCCTTGTTCAGCGCAATTGACTGTTACTACAAAAGACCTACTTCAAACATGCAAGGATTAGCAGGTCTGATGTAAAACATTTACATAAAAAGACAAATCAGTATTGAAAAACAGCATATATAGGTGCACTACAGAATGTACAATTATTTTTGCCCGTGCAACAGATACAGAATGTTTTTGCAGTCAAGTATATCACAGTATATGCAAGGTAATTAATTACATAATGAGAAATTTCTAAGAAAAGAAACTTATATTTACGATGTGAACTAGAAAAATATGACATGAATAATTTGTTCGCCAGAAATGTAGATCAAATTTATGTCTTCTCTTCCACATGAACAGAATATGAAGGCTAATGTTACATGCATATGGAAACATTGCTGTAATTTTATCTTAAATAAGTGCCTGTGAAAAAAACATGGAACAGGATATTATATTACCTCGAGGATACAGAAACATCACTGACAGATTTATATGTCATTATTGCAGACACAGACCAGATTTGCATATGCACATCTTGTTCAGAACTCTGTCCAAGAAATTCTAATGCAAGATTTAACTGACACTTTCAGGCAAAGTTTTACATCCATTGTTTTTTCATGCCAGTGTGTTTTTTTGCAGCAGGCATGAGTTTCTTATAATTTTGTGTTTTCCTGTATGATGAATGATACTTACCTGATATTACAAAACATTCTTTGTTAATGTCATTAGCATTAGGCAGTACCTTCTGCTGTGAGCCATTGTTTAGTTCAGTGAGAAACTTTAAAGATCTACGATGTGTCTTGGTGATGAACACATGAACGGATATATGTGAATCGCAGCAACAGAAATTTAACCTGATTTTGAACATCAGAGGTGCTGTACATTGTCCTCATTTTTACCCTGCAGCCTGTGAGTCAGTAACAGTGAATGTGGCCCTAGGTCTAGAAGAGGTTCTTAAACTTTGATGTATGCAGTTTAATGAGCCTGTTTTGGTCTCCAGATATTTTCCAGAATGATCACCCAGACTTTTTTTTTTATTGGATCTCCACCATCTCATCAATGTTTTATTGACTCAGAGTTTCCTCTTGTTGCTCCTGCCCAGTTCTTTTCTAAACAGTCAGTCACTTCCATATACCGACCATAGTCACTGCATTACACAGTTCCAACTGAGGAGCCTGAATATGAAAAGTAAGGTAGAGGTAAACGTGTCTCTTACTTAAGCACCACGTGTAGGGGGTTGAAGGTTTAGCTTCACACATTCTTAACCAAATGGAAGTGAGAGGTTAGCTTCTTACCCCAGCCACAAGTGCACAGATCTTGAACTGTGACAACTGAGAAAGGCACAGATGGGGGAATAATATTAAAATTAATCTGAAATATGATAGGAAGGTGTGGATTAGATTCATTTGGGTGAGGACAGGGACCAGTGGCAGGGTGTTGTGAACATGGTAACAAACTTTTGGGTTCCATAAAATGAAGGGAATTTGCTGACTAGCTGAGCAACTGTTAGCTTCGTAGCATTGACTCCACTCCATTGAGTTAGTAAAATTTGTAATATTGTACTATGTCAGACCCTGCTCTAGTGCCTCTGATGACATAGGCTCGTATTGTAAAGAAGAAAAAATGAATTTGAAAGGATTGTTGTCAATGTTCAAACACTTTATCTATGTGACACACTTATTGAACTTTATCGTCCATGTACCATATCTTGTGAGTAGCTGGCATTGTGGTAGCATACTGCTAAACTCATAATGCAGGATAAAGTCTGATTGGTATCCCAATTATACAGGGACCTAAATTCCCTATTCCCATATGATGAAAGTTAATCATTCCTTTTGTTACACTGTTTAGATGTGTGGTGCAGTGGAAGCATGGCCTGGTTTTTATGATCAGTCTAATTACTCACTGTGTTGTGTTCCGTTGAGAAACAGGTTGTGGAGTTGGTGCAAGGAGGGGCAAAGTTGCGGGTCCAAAATAGCACCAAGCACCAGTATCTTGATGCATTGGCGCAGTACAGGCTTGCCAATAACCTCAAGGACGAGGTGGAGCACTTCCTCAAAGGACTTAATGAGCTCATTCCAGACAACCTGCTCAGCATATTCGATGAGAATGAACTGGAGGTGAGATGGCTTAATTGTCGTGCGTGACTTGCAAAACGTGGTTGAGTGGTTAGCACTTAATGCTTCATATTCGGGAGGTCCCGGGTTCATATCTTGGCCCAGAGACTGGCTATACTGACAGGTATTTCTCAGTCCCTCCAGGCAAGTGCCAGGATAGTACCTTAAATTGGCACACTATCACTTTCTTCCATGTCTTTTTCAATTCATTGTTTACTATTATCCTTTCATTTAACACTACATAATTGGCTGCTGAAAAAGTGTGGTTAAATAAATAAGAGGTCTTACAAGTGGTCTGTCCCACCAGAGTTTTCCAGTTAGTAGTTTACATGTATTCTATTCTGTCTGTGCATTCTGCAAGTCCACCCATTCTCACTTTTCTTGATTTAATTGCAGTAACAATACTGGGTAGGAAAGATTATTTATGAAGTTACATGATATCTCTTACATTCGAGTTGGCAAACCACTTCTGGATCATCTGCCAAGAACGTATATGAACAGGTCCCAGTCCGAGAAAAGGATGGAAGGATCCTGTTCATATGGACCTGTCGTCAGACAGAACACTAAATAATAATAATAATTCAGATTGTAATAAGTCATTTTTCTTCATCTTTCTCTTTACCTTCTTTTGTTTACTCTCGCTGGGGCCCTAGCTTGATTCAAGCCTTGGCCTGCTGAAATACGCCTCTCCATAAATTCCTTCTTCTTCCACTCGACTCAGCTTGAGAATTGGTGGATGGATTTTTATTATACATGATAATCGACATTATACCATTGGGGGCTGCCCCAATATCATACTTTTCAATGTTCTACAACCAGTAATACCTACATGACAGATGAACAAACTTGGGAGGTGGAATCAACATTAATGCCACTTGCATTAGGGTCTTACATTGATATATGGTTATAGATACGAGGGTGAGTCAAATGAAAACCGTAATTTTTTTTTAAATTTAATTTATTGAGTGAAAGCGGTACACAACTGTATCATTTTTCTACATAGTCTCCATTTCGTTCAATACAGGCCCCTCCAGCGTTTATGAAGTGTATGGCTTCCTCTAGAAAAAAATTCTTGTGGTTGTCTGCGCAACCACTGATGCACCGCCTGCTGTACCTCTTTATCAGAACGGAACTTCTTTCCTCCCATCGCCTCTTTGAGTGGCCCAAACATGTGGTAATCACTTGGGGCTAGGTCTAGTGAGTATGGCGGATGTGGAAGACACTCAAAGTGCAAGTCTTGGATTGTTGCAACTGTTGCACGGGCAGTATGGGGCCGATTTTCAAATTGGCACTGTGATGGCGTTCTGTTTGTCTGCATTATACTGTCACCTATAGGATACTCGTTATAGCATTGGTAACATGTCTGTCTACTTATAGGACAATGGCGTGATATTTCGAATTTTTATCTCAGTTTTACGGTTTTCATTTGACTCACCCTCGTATTTGGAAAATACAAAACGTTGATGTAGTAATTCTTTATGTAATGTAAAACATCATCATGGCAGCTACATAAAGAAATTAGTTGATCGGGATTCGATCCCATGACCCTAATGCATGCGAGTCCAGTATGCTGCTGAAGAGATAACATGCCTCATGACATTTCAGTTTTCACTTGCATTACTTCAAGAAGACATTAAGACCACATGATTTGTGTAGTTGGAAACTAAATTTGTCTACATAAGATAACCGACATAATCTATTATTAATAATGCAGCATTTGCAAAGAACACATGTGTGGATTACACTTTTTCAATATTCTTGCAGTAGGCTCTGCATCAAACATTTCAGTAAAATGCCTAGCCTATATTAGGTGACCAACTTCCACTATGCCAGTCATAATCTGAGTCATTATAGTGGCATATAATGATGACTACTATTTGTTAGTGATGAAGTGTATATAATTAAATTAATTGCTGCTCACTATCTAATTAATTATTAGTTTTGCTGTGGTTTGTTCTTAACCCATCCTTGTTCTTACAGCTGTTGCTGTGTGGAACAGGCGAATACAGTGTCGCTGACTTCCGGGCCAATCACGTGGTGAATGGAGGGTCTACAGAGTTCCGGCGCATCCTGGACTGGTTCTGGACTGCAGTGTCCAACTTCACGCAGGAGGAGATGGCTCGTTTGCTGCAGTTCACAACAGGCTGTTCCCAGCTCCCACCGGGTGGCTTTGGAGAGCTCAGTCCACGCTTTCAGATCACGGCTGCACCTACATTTGGCAACCTGCCCACTGCTCACACCTGGTAATGTTCGGCAAGGGCCGACTGATTGGCAGTCATCAAGTGCGATTATGAAGGGCAGTCAAGGGAAAGTCACAGTTCATGCTGTCTAGTAGTCTTTCACAGAGGGGTGTCAAAGACATCTTCCTATTGGATGGTAGCTCAAAATCTGTCTCATTTTTTATGCCTGGTTCATTACAATATAATATTGGAACTTCGCATCCAGCGTCATTACCTCTCAAATATTTTGTTTACACATTTTTTAAATTGCTGTATTTGTACACAAATTATGAATGGTATTTGATGCCAGCTTTATGCTTACATTACTCCCAGTTTTGGATCTAGCAGATATTAAGGATTTTATTGTTGTTGCACAGACTTTATTGCACAGCTATAAAGTGTTAAGTTTAGACAATAATTTATTTTAATTTTACATCAGTGTCACCATTATATTTGAATGGTGATGACGTTTGTACTAATAAACATAAAACTGTTATGTTGAGAGCCTCCATTAAATAATTTGTACCAGTTTGTTTGTTAGTTAGTCAGTCAGTCAGTCAAATATAAATCCTATTTCTTGTTGAGTTGTTGAATGTAATAGTCACTTTATTGAGTGTGTTTTACTTCTCACTGAATAGGAACAGACTCAGAACGTCACCCATCTTTGTGTTGCAGTTTCAACCAGCTGTGTCTGCCTGATTACGAGAGCTATGAACACTTTGAGCGAGCATTACTTCTTGCTATCAGTGAAGGGACAGAAGGCTTCGGAATGATATGAGACCCATGTAGTGTAAGTGCATACAGATATGGGGACTACACGAAGATTTCTTGAAAATATGCGCATTATTTTACGCCTTGTTGCTTTCATCTTTGGCTGTTCATGCAGCCTTTATAACAGTGCCATACAAACAGCCATGGTGATCTGTCTTGCAAACTTATATGTACCCACATGTCAGATGAATGTAAAGTTAATTGCTCATTGCTCATTGCTTACTAAATCCTCGCTATTGTGTGCAATCCACATGATAGTTTCTCACAGATCAGAATTTGATTTCTTCACCTTCTCTGCCAGACAGAGTGGTGGAACATTGATATGACCATAATAGCTGATTTTGGAAGTAGTCATAACCCAATATAACTTGTAGGATTTGAGGTTTTCACAGCGGTGAGTATGAAGAATTCCGTCTTCTGGGTTGTTGCGCTGTGTAGTCTGGTCGATGTTAACCAACGTTTCAGAGGTCATACTGCCTCCGTCATCAGGGCGATGATGCAGTATGACCTCTGAAACGTTGGTTAACATCGACCAGACTACACAGCGCAACAACCCAGAAGACGGAATTCTTCATACTGGAATTCTCCAATATAACTTGTAATTTTCCCTTTGAATCAAAATGTTTCTGACATTTCTGCAAAGATTGTGTTCATCTAATGCAGATTATCCTGCATTGAAGCCATTTTTGCATGATGGTATTGTACAGTGGGAACGGATGTTCATAGTATTAGTACAGTGCTGCACTACAGAGCCCGTGATGTTAAGGCCACGGTCTGTACAGCTGAGTCGTATCTCTAACTGTTATGTCAACTTTAATTACAGAAAAACTTACTAATAGCCAAGTTTGTGTTGAAAGGAAATTAAATATAAACACAGAAGCATAAAATTATTTTCATTTCTCCATGTCTTTTTAATTTTCTATCGGTTTTTTGTTTATTTTCTTCTTAATTTTATTTTATGATACTTTACATTTAATTGTTCTGTTGGTTTCATATTTGTGTACCATCTTCATTTGTACACACATTTCCACTACACTTTCAACTATTGTGAATTGCCTGTCTTGCTGTAAGATCTATAACTTTTATGGTGACTAAAATCAATGGAGTCTTCTTGGGCAGTCAGGTGGTCACAAAAAATTACATTACGAAAACTGTCTCGGTCATCATCAGGGACCTGATGTCTGCGGAGCCCAGGATTTCACAAATATATCTACCCTTCCTGGACCGGTTCCTGGCGGACTGTGTGGCCAATGGTATTACTGGATTATTTTGCTTTGCCTTGCCTTCCCAGTGGTGTGTCTAGACCACTGGAGTAGGTTGATTACTGGCTACCATGTGTGACTGAGAGTGAACCTTTTCGTCTCTGTTGAAGTTGTTCAGATCTTGATGGCATCCCTCACAAGAAGATCCATGTACCTAGTAGCCGTCCCTAGTATGAAGATACTGTTGAGATGCAAGAAGATCCATGTACCTAGTAACTGTCCCTAGTATGAAGATACTGTTGAGATCGATATGGTGTGCCGTATCAATCCAATGTTCTGCCACCGACAACTTTTCCAGTTGCTTGAGGTGCACATGCCTAATGTTTTTTGCATCTAGCCTTGATAGTTTGGCGGTCTGCCCCACATAAACTTTACTGCAGTCACAAGGTATGCAGTAGATATTGGCAACCTTCAGACTCAGTTTGTCCTTAAACAGTCGGAGTAGATGGATAGTTTTCTTTGGCCAGAATGTGCATGTCACTCCACTCACTAGCCCTATTGACCACCCTGTCTGGCTGCAACCAGTCAAGGTATGGGACTTCCTTGGCTCTGCAGACATTAGATCCACGATAATGGCCGAGGTTGTTCTCGAATGATTGTTCTTCGTGACCACCTGTAGTCTAAACAACAAGGCAGACATTTCACAATAGAGAAACGTGTAGTGGATATTTGTATGTAAATAAGCACGGTACACAAATATGAAACTGACAAATTAATAGTGCATCTGGCTTTTATACTACATAATTTATTATTCCATTTTATATGCTTTATCTTTACCTTATTAATCTATTACAGTTTTCTTTTCTCTCAGATCTTTAATTAATCCTTTCACATTTTATGGTTGTTCTTCTTCCCCCCACCTCCATGTTTTGTGTCTGATGTGATACTTCAGCAACTCCATGTTTCTATACATTTGTACCAACACATGTTGACTGAAGTTTAGTGCTGCATTTAAAGGAAAATTAGAAGTTTACTGCAGTCAAATACGACAGAAAACTGTGGTGTCACTTTAGTTAATTTTGTTGCCTAATAAAAATAGATAGATTCCTTAATATTGAGGCACCAAGACAGTTGTAAAATCATCTTTAATGTGTGTGTAAATGAGGTGGTTCTTTGTAACAGTTTGTGCAAGGAATGCAAACAAGAAGTGTTAAGATAAATTCATCTTCGTCACACTATTTATAGGACACTTCGGGCTACAAATATGAAACTGTTACTGAAATGCCATGAGCTTTTCTTGTATATATATATATATATATATATATGGCATGTACAATTTCTTACCCACCATATGTGGATTCCAGATTATTATGAACATCAAAATGGAAATTATTTTTTTTATTGATCTTCACTCAGATTATATTTAATAAGACAGATGTCTAGCTGAAACAAGTTGTGTTGCATAAATGATCTGTATTTTCTACATTTATTGAAATTAATTAATAGAAATCAGAGCCTCCAGTGAGGCTTGCTTTGATAATGTGAATAGATTATCATAGTTTCATAGGATTAGTCTAGTAGTAGTTCACCAGTCCTTATCATCCAGTGTTACCAAAGTTTTAACACTTTGTCCGTGTTCAAGTGGAAGCATAAATGTAGCCATGTGATATCTGAATTGTTTTATGCTATGTTGTGTACCATAGCCTCAGGTGTCAACATTTGGAGATGCCTCGTCCCTTTGTGCAGGCTGTCATTAAGTTACTGAATACTGAAGGCAGTTGCATGCAATATGGTAAAATGGAGCAAGTTCTTAGCATATAGAAAATGCAAAGTAAGGTGTAATTGTTCCTGTAAAGATTTAAGTACATGTCGTGTGAGAGTGAATTAGTTTGCTTTTTTATGACAGATGCCAGATCTATGCTCAAGCCTGCTTATAGCTGTTTAAACGATCTATATGCGCCTGCAGGTAAAACATTGCATCCACATTAGCCTAAATTATCCCAGTGTTTTGAAATGCTTGCTTCTGAGATAATATCTACCTACCATGTGGTGTAATAAAATCAAAAATAATTCTTTCATCAAAACACCTGGTACAGTTGTAGACTTTCTGTATCTTCCATCTTTCTTTATTTGTCTTAATACAATTTACATCTGATTTTTTATAGCTTGTATACGCAGTTTGATTGCTGCCCAGGATGTGTTTCCCACCAGCAGCTGTAATGGCAGGTCCTTGCTGCTGCTACGTCAGCATGGCCTTACTGAGCATTTAGTTATCCTGATAGTATAAATGAGGTCCCCCAAAATAGCATACCTAAGAGGGGCACTCATGTGTTCCTATTGCTTGTTCTTGAACATACGTAATGTCTTCTGCTGGCCAGAAAGAAATACATCATAACATAATATGTCTATTCAGGACACGCTTACTGTAAGTACTTGTGTTTGTAGATCACATGGGTTCTTCCTTAACCACAGGTGGTGGTTTATTTGATTTTCTAAAAAGTGGTTTATTTCTGCCATTAAGGGATTGAATTCATTATGCAAGTGAAAACAGAGTGGCTGCTACATAATTTTAAGTCTGTTTTCAGTGCTCAGTGCACCAAATAATTTTGCAGTGTAAAATACTCAAATGCTTATATATATTTAACATAACTCATTTGGTAGATTGTAGTTTCTGCCTCTGTGGCTGCAAAGAAATTTCTCAACAAAATTGCAGTGGTTTGTTGTTTTGGCATTTTTGAGGCACTTTATACCTTCAGAGTTCTGACCGGAAGACAACATTCTACCAAGACATAATAATGCTTCAGCTAATATCGTAATGGATGCTTAAAAGATATCTCATTTCCAGCAGTTAAAGATTTTAACGAATTTACTTCCAGGAATTCTGCTGCTTGCTCGCTTCACAACCAAGCCAATCTTGAGATACACAAATGGTTTGTAACATTACATGGCAAAAGAAAGAATGGAAAATGATCTATGTATGTTCAAGAAATTGCAGAATGTAGCTGCATATGAACCGCCTAACAATAAGGGGGGAACCTTTGTGCTCAAACCCAAATGTGGAAATGAATGTGTTTATAAACATATGTTTACTTCATAAGGAATTTACAGTTTTTGCATGAAGTTGGCCTATTTTGTACATTTGTTTGATCTTAACTGCAAAACATCTGTACCAGATACAGTCTTTACATTGCAGTAGAATTTATACTTTTGTTATAACAAAATTTTCTTATATTAAGACTTAAATATATTTGGAAAATTACGTGGTAGATGATTTGAAGTTATGATCATGTTCTGTAAAATCAGCCATTCTTTCTGATTTCAAGAAACCTCCCTCTCTAGAATAAGTAAATGTAGGCATGTAAATGACTCTCTGCTTGAATGTCATACTGGTTTCTCCAGTACAGTTGTGCCAATGGGATTGTAGAATTGTGACATTGTAATACTTGTGACGGATTGGCCCAAGTCTGATACTCATCAGTGTAGAGTTTGAAACCTTCAGTTTTAGAGGAGGAGTTGGCTGCGGTGTTAAGAGCCCATGAAAGTGGTATCGTCTTAAATTCCAGCTTAGTTTTTGTTGTAGATTTTGAAGTAATACAATCCTCTAGTCCACTGGGACTGAGCAGATTCCACTGTTCTTGCATTAGAGTTTATAAATTGGGACCAGAAGGATGAGAGATGCCCCTGAGTGTCGTGACACCATTTCGTGTAAGTTTTCAGAAAGTAAGAGTGCCACATGACAGGAGTATTTGCTTTTTCATACTGCTCTTACACTTTATTGTTTCAGTAAATCTCATACTTACGCTGTTATTCAGATATTTATTTGCTGCTTTTCTTTCGTTCTTCTTTCTAGTATGACAATTTTTTTTCTTTAAGTGTGATGCCATTTTCTACTTACATGTCTTGTTTCTTCATTTTCTTTTTGCAGCTTTTCTCCCTTTATCAACATTTTTTCTTCTCCACAATTTTGTAATAAACACAAAAGACTTTCCAGATCTTACTTATTACCTTTTTATTTGTTGTAACTCTAATATTTTATTGGTTCAAATTGAACTTCACTTGTGACAGACTTTTTTCAATATGTCTTTGGTTCATTTCTATGATACTGTAAGTCACCATTTGTTAAGTTGAGATTGACTGTTTCATGTTCATGTTCCAGTGGATCATGTTATCATGTCCTGTTATGACATGGCAGTTGTCTGAAGTACTGTTATAATGTGCATCCTTGCTATGTTACCCTCCGTAATTACGTGTTTGTTATCTGTAAACATTTTTCACCCCAGGCTTAAAGGGGCACAGTGAAAGATGAAGTTAAAATCTGCCGACATTCAAGGGTTGTTTCCATGCTGTGCTTGGCTTCATCACAGTTCTAAGGCCTTCTAGTGACGTACGCATTTGTTCATGCGCTCTGTGCCTTGTTACTTCAGATTGTCTCTTTCTTGCACTGAAGAATGTGCCATTAGTTAGCATCCTGTATCACTTGCTGCAGTATAATGTGGTGCAACCAATATCTTCGCTGAGATTTAATGTTTTCACACAAGTGAAAATTTGAGTTGTCTTTGAGATTATGACGACACAGTCCTGTGTGCGCTTGTCAGGCTTTTGGAGGACTGTGTCACCAGCATCTATTCTGAAGATGGAGCTGGCCAGTTCTTCTGTAACATTGGTAACCACTTATAAGACTACACAGCATTATAATGCAGAAGGCCACAATCCAAATACCTTCATTATTTTTTGTACTTATACATTAAAACAACTGTTGTTGCTGGAATGTATAGTGCATTATTTTTCCCCCGCTACATTGTATTTATTATAATATCAACAATGCAAGGTATCTTATCCATTATATTACAGTGAAATTTATAAATGTCTGTGTATTGCAACAGGGATAATAAGATCATTAGCTTACCATATTAAGTATGATTAACCTACCTTTTCTTTTTTTATTTTGTTTTATTGAAATCTTTCTTTTTTAAACTTAACTCTTTTACATCATTATTGAATTGCATATCTGGATTGAATTGACATTTATATTCTTCATTTTATCTCCCTGAAGTGTGTAAAAATTCAAAGGAATTCATGTTTTAAACTTTGGTTTGAATGTTGCTTAATTACCATCTTCACTCAGCAATTGTTTACAGATAAATTTGTGCACTTAGCACATCATTTATTTCATGTCATTATGTACCTTTTCCTTGAGATACCATTTTGGCAACACAGAACTTCCACACAGTTCTTTAGTGTTTTTGAAATATATAACTTATATGAACTTTTACAAAGTCTTATCATAATAGTTTCAGTCTTGCACTGTGCTTCAATAAACAGCTTTTCACATTTAATTTTGTTTTAATGTTATCCATATTGAATGTTCTGGGCAGAAAGTTCTGTGTGGCTTCTGTTTATTGCCATATAAATTCTACAAATGTTTCATGAGGTGTCACAGTGAATGTGGGGGCCACGGAATGCTAATAGTTGTGAATGTTTGTTTGTGTATCAGATCGTTACTATTCTGACTGAGATTTTAATATCAGTTGTGAATGTTTGTGTTGTGTATCAGATGGTTACTATTCTGACTGAGATTTTAATATCCGATATGAAGATTAAGAGCAACTTGGCAGTTACTTAATTCTAGCATGTCCAAAAGGTGAAGTTCAAATTGTAAAGAATTCTTCTTACTACACTTATAAGTGCTAAGGTTGTCTTAACTTTATTGTAGGACGGTGACATTAAGTATGTCCAAATTGTAAGTTATATTACTTAATAATAACATGCATAGCTGACAATATTTATTATCATAGCAATAAAGACAAAAGAAATGATATTTATTTGTATAGGATATGTTGCATTGTATATTTCCTCTCATACACTTGATTATTAAGAGGATGATTCTAATCATATTTCCATTGCAAAAGAAAATGAAGCTTATTCAGATAAAATAAGAAACTAATATATTTATCCTAGCTATAAGTCAATTACTGTACAAAATCGGTAGAGCTCAAGGAATTGTAAGCTTTGTTCAGTACTTAAAAACCACAAATGGATTGAATTTCTGACTTCTCTAATAACAGAGGCTATGCATTATTACATAGTTAGGGCTGTGTTACTTGCTAGAGCAGTACAGGTGTTTGACTTTCATCCACAAAATGGCATTGCATTAGTGAGTTAAGAAACATAGAGTGTAAAGGACGTAACTTTGCTTTTTGACCATAATTACAGACAAGTTGAAACGTGTGGATAGAGATTATATGTTTGTTTTGAGAAAAGATTATTTTGTACCAGAATTGTTCCAGCAGCAGTTTTGTTGAAATAAAGGTTGTAGTTTGTAGTGTATCCTGAATTTTGGATCAACTTAGATGTGTAATCTTTCTCTTCTTGTTTTATGCAGAAGAAGCATTGTCATGGGTGACTGTTTATTTTTGCTCCTCATAGGGTTCTGAAGGGCTGTTCATAGTCCCTTCTTTTTAATTAACCTAACTAAGCTGTATGTGTCTCTTCATCCATTCCCTTTTTAAACATTTGAACATTCATGTTATACACTAAATTTCATTGGAGAACAACTTGTTGTCGACAGTCCTTGCATGGCTACCTCGTAAACTACAGCTCCTGTTTAACACCATTGATTCATCATTCATTGTAATAAGACAACAAATCATATGTTCTCCAAATCTCCATGTTCTCATATACAATGCAATCGTACTAAATTTTAGGATTCCATTATGAATAGAAAAAGTTCTGATTCTAGGTTAGAAGTTTGCACAGCCACCATGTTGGAATGACAAATGACAGGTAATTGAAAAGTATAAGTGTATGGTGTTTGGCAATGGCATGAAAGTGCATTAGTTGTTGCACCTGGTCAAGGTAATGATACAGTAAGCCTCGATGTCTTCATGCAATATGAAAGTAAAGTTAAAAGGCAAGAAAACAGGAAAGATGCACACCAACAGTGGCAATAAGATCTTCGTTACTCAAAAAGAGAAATGTAATCAATATTCATTTACCAACAAAAGGTATGGGATGCCATTTGCGTTCATGCATAAAAAAATAGTTCTCTCTGAGCTGAACACCATGTCATGAAGAAAAATTGGGAAGTTGGAAGTTAAGCTCCACTCATTCTTGATAGACCTCAGAAATAGAAGGTGTACGATTTGTGGTTATCTGAATAGTGAGTCTGAAGATGGCTGTCTTCTGGGTTGTAGCACCATGTAGTCTGGGTGTGGTAGAAGTTTACCACCGTTTCAGAGGTTCTTCCGGCCAACATCATCAGGGTGATGAGTAAGCCAGGGCAAGTACAGGTCTTTTAACAGCTGTCAGTCAGCTGTAAAATGTCGAGCTGCTTTAGGGACTCATGACGAGATATTTTATGTCTGATCTTACCGTTATCGCACGTGTCGTGTGGCGCCCTCTATGCCGAGAGGGCGGGTCTGTCATTTGCCCTGTGTCGTCTTCTTTTTAACGTATGTCCATTTGTATATTTTATACACGTATTAATTTCAAAGATTTATGTGCAATATATACACGGCCTCTCTGAGTCCAGGCATTGCGCAGCAGATCATGCCTTATCATAAGTTGCTCTGTGCTGCAACTGCAGCTTAGTCACTTGAACGGGCGTAGGTTTGATCGCCGCCAAGTTTAAGCCTCTTATAGGTTATGTGTTGGGCGTCGCCTTGTTATATATTGCGAACATTTGGATTGTGATGATATGATGTGACATCTGCTTGCATAATCCTGCGGAGAACCAGGCGCAGCAGTTTCAAGATGGTGTATGCCTCAAATTCCCTGGTGGGGCAGGCGTAAGTCATTATTGAGTTAATGAGTGCTTTGTGCAGGATAAGTTTAATGTTAGTGCCCAACCGCTCATTTTTCAATAGGGAGTACATTTTAACAAATGTTCTGAAGGCCTTGGCTTCGATCATTTCTATATGTAATCTCCATGCAATCCTACTATCAAAGACTACACCGAGATTTTTCACTTGATTAACAAATGGAACGTTTCTTCTATTCATTGTAAGACAAGCTTCGACCGGTGTAAGTCTGCGGGAGAAATGGATTGCCCGAGTCTTCTCCTCATTAATTTCTATGTTCCAGCGTTCACACCACGACACCACCGAAATGAGGCCGCACTGCAGCTTTCTGAGAGCATAACCCCTCTCTGCGGTCTGTGTAATTCTTTGACCGACTCTACTAACAGTGAGTTTGTTCAGTTAATTCAGTTGGTTAGCATCAAGTACAGTAACTTAGTTCGTATAGAGACAATCAGAACGGAGACAGCTTGTAAAAAGGGGCACTGTGTAAATTCCAAGACAAAGTACCATAATTATTTATATTTTTTGATAATCGTTTCACTTTTGTGTGAAGTGCTTTGTGTTTTTCGATCAGATTACTGTGTGCCTTTCTCATTGTTAAGTTTGATAAAATCCGTTAGTATTAAATTTGGTTAGAATATATTCAGCCAATGGACGTCACTCAGTGTTCTCCGCTAAAGACACCGAGGGTGACGGTCAACAATCGTTAATGCATGGCGCCGTCTGGTAACGAGAAGTTATGGCGCCTGCTTCTTTTTACCGTTTCCAGGTAGCCAACAGGTAAATAGACAAGCTACTAGTCACAGAACTTACAGAACTCATATTTATGTTCTTTATGCTTACATTACATACAATTAATGAAAGCATGATTGTGAGAGTCAGACAAGAATGTGAGATATTGCCTCTACTCTTCAGTTTATGTCTGTAGTGTAGTGTGAAGTGTAGTAAATGCAGCTTCCAAGCCTTGTGTAATTTCATAATTTTTGAACACGGCTGTCTTCTGGGTTGTAGCTCCGTATAGTCTGGCAGAAGGTTACCGATGTTTCGCAGGTCCTTGCTGCCTCCATCATCAGGGAGACACTCATCGCCCTGATGCCAATTTATGTTATCAACCAATTTCATCTTTATTCTTTGAAACGGTCACCTCGCAAGATGTCTCTCCAGCGACACGTTCCGTCAACCTCAACCTCACCCACTTCGCTATCCTCAGACCGCACGGCCAGATAGCTTGCTTGCCCGCACGGCCAGCCCTCTCGCTCCGACCTTGCAGTCCGTGTCCTTCGATATAATTAACTCCCGACCGGTCGAGGAGGAGTCAACTCTTGACACGCGGCCAGCTGTGTGTGACTCTGTCCGGCTACTGACTGTCCTCAACTGATATTTCTCACGGTTTTTCTCAGTCTCTACCCGTTTCTTTACACACTCGCTACCAGACATCGTCTTCCCCTATTTCCTACATAACTTTGCACCAGGAACAGCAACATTTAATAACCTGAGAGTCAATCAACTGGCAGTCGAATTCAAAGTCCAACGCAGTTAATAGCACGCTGAGCGAGTCCCATCGTCAGACATCGTGCAGTCTTCCATCTCGTCTTTCTTAAAATTTCCTACAGATTTTCTTACCGGTACCAAAATTCTGCGTGCACTTCTTGTATTCCTCATTTCAGCTACATATTCGGCCGACCGAAGCATTCGACATTTCTTCAACCTAACAGCAGCCCAACTCCGTGGCCTGCGTAAATCTTGAAGTTTCCCCGTTATGTCACATTACGTTACGTTATGCTATGTTATGTTATGTCATGTTACAAAATAATAGGTTGTGACGGTGCGTGTCATACATAAATTATTAAAACGGTTGCCATGGAAACGCTATTAAAGGATTATGGGTCTTATGGTTTGCGTTACTGGCCTCAAAATGCACGCGTCTTGCGTTTGTCAATTGTCATGACCCAGAATTTTGTCTTCCTTTTTCAGTACGTGTGGTCCTTGTCGGCTATTTCTGTGATGCTTTAAGTTCGTTGGTTCCTTTAGATTTAAAAATGGAAACCCGCAGACATTCGGATAGTTCCAGTTTAATTTTATTTTTAATTAAAGCAGAAGTTTCCCAGATGTGCGCTTCAGTGGGCTCGCAGAGCCTCCCGCGAGGTCCTTGTTGGTTCTGGGTAATTTTCCATATATCGATACATGTCCGTCGCTACTTCCAGGTGCCAAAACGAAAAAGCAAATACTGCTTGGTGTTGCGAGTCCCTTGATAATGAATTGGCAGCGCATCAGAGTGAGTTTCCCCTGTATATATAACTCACTGACTGCATCTCTCTTACAGCAAATGCTGTCCTCAGTATCTTGCTTTCAGACACTTGTAATGTGTGACAACCATACAACATAACTGCTAAAATTAGTTATCATTGTGAATAAGCCATGATGAAGCATCCTCAAATTTTTTTAAAGCCAAATCTTCTGTTGCTGACAAATGTAGTATTTTAAGTGCGCTAAATTTTAAAATGTGTTTTTTATTTCCTGATTTGCCTGATTGAACGATGCGTTCAGTTATTAAGATTATACGTATATACAAAATATGTAAGTAGCCAGCTTCCTTACTCCCTGCAAACAAGTTTTCGTCACCAGTTGGACAGACTATGCCTGCGAGTGGCTGGGCTGCTTATCTGCGCAGACATGAAGAACACGACTTCTGTGGTATGTCTGATGACAATTTCTTAACCCTTCAAAAGCCCAGCAGTAATTATATGCTTTGACAGTCAGTAACTATGCATTTTGTATGTGGCCTCGTATGATTCTAAATGCAAACAACGATTATTTCCTTAAACATTATTCACCACTTGATCTTTGTAAAGGTGAAGTGCTGTGTTTTCTTTGCGGTACGGACTGAATTCTTAAATGCCATTTAGCCGCGTTCCTCTTTAAAACGGCCATCTCGACACAGGTTTTCCT
>NW_019059582.1:487686-524645 GCF_000696155.1 Zootermopsis nevadensis
TCTATAAGGCTTTCTCAGTATCATTTCTGATGGGGTCAGGTTGTGACGTTTGTTGATTTGACATGGAATGACCCTATCAGCATTGTGGCACCAGGTGGCTTTTGATATTTCATGAGGTGTTTTCTAGTAGTAGTAACTTCTAGCACATACAGCTCAATGTTAACCACAGTGATAGGAGAGCCCTGTCCACCACCACTCCATTGAACATCTGCCGATCCCTTCCACGTAATCATTGTAATCCTTTCACATCCAGCAGAAACTCTTCATCAACTCCCAATATTCCTGCCACCTCCATTCCTCAGCCACAACATGTTCTCCTATTGGATAGCGGCCCAATCCTCTCCTCTAGCAATCAGCATCATTGAATTTATGTTCTATCCACTGCCCACCCTATACAAGGCCTTCTGAACTGACCCCACCTCATACCCATCTTGAAAATGGCAACTGAGTGTTTGCTGAAACATTGGTTAATTCCAGACATTCAGTGCTGCTGTTACCCAAAAGCTGAAGTGGCACATTCCTTGAACTACTGTAGGAGCTAACTTCATTGTTTGGAGCGCAGTGACATACACAGCTGAGAAGCTGTTAATTTTTTTTAACACAAATGCATTTCACCGCACTTTACAGTAAAAATTATTTTTTTTTAAATTGTGCCCTCACCTGTTCAAGTCCTTTAACCTGTGATGGTTGTAACCCTGTTTCCTCTCATAAAGCTCGTAAAGAAACAAATCAGAATAAAAGATACAATGTGAAGTTGATTCCCGCTTTTCATGACACTGTGGCTCCCTCATTTATCCTGTAATTTGGTTTTTGCTGCAGTGACTTTTTGCCACATGTTCAAACCAGTGGAAATCACCACTTCATTCAGTCTTCTATTTTCTTTTGTTCATGCGGCAAACTATATTTATATGACAATAATTTTAAAGAATTTTAAGTATTTATTGCCCTTTATCATAACGGATGTAAGGAAAATTATGACATTGTGTCTGTGGGAAAGTGTTTTGCTTTTGCTGCATCCGTAATGTTAACCTCTATCCTTGGAGAAACAGTTCAGAACCGGAATAATTATGTATTGAATACAAAGGATATTTTTTGTCCAAAAAAGCCATTTACAGGTGAGGGTGACACACAGCTGTCATCATCTTCAAGCACCCTACATATAATGAACAGGCAGAATATTCTGAGAATGGAAAATAATATAAAATTACTTTGAAAACAGTAATGAGAATTATGTAGGTATAACATGTTGCTTACTATGTCATAGAGCCATTATTCTTGTTTGTGTAATCAAGGCACAGGACAGGTCTGCAGGCTTGACAGTAAAAAGTCATTCAGAATTTATGTAGTTCAGATAACATAGAAGTTAGAAAGAAAAAAAAGTTTCAAGGTCAGTCTGTTAGTGGTTGCAACAGTTACATTAAAAAAATATTCCTGGTATGATGGGTGCGGAAGAAATACTAGGATGTGGAAGGCAATTGTACATGCTAAGTATTCACTTTTACACTTTAAGTACTTACATAAAAGCATGCTGTATTTTGTTTTGTATGTTATAAACAGAAAAATTACAGCTGTGTGCTGATTTCCAGTATTGTAGCCAGCAACACAAACAGTTACCATTAATTTGTAATGTGAAACAGTTTTATCCAGTGTGGGTGGATTTTCATGTTGCTGGCTTGTACAGAATTGGATAACACTGGCCATTTTTGGATAATTCAGACTATTGGTTTTCACAAGTGTTGATGTGTGTATAGGTGTATATATATTTTATTTTCCCAGGACAGGTATTTTATTTGTGATATGACCTGCTCTACATCCTTGACTTAGGCCTATGAAGGATCTATGGAATGTAAATAAATTCTATTCTATTCAGAATTTTAAAAATTGTACAAGGTAATTAAATGTTTTATATTCTGTATAGTGTTTAGCCTACTTACCTTAAGGAAAACAAGTAGGATTTCAGGTTCCCATTGCAGTGAATCCGACGTGTTTAATCTCCTGATGATGGATGCAGTAAGGACCTCTGAAACGTTGGTAGACTTCTGCCAAACTACATTGCGCCAGAAGGTGGCCATCTAAGATTGTAAAAGTATACAGCGTGCACTTAATAGGCATGTTTGGCAGGAGTTATAAATGACATGCTAACATCCCTGCTCTTCGGATTAAAACATTACATTCACAGTGAGACATCATAACTAGGCATCTCTAGCAAATGAATAAGCGGCCAGTGTTGTGGTTTTTTTGTTCGCTATCATTGCATATATAAAAAAGAGAAGTTTAAGTCTGATATAAGGGAATAAAACAAATCTGATTTCTAGTCATTCTGAACTGCTTAGCTCGACTACTTTTCCTGAAAATCTCCAGTATCAGTTTACATAAAAATCCGTTCATTAGTTACTTCGTGCGTGCAGAGAGATGAACTGAGCGATTTTATTGGTCGATCCAAAGGGTTGTGAACGCTCTTGAAAAGTAAGGCCTGTGAGATCCGCATGCTTTAAACTTTTTAACCACTTGACCGGTTATCACGACATTTGGTATGATCGTCATGTTGTTACCTAAGTTGTGTATGCGCGGAGTGTGCATGCATACATGGCGACGCCCGAACTTGTGTGGTAGTGACGACACTGGGTCGTAGATCTTTGAAAAACAAATTCACACTACCCAAATGTGACGTAACGTTTCGTGATGTAGACTGACGTCTGTCGAGTAGCAAAGCCGACTCGTAGTAATAGTAGTACCCGGAACTCTTTGTTTGTATAAAAAATTGTGATGTCCCTCTTTATTAATCAAATTCGTGATACGTGCTTTTTGTTGAGTGAAGAGTTGTCAGTTTGTTAGTCGACTGTCCTGTTAAAGTCCATTTATACGTTTCTTATACGTTCCTGGCTGCCCACGCAGTGTTATATAATTTAATATTGTAAAATAGACTGTAAATGTTGACAACCACACAAATCCGGGTCCGTTCATTGCTTCAAGAAATCGTCGATAAGGATATTTCTGTACGCGGACCGCCCTGAAGTACTGACCCAGTTGTGTGTAAACGGCCATGGAGTGATCTTCCGACTCGTGCAGCAGCAGACAGCTTGCTGTGACATGGTTGGTAAGTGAAATGGTTGTTCGGGAAGGGCATTAAAATTACTGAGACGTTCTGCAGTTTACGTGAAATATAGTCTGCTCGTCTGCAGCGTCTTGAAATGAAGTAGCAAATTCGCCTTCGATCTTTGGTGTTGCAGATACGCGTTATTTTTTACGTGGAAGTAGAACCATAGCGCGTAATTCTGAAAAAGGAAACGCATTTATGTTCATATCTTACATGTCGTAACCCCCTGAAACTGTTAACAAAAGTCTACAATGACACGACCGTGAAAAGTCTTAATCGTTAACTGCACGAATGTACCGGACAGGAACCTTCGTGGAAATCAGAGTGCCAGATAGAACTCAAAAACTGAGAAAAGTAAATAATTGTAATCTGTAACATATTTATACTTTTAGGCAACAAAACATGTGACTCTAATACATGAGTGAAGCTCTCTAACCCATGGTCTAAATTGAATTGTGTTGCTGTGTTATAAATTTAAATTATATAATTAAGTTAAAATATGACATTAACATACATTAGTCTCTACAGTAGGAATGCAGGCTTCATGGTTTCTGTCCAGAAGCACTCTGTTTTGTGATAGAATGTCTTATCAGAAACATTTTTGAAACAATTAATTTTTTAGCTTTGGTTGCTGTAATGAGTTGGAATGTGTTTTTGTTACTTAACAAACAAATTTCAGAACTACTTTACATGCAAATTTATTTCCAGTAAAATCTTTTCCTATTGTAAAATAGTGGGAAGTTCCTGAATTGGCTCAGTCTGTCAGTGGCACGTGAACTCATGCGATCCCCTGTACTTTCTGTGACAGACGGCAGTGATGACATTGTTGACCTACACAAATATTACCTTGCACATGTTAATTTCTATGGCAGGGATGCAAATGTTCATGAGCCCATTAGGGTGGAATCACCAGGAAGTACCTTCTTTCTAGTTTTATGAGTTTATGCTGATAACTGCGTAATGTGACTTCAAATGTTAACATTAATTTTGCATGCGCAGATAATGTAAGTAGTTTGCAATGGGAAGGACTGAAAATGCTGACATTTCCTGCAGGAGCTTTACAGAGATGTCAGATTAATATTTTAAATTTCTAATTATGCGTGTGATTTTTTTTCTTTCAAATTTGTTTAAATTCAAATTTATAAACTGCTCTACATATATTGTGCATGGCTACATTTGCACACTGTCACCATGTTGTCGTGTATGGATGCTGTTTGCATTTTACTCCATGAAAATTACTGTTGCTGATAGGGTTTTCAGGCTCATTACAGTGTTATTATGGGGTTTGTTGATATGTTTGTGTAAAATTGTATAATCATCTTAACCCACTGTGTGCTCTAAAGTTGACCACATCTCGTTTTTGGTGTTGTTTGTAATCGTTGCTTTAATTGGGGTCCGAAGAACTGCGTTTCTTATCACGACATCTTACTGATTTTTAAAACAGTAATTGTAATTCTGTGTTTCATTCCACTTGAACAATCAGATTATCCATATTTGTTCTTTCAAGCATTGGACATGTTTGTGATGGATAGGTCACAGAGAAACAAGAATACATTCAAAATTTGGGTTTGAAACCTCTGGAAAAGGGAGTACTTGGAGGATAATGCTAATAGGGTGCTTGAGATTGCAGGGAAGTGTGAGGCACAGTTGGAAAACAACATTACAGTGGATTTTAGAGAAGAGGGTTGTGAAGATGGTAAAATAGATTATAGTGGCTGAAGACAATAGTCAGTTCAGGGCTCTTTTGTGATAGTCATTACCCATTTGGTTTCATGGGAGTACCAAATTTCTTGATGTAATTAATGATAAGGTCCTGTACTTAGTAAAGCATCCAGTTGGTTACTAGGCGAGTCCGTCAGTAAGTTATTCTGCAGTGTAAACGAGAGGACAGGCGTAAATGCACGGTAATAAGGACTCTTAGCTTTAGCCAGTCTTTGATACCCATTACATCCAAAATCTCTTGCAGTTTTTACGTTATATATATGTGTGTTCGTTCGTTCTTTCATTCGTTCACCATCATTAGTGAATTTTAGAATAGTTGTGATGCAGTTCTGACTGTTCTAGCACAGAGTTGTCATTTAACATGTTTTGAACATGGCACTGTGTTATGTTTGTTGTGTGTTATTGGAAGTTTCCTTTTAGAAAATGGATAAATATTGATTATTATTTGTTTTTGTGTATGCATTCCTATGTATGTGTGTAGTATGCATGTATGTATGCATGCATGCACATATGTACATACATATGTAGGTATTTACATGTGTGTTTTCTGTTTTTATGATCACTGCAGCAATGAGACTGTTGGTGATTAGTGATTGCATGTCATCAGGTCATGGGAGTGACACTCCAGATCAGATGGTGTCAATGTGTAGCTCCTGTAAATGCAATAAAACTTTCCTGTTCTTGAATTATGTACCATGTTCAAATAAAGTGCTTTTGGTCACTTCATTGCGTAAGTTGCAGCTTGTACATAGAAAATTGTCTTTCTGGAGACAGTCTTTATTTCAGCATTGCAGTGTGATATGACATGAAGAGGCAGACATGTAACATAGCAGGCTTAATTTTTGTCTAAATCTGTGGTAGTTTGGTCCTACAATGCATAGTGTTTTTCATCCTATACAAGTGGCCATGAATTGTGTAAATATTAAACAGTCATGGTTATTTGATGAAAGTGTGTGTTTAATTGTGATGGTGCATTAAATATTTCAGAACCTACATCTTTTCTGTGGATGAGGATGGTTAAAATTTATAAAGGGGTACATTTTCCAGGTTCAGGTCTTTGAAATGGCTCTGGGAGAGAGTTGTTAGTTTTGAGTGTGGCTGGCTGTTGGAGGGTGAAAATATTTTGCCCTTTTCCCATACTCAGATAATTGTTCTTGTATTTTTGCTCAACCTCATTCATTTATTGCAATAGTTTTTAGCTCAGTATTTTGTTTGCTGCCAGCAAGCTGATGAAATTGGGTGATTTTTGGTCAGGAAGCCTCAGATTCGAATTTTAATTGTGTCATTTTCTGTCCTGTCTCCAATATTCTCTGGATTTTTCTGATCCCTGTAGTGGGATGCCAGTATCATAACTTTATGCAGGCTGTAACCACTTCCCACAATCTTCGAAATTAGTGACGCATGATTTACAAATACCATTCCCCCATTCGATTTTTGTGACGCATGATTTACAAATACCATTTGATGCTGCCAGTGGACGAATTATATGAATTGCTTGTTTCAGATGTGAGTGGGAGATTGTCAAGTGTAGCAGGCATGGCACATGGTCTGTCAGGACAGGACAGTCTCAACATAAGTGATGTCAGTAAGTGGACGATTCTCTGTTTGTTGATGGCAGTTGTTGGTATCAGTTTTGTCTAAATTCTATTATTACTCATTGGCTCTGTGCATTCACATTTAAGGTATCAGTTCTGTCTAAATTCTATTATTACTCATTGGCAGACATAAGAAAGAAATTTAGTGCAGTCTTTACATCAAAGTCTGTGAAGTTAGTGAGTTGTTCTGCTACTATCTTGAATTTCTTCTCAGTTTATTTATATTTCTTTATAGTTAATTTGAAGATGCTTCTTCAGTAACTCAGACTAAATAGTGTTGATGCTTCTTATTGTCGTGTTCCCATCTCCACGTTTCCCGATTGTATGCTCCGTAATTGTTATTGTTCCAGGCCCCTCCACCAGTTGCCTTTTAAATTCCTGGTAGTCACTGTTTGTTTGGTCCCCCCCATGTTAATGTCAATGTTATTCCAGTCTTTACATATGTCCATACTGCGGCAACATTTTGCTTTTGTAGGATTGTATTTCTTGTGACACAGATCTGTCTTCATCGTATTCAGCTTGAAACCCAGTCATCCAGATGTAAGCTGCTTATTACTTGACTGATCACGGATAATACATAATAACATGGTTAAATTTTGCACATATTCTGTCATCATTACATTACAGTACATTTATGCTTTTGTATACAAGCACCAACACACGGAAGTTTATCCTTAGTTGAATACATGTTCAGTATGGCCAATATTTTGCTGTAGAACTACCCACGGAGAAATGTGTTTGGGATCACTCAGTGCCACAGGTCTTCCGTAATCTTCCAGCACATTTGGACACCCATGGCCCTGGACTTCATCAGTGATTCCAGTTTTTTGGGAACATGTTTTCTTTCATTAAAAAATGTAGGGATTGGTGTTCAGTGTGTTGGGTGGCCATATCCTTGCATTGAGAATGATATCAATGGGACATGAAGCACATATAGAATAGATGGGAAGGACATGCAGAAGGCCTGAAGTGATTCACCATTTCAGGAGGCCATGTTGTGTGTGGGACGATGGGGTTAAAATGCATCATAAAGAAATGCAATGTGAAGATGTCTCTGAGTCTAATTAGTCCCTTTTTCACGATAATGAACCTTCGGTTCCACAAAGGTTGAGAATATTGTGGCCGGCTGATTACTGCCTTCTCAAGAAGGACTCTGTCCGTGGATTTATTATTGTGATGTCTTTACTCTTCTTAATTTGTGATTTGGATGAGGTTACTTATGTATTGTGTTTTATACAATTAATATTTCATTTTTGACGTAAATACGTCTATAATGTGTTTTTCATACAATTAATATTTCATTTTTTTACTTCGGGAATTATTTGATCAGTCTTTCTGAGGTTGGCATCTCTGAAGTTTGCTTGGGCAGATGGCACAGCAAAAGCATGGTAGTGAAATATGAGGATAAATTATGTGCTCTTGTATGATGTAATATATGTTATATGAAACACGCATTTCTAAGCCAGTTCATGAATGAGGAAGAGAGTGTAATAAATTCTTTAGTGTTTAGTGACCCAGAGTGATTCACATTCCTAATTTATTTTACAAAATATTGCTTACCTTTGTATTGTAATGTTGCAACTTTTGATTTGGAAACCGATCCGTCGTGTTGCTTCCTCTTCCTCTGTCCTGGTGCGCAGAACAAGAAATAAAGTTTTCTGTTGCTCTACCGCTTTGATATTCTGTTCCAGTTGAAGTCATCCAGACAACAGACCCAGGGTTTGCAGATGTCAGCACTTTGTTCTCTGAAACTGACATGGAGAGCTCCAGGAAGAAGTCTGTGTATGTTAAGATCACCGAGCAGCCGGCGTCTAAAGCGCTGCGTTTTCGATACGAGTGCGAAGGCAGATCGGCCGGCAGCATACCAGGAGTGAACAGTACCCCGGAGAACAAAACATTTCCAACAATTCAGGTAAAATATAAATGTTTCTCAGGTCTTTTGTCCACAATGCATCCAGTTATGATCTTCTTAACCTTCATGGCATTTGCCTGTTTGTTGAGGGTGAGTTCTAGTGCTTCTGTAGTGATTTCTTTTCTGCCAATTGATGACTCGTATGTTGTGGGTGAAGTATGTAGGCCACTGAGGTATCAGGTTTGACTGCAAAGATTGCATGATCTTAGCAGTAACTTATGACACTGATGATAAATTTGAAGCTGTCTGCAGTGTGATTACTGGTGTCTGGGAAGTCCAGTGTTATTTATAGTGACAGTTTTGATAATTGGGAATGGATATGTGATGCCAAAGCCTCTTGGAAGTGCTTTGTTTGGTGTCATCGTACTGTATGGAACAGTTATGTCAGTAACTTGATGCATTGTGTTATTCTGTACCAAAAAGGCTTGTGTTGGTTTTAAAAGTTAAAATGTGGCATGCAATAAATAAATATATATATATATTTTTTTTTTTGCTTCCAAAAATGTTCACTACTGAAACTCTTTAATTTGTATGATAATAGAATGATAACAGTTCATTGGCTTCTGCTGTCATGTATTTTAGTGCAGTACTAATTAAATGTGTCTGTTGGCAATATTAGCATTAAAACAGATTTTTATTTTTTACCTAAGACATTAAGCAGAAAGTAGATACTAATTTTATTTCTTGAATTGAAAATGGCGATTTCAGATTAATTAAATGTGTGTGTTGGCAGTATTGGTATGTAAGATTTGAGGTTTCCACAGCGATGAGTATGAAGATTTCTGTCTTCTGGGTTGTTGCGCTGTGTAGTCTGGTCGATGTTTACCAACGTTTCAGAGGTCATACTGCCTCCATCGTCAGGGCTATGAGTATGAAGATTTCTGTCTTCTGGGTTGTTGCGCTGTGTGATCTGGTCGATATTAACCAACGTTTCAGAGGTCATACTGCCTCCGTCATCAGGGCGATGATGACTACACAGTGCAACAACCCAGAAGACAGAAATCTTCAGTATTGGTATGCCTGCAAGTTGGGAGAAAAGCCACTACCCCATTGTAAATTAGGGCATGAGATATTTTGAGGCCATTTGAAATATCAAGTGTTAAAGGCAAGATTAAGTTCATTTTTAAAATATGGCAACAAATGAAATCTCGTTTTGTTCATCAGGTTGGCATGGCCAGTATGAGTGACTTATTCTTTTTCTGTATTTGCCTGTGGAATTAGTGTGTGCTGTATTGTTGTAGATCGTAGGCTACAAAGGTCCAGCTGTTGTTGTTGTCTCTTGCGTCACCAAAGATACTCCATATCGTGCTCACCCACACAACTTAGTGGGGAAAGAGGGGTGCAAAAAGGGAATATGTACGACACGGATTAATAATGAGGCTATGGCTGTTTCGTTCTCAAACCTTGGCATTCAGTGTGTCAAGAAGAAAGACATTGAGGAGGCCCTCAAACTTCGTGAAGAAATCAGGGTGGATCCATTTCGTTGTAAGTACACAATTACGTAGTGCTTATGACATTACCAGAAGTTGCAGTGCTTTATGAACAGGTTGTACCTATGAAAGAATGTTGGACGTGTAGTAAGGTGTTTTACCTGCATTTGGGGTATTCCAGCTTCGATTCCTGGTTATAAACTGGCTATTGTGATTGACATTCACATGTTTTTGCTCAGGTGCTGTAGGTAATACATACAATAGGTTGTACCAGAGCCATGCAGACGTAACATTTACAACTGCCATTTGTTCTTCAATGTAGTCTTAGCTGTTGGTACAGTTGTGGAAAATAACTAACGTGATATTACCATTTTTGTTGGTCTAGTATTTGAGCGAGTGACTTTTGCTTACATCTTATGTAGAGAACTCTTGTAAGTCATAAATGTTTAAAGACAGTTAATGAAATGCCAAAATGTATTTGGATTAGGGACATTTATCATTTATTTAAACTGTTTGTATCTTTAAACTGCCATAAAACACAGTAATACAGCTCAAAAATGCTTTCCAACTGACTGATTAAACAGCATGCATTATTTTGATGACTTAATGACGTGTATCCAGTGGATGATAATTTTTTTCTATAAGCAAGTATAGTGCGACTTAACCTTTACTCATTATGCCACAGCTTATGCATGGATCCAGCAGGCCATGTGTCGTAATAGCATACCACTGAACACTTACTGTAAAATTAAAGCCCAGTTTAGATCTATTTAATTCATGAGTTAAGGGAATAAGTGCTGTGCAGAAAAGGAATGAAAACAATGAGTCACCCTGAAATTTTCCTCTGTTGACTATAACAATTCCTAGTTTGTTTTCCACTGTAGTTTTGTGCTTTATTTCTCCACAGATAACTTCTAGAATTCAAGTTTTACTGTTCACTAATTTCAGTTCTATTGCATTTTTATCTAGGTATATTTAACACTGTCAGATGCCATTTCATAAGCAAACCATGACATTTTCAAATTCTTTCTCCTCTCCAGTACTAATTTTGATGTCAGCAGTTGATCCTTGCATCCATTACATAGAGAATAACACCCATTTTGCTCTGCTGGTAGGTAGTAAATTATGCTGTTGTCATAATTTTTACTGTTATTATTTACAGCTGGCTTCTCACACCGTAATCAGCCTACTAGTATTGACTTGAATGCTGTTCGACTTTGCTTTCAAGTCTTCCTTGAAGATGGAGAACGTGATAAGTTCACATTGCCGCTGGCACCAGTCGTATCCGACCCCATCTACGACAAGAGTAAGTCCTTGTTGTTGCTGCTGCTATTGATGGAACATGGTTGCTGAAGTCGAGAGCCGCAGGTGTCCGAAAAGTTAATGCGCCTCAGATTTCAGATGTTACTCCGACGAATAAATTTCATTTTGCCATTCTCATTGGCAACACTGAATTTGTGTTACTCCAGTAACTTTCTTCATATCCAATGCTGCTGCGTCATTTGTTTGTACAACAAGCATGACGTCATTCTCTGCAGCGCCGCGTGTATTTATTATCAAACGTTACTTTCTGTGAGGTCTCTTGAAAGGGTAGGTTTACAAGAATAATTCATGAACGTTAATGTCAACAAAAAGCAATTTTTGGAGGAACAGAAATTGGTTTATGTACTGAGATGTGTTAATGTCAACAAAAAAGCAATTTTTGGAGAAACAGAAATTGGTTTATGTACTGAGATGCTGTGGCTAGCAAATCTGGCATTAGCATGAACGGCATGGAAGCAAACCTTCATTGTGTGAAATCGCATTTAGATGTCGTTCTATCAGTAGTATTTTTTTTCCTCCCCTCAAATACTACATGGACTGACGTATCTTTGGTGAGAAGTCTGTGACTAACTACCTGAGTTGTTGCGCAGTCCAGTAATGTCTGTTACTTGTGACTGCGTTTCATTGAATTTTGTGCACATTATGGAAACCATCCTTTATTCACAGTTCTTCAAGGGTGCCAACATGTTGGCAACCTTATCGAACTGGTTTCATTCTGTGCTGAAATGTGGAATATTTGTTATAGAGCTGAATATTCGTGCTGTGCACCTTCATGTTGTGTTGTGCTCTAGATGGAAGTGGAGAACATGTAATCTGTCAAAAAGATGTATAACATCTTGTCTCTATTTTGTTCCAGAGGCGATGTCTGATCTTGTTATCTGCAAGCTGAGTGACTGCTCGTGTACAGTTGCGGGAGGCAAGGAAATAATCCTACTTTGTGAGAAAGTTACAAAAGGTAAGATGACAATAATTTCTTTATTATTTTTATCATCATCAAAACTGTGTGCCTCCAGATCACTCTTCATGTAGATACTACGTGAAACGTTAGGTTACTTTTCATCAACAGTTCTGAAACTTAGCTTATATGTCATTTTCAAGTCGGTATTCTGACTGAATGGTTAACAATCTTTTGATTCATGAACTTCTAAAATACCAGAGGATTTTCTGTGGGCCAGTCTTCCTTTTTTACATTATAAAATATGAAGTTGTCCTTTGTGCTTATTAACCTCTGTTTTATGAGTGACCCATATGGGAGATAGGAGTTGAAGGCAATTGGATTTTGCTGGCCCAGGACAGAGACCGGTGGAGGGCTTCGGTTAATTCAGTGATGAACCTTCAGGTTCCCTAAGCCATTTAGTTAGTCAGTAACAGTTTGGTTCTTCTAGGTCAGCAGCACTTCCATTGTTTGAAAAGTGTAGGGGTACATGAAAGAGAAATGCTATATGGATTAGAATCTTTGTGGATGTGGGGTGCCACATTCTGCTTTCTGCCAGCTGTGTCACCAGTGAACTGATGGACTGTGTGTGGGTTCACCTCACTTGGACTCTCTGTCGAATGCAAACGGGGGTGGCATCATCATGTCATCATCCTTATCATATTTTTGGTGTGGAATATTTGTTATTTTCACCCTGTTTTTCTGGCCTCTGAGACTGCCTAGTTTAGAAACCCCTTGGGGTGGTTGGCAGATTTGTTCATCAGGTCAGCTTCCTTCAGGTCTGTTTTATTAGTCTTGAAGTATCAGTTGTTATATAAGCGAACTGTTCTTGTCTCAACACATGAAGAATGAAGTTATTTTTAGACTGACTGCATAACTCTATGAATAACTTATAATATTTTCCTGTCAACTCACCTCAGAGTTCATACATTCCAAACTGATTCAAATTTTTATATGAAGTCAGTCAGAGGGAGTGAAATGAAATTGACCTTTGATGGAACGAAATACGACTCTCTGTCCTCTAATACCAGCTGGAGAAAAATCAGCCACAACTCAGATAATCTTTAATATTTGCCTACTTATTCATGTGATGTGTGTCTACTAAAAGGTTTACTCCAAATATGAACCTGTATGCCGTAGGCCATTTTTACTGGCTTATTTCAAACTAATCATTGATAAACTGTTCTGTAAATAAACCACAGCCAAAGAGAAAGATTGTATTCATTTCAGTTTGAGGCTTGGAAGAACAAACATTATTGTAGCAGTCCTAAGTACTGTCGATTCCAAGGTTTTCTACCATTGTAAATACGCTGTATGAGGTTAAATTTGAAGAATAATCAATTAAAATATAGAAAAATCAGAAAACTGAAAATAAATGTAAAGTAGTGAACAAATGCAAAAATCCAACCTAGGTGTTTAAATGAAGACTGATTATTCTGAAACCTCTTGTGCAGGTGAATGGGTTCATTCACAGTGATAGGGTTTTTGTTTTGAGTTTTTAGCTTAAAAATGCATTAAATACACTACTTCGTAGCATGCAGCACTTTGAGGTGGTTTAAATTCCAGTGAAATCCATACAAGCGTGTAGTCCACATAATTTAAATGCTGTGTTTAAAAGGTTAAACTCTACACCATTAAGATGTATGGATGCGAGGCAGTATAGCTCCACGTATTCTTGACTTCAACACTAAATGGAAGTGAATGGTTATAGTACCCTTTGAATAGGCTGAGTGGCCCCCTAAGCGAGGCTGAATGCAACAGCAGCAAGAAATATTCCAAGCCAGGAACTGAACCCAGGTTTTGCAGTAGATTCCTTTTGTGTGGTGTTAATTAAAAAAGAAGTCAAGTGAAATCTTACATACCAACCTTATTTCTCCTCTGTTTACTTTACAACAGACATGTTCCAGTCCTCATGGGACCATCATCACTAAAAAGTTTACAAATGTATATTCTATTTTTTCTGTTGTGGAGAAATATTTGTGTGAAATAATACAAACTAGTATTTGCACACTAACATGCACTACACCTCAGACATTATTTTAAGTGACTTGCTCACACTGTGTGTGTGCCTTTTTCAGAGGACATCCAACTTCATTTCTATGAGGAACGAGATGGGAACATCTTGTGGGAGGGTTTTGGTGACTTCCAGCCAACACATGTTCACAAACAGGTCGCTATTTCATTTCGGACACCACGCTACAAGTCATTAGAAGTGGAGGCTCCCATCAAAGTGAACATCCAGCTGCGTCGGCCGTCAGATGGAGCGACTAGTGAACCTCTACCGTTTGAGTATCTCCCCCTTGATTCAGGTAGGCCTGCATTTTGGTCTCTTCGGAAGGCTCTTGGAAGAAAGGGCAACTACTCAATGTTTTCGAGTATCTTGGCTTCCAACACGGCCCTGCTCACTGGTGGGCCCCCAAGAAATGGTGCAGATATAACTTCATCCTCTTGGGTTCGCATGATCAGGCCAGAGCAGGCAATTTCAGAAGCTTCTGATGGAGTCGAGTTAACAAAGCCTGTTGAACATACGATAGTTGTTCCTCCACCTAGTATACATGGAGCCTCAACTTTTGGTGTGGCACAGGATTTGATAGACAAATCAGCCACAGTAGAGAATGAAATATGCAATATTAAAGGCAATACTACTACTGCTACTGCTACTGCTACTAATAATAATGTAATAATGACAGATGTAATAGATATAAAAGATACAAGATCAAGCAGCTATAATTATACAGCCATAAATAAAAGGAATAAAGCAGCTTTAGGAGAAATGGATACTAATGCAAACATTCAGAATGAAGGTGAGAGAAAGAATGACAGATTGGCCTCCAGTGATAATGAGGATGTTATTTCTCAGGGAGAGACTTGTCGATCATTAAATGAATTGCTGTCTCAAGTGGCTGAGTTGGATGAGATATATTCAGACACTCGTGCTCGTATGTTAAACCAAGGTGTTGCAGAGACTACTGCTCAAGAACGTCTCTCCCCTGAGTTGGACAGTAGTCATTCTCCGCAGGTCATTGATATGGATGTTGAAGATTTGTATGATGACGACAATCAGACTTATTCTAGCTTACAACTTGCAATGAAGAATCCAATTGAACTTATAGATCTAGCATCTGGACGTTATGAAGATGTCATACCTCAGGGTCTGTCAAATCAGAATAACAAGCGTGATATCTCTTCATCAGCATCTCTTGTTCCCGAGTCTCCCAACTCCAAACTTCCACCTCTACCCCCAAAAAGGATTCGCAAGAGTCCTCCCACTCCACCAGCAAGGCCTGATCATCCAATCTTCCCTCAGGAACCTGCTTCAAAGCATGCTCCAGACAAGAACTTGCCTCCGACACCCGATGGTACGGTTGCAAAGCAGCCAAAACCGAGCTTATTCCAAAAGCTTTTCTCAAAGAAACCAAAACCTTCGGACAAGAAGGAGCTCGCACTCGCTCCACGGGCAGCTAGCATGTGTGGGGAGGGAAGTGTGGGTAATGTATCAGCTGCTGTTTCCTTACGTCGTGGCAGTGAGCCCGTGCAACAGCTCAGTGCACCACCCCAGGTTCAGGCAGAGCTGACAGAGGCTGAGCACTATGCTTTGTACACGGATGTGGCTCCTCATGCCACAGTCTCCGAGTTTGATGAGATGTCCTTCTATTACAGCCCTGTGGAGGGTGGCAGTATTGTTATCCCGGCAGACAGTGCCGTCAGCAGGGGCCGTGATATTTTCACATAGCTTTGCGCCTTGTTTCAGAATGTTACCTCTTTTTGAAATGTATTAATTGATTGCTAGTCCAGTGATACCCAAGTCCTTGGGATCTGCATTGAATATTTGACAGACACCTTACCTTGCCTTATTTTGATCAGTGAATAATTTTTCTACAAAGTTTGGCATAGTTTAGTTTGTTTCTGATAATTTTATATGGAAATGTTGAAACGTTTTATGATTAACTGGTTTTTAAAGTAAATAACCATAGTCTAGTCTGAAAGCATTGGAGATTTTTAAAATGTTATGTGAATTTATAGGATTACATGTTACTATGACATATTTGTGGTTTTATGGTGTTTTATACTGCTTATGTGAATAATTTTTTATAAATGTTGCCTTGTTAGGGGATTGCATAATTAACGTTCTCCACATTTTGTATACTGTTGCCCAGATGTTGAATTTCTGTTATTATCTCAGTTCCATTTCTTCCTTAGTAACTGGTTTTAATGTTGTGTTTTCCGATGTCTTTATTTATTTTTGTGTTATTTATAGATCCAAGTGTCTTAAAACGAAAGAGGCACAAATATGGAGAGATGGGTCCTAATACTTTACAGCAGTTAGAGGACATGGAAAAGTTGAGTAAGTACCAGCCACTATTGTGTTACGCTGGGGTTATTTCTTGAGCTGACTGATCTGAGAAAATTGTAGACAAGGGTCTTTTGCGACACTGATTCAGTGTATTGTGTGATACTGCGTTTTGTTGTCACAGATTTAGAGAGTTGTTAACAGAAGCTGAGGTTTCATTCAGTTACTAAGGAGCTGAAGGAGAATTGATATGAGTTATAATTATGGGACCAAGTCTTGCCCTCAGCCTTTGTCCTCCATTTCAACGCTTAGTGAAGTAGGTAAATGTTTGGAGTTCCCATTAATCGTCTGAGAGTGCGCGCACGTCTTCTGATTTGCTGGTGGTGCGATCTTAGAACAGCAGATTCTAGAGAAATATAAAAATGATTTGATGACAAAATTACAGATTGTGTTGGTGTTATGTTGTGTTTATGCATAATCCACTGTTCTTTGTGTTAGTGTCTGATAATAGGGCTTTGGCATTACTTGGGAGCATAAGTTTATAAATATGCTTGATTAGATATTCGGTCAATTAGATTAATAAGAGAGACAGAAATGTGAGAAAGTCGGGAGTTTTTCTTGCATTTTATTGAAAACTGAAAGTGATGTTTTGCACTGGAAAGTTATGTGGTTGTTACTGATTAGAGCAGTCTCATGGATAATGTCAGTTATTGGCAACGTCAGACTGTTTGCCTTGACTTGTAACACCCATGCATGTGTGTTTATACCATATTGCTTCTCCCTGTTTACATCAACAACAGAAAAATAATGAGAATTACCCTTCAGCAAAAGTTTTGTTGATACATTGACATTTGGCCTTCATCCTCAGCTTCTGTGTTAGTTTGTTGCCTATATGATTAGTGCCTGGCAGGTCCTGTCGATGGGTTGGCCAAGCATGGCAGGTGACAGCAGATGTGCGATGTTTTAGTGGTGTTATTTGCTCTTGTCTACACGTTTTTCAGTCTTGGGTGGTGGCTGGTGTCTTCAGCTTGGAATGTGTGTTATTGGATCAGTCTCCATTTTGTGAATAAATTGTAAAAGATGACTCAGCTTGTATGCTGTTCTATTGCTCAGTCAGGTTACAATACACACATTTCAAGTGGCTTAATTTCTTTCCTCTTGGTCCTGTATTTGCGGTATTATTCTGTGATGTTTGTTTCAGTACTGGTGAAATATTTTCTGCTATATGAATATATTTTTGTTGGGATGTTTACTTATTGTTAAGTGCCATTTTAACACATGAATGTTACGGCTTAATGATGGAGAGTTAATATTGAAAGTCTGTTATAGTTTCTATGAACTAGTTAGCTGTCTTGTAAATTGCATTTGCTGATAAAACAAAATAGGGTTGATATGGTTTTCTTTTAATCTATTTTTTCTTCGTGATAATTAAAGTTGTACTTTTGTATATGAAATTGTTGTAGTAATATGCCAGAAGCCTTTTTGGCAGTTTTCCTACCCAGCTCTCCATTCCTTATGAAAAATACAGTCGTTTCAACTTGCGACAGGACCGATCGAATGTTGTCGCTATGATATTTGCTGGTCCTCAGGTACGGTACTTTTCGGTGTGTTTTCTCTGTTACCACCCATATTAGTGCATGTTCATTAGTAGGCTATTATTGCATTCTGATGTAGTTTAAATAAACTCTGGGCCAAGGGACTGTTACCCTTTTAAGATTTTGAGTGTTACATGCTATTGTAGAGGCATTCAGGACTCCAGCTTATTGCATGATTATTTGGCTCAGACTGATCGTATTGAACTAACATAATGTGACATCTATGAGATAGAACATTTGTAGTGGCAGCAGCCCTTATGCGTCTTATCGGAGAAATATATTTTGTTTGGAGACCAGGCTTGTCACTTGGCAATGGTAAACACGGCAGACATAAAAAGTGACGACATGTTATTGTATTTTGATGGCAGTAGTGAAACGGTTGTCAACGAGCCTTCTTAGTTTGATTACCTGTCATGTGATAGGACAGCAGTAAGATGCTTGAGTTAAAAGTATAGTAATAGGAAACAATACTCAGAACAAAGTATTGGAGAACTTTGTAAATATGTAACACTTGGTCATCTCATGCTGTATAGTTTTGGTGTCCGTTTTCAGGTTCCTCTGGAATTGTATTGTCATGTGAAGTGTTGATATGTACCTACTTTGAAACATGCATATACGCACGTGCACACCCACACACTTAAATAGCTCTGCTCTTTCACATATTAAACTTCTGGCTGCTACAACCTGCAGGTGGATAAGGAAGTAATTTTGCTGTGAGTGGTAACAGGTAACAACATTGTGCAGCGTGTCAGAGTTTCAGTACAACAAATCTGAATGCAACTCAGTAAACACCTTGAAGCCTGTGGGTAGAGTCCATTGGTCAGATTTTGTCTGCAGTGTTATGCTTCAGTGTTTATTCTGCACAGTTTTGTATTGGTTTCAGAATATTAACGTTATTTCTGAGTGAGCACATGTTTATTGTTACTGAGCGGGGATGACATTGCATGTTCTTTTGTTGTTTTTCTGCATTGTTTTTGTGTAGTTTGTTGATTCAGTCATTTGTCTTGTTACATTGTGCTGGTTCAGCTGTGGCATGTTATAATATTAAATAGCAAATTGGAGGTTGCCATGGCATGTTTTAAGCTGATTGACAAGGCACTGACTGTGAAGGACTGAGAAAAGTAATGAAAAATCTCTGTAATGATGGCCACACCTTGACTGAAATTAAATCAGGTGCATTTCAGTATTCCAACCCACTACTTTTTCACTGTTATTAGTCTTCAAATCAAAATAATTTCATCTCGTAGCTAGAGAATTGTATAAAACAGATACAGGTATATATCATGCATATTTTGTGTGGTGACCAGTTTGAGGATTTATGATCTGAAGCTTTCACGGCAACAAAGTATAATGAATTCTTCTCCTCGTCCTCAGGGTTAACGAATATGGTTCTCAAAACGTTGGTGTTTTCTTCATTAAACCACCTTACACGGCTGGTAGCCCTAGAAGAATTCATTAAACTTAGATGATTATTTGAATGATTTCTGTTCACTAAACTACTGTTTGGAAACATTAAATGGACATGTGTCTCATGTAGCATGTTTAAATGTTTCCCAAGTGTGTCCACAGGTTCAAAGAATTATGACTCCTGCAGAGTTACTGGCTACAAGTTTGCACCACTCTTTATCCCCAAAGATTTCTCAGATGTTTTGTCTTTTGGTCATTGTGTGAAGTGCAGTCATATATTATGCTCCTAATTTGTATTTTCTGCAATCAAAATGTTGGGGCAAGTCATTGAAACTGCACATGCTACTCAGTTGACCTGCACTGCAGCTTCTGCCTAAGTCATGGGTGGGATGGATGTTGGTGCTCCTCATGACACTGAAATGAGACTACAGATAGTGAAAGCGTGTATAATGAGAGTCAGCTATGCGTTAAAGTTGCATCCATCATTCTTCTGTCAAGGTTGGCTCTTTGCTTCGATGAAATTTCTGTTGTTGTTCTTTGTTGATTTTGATGTAATTGGTGGTCAACTACTGATCAGATATTCTGTGCCCATCAGATACTGGGGAAAAAATGGGGTATAATGGAACATATATTGACTGATTGACTGTGACTTCATGTAAACTTACGTATTATATAGCATTGATAAACCAGTGGAATTTGTAAGGCCACTTACAATGTGTTTAACATAAATCATAATAAGGTTTATGATAGTGACAGTATTATAGGTTGCAAAATGAATTTCATGAGATAAATGGGAGGATAAAAAAATGGGGTCATGAAGGAACTTGAGATGGAACCAATTTAATATTATGTACAAAAGTACCAAGAAGACTGGAAGTCTTGTGCCTCGTATGAAAAGCTTTATGAGAGCATTGAACTACGGACATCTGATGAAGAGCTACTGTAACAGACCACAGCTCCTAATACTTAGCAAGAAAAAGAAGCCACGAATATCCATATTCGAAGGCATCTGGTGCATTTTCTGTTTAAAATGGTATGAAACAAGGAGATGCTTTATCATTATTGCTTTTTGGTTTTGCATTAGAATAGGCATCAGGAAGGTTCAAGAAAACAGGGACTGAAATGAATGGGGCAGACACATCATCTTCTGGTCTGTGCATGATGATAATTTATTGGGTGACAGCATAAATATCATACAGAAAAATGCAGAAGGTAAGCATACAAAAATGGAATGTATGTACACGTCTTGCCACCAGACTACAGGGCAGATTCATTCTATGAAGGCAGTTTATAAAACTCTAAAAATTGTGGCTAACAGTAAATATTTTGCAATGATGGTGACATCAGAATTGCATCCATAAAGAAATTAAGAACGTATTATTACAGGGATTACTTTTGACCAGGTGGTTCAGAATCTTTTGTCTTCCTATCTGCTGTTTTGAAATATAATGATCAAAATGTACAAAACTATAATTTCAGCTGTTGCATTAGGTCTTACATTGTGGTAAGAAGAGAGATTGAGGGTGTTTGGGAATGGGTGCTGAGGAGAATATTTGGACCTAAGAGGGGTGAAATTAAGGAGACTGGAGAAAGTTGTGCATTGAGGAACTCTGTAATTTGCATTTCCATATAACTAAAAGTTGCAAGGGTTAGGACCAGGTAAATAGACTGACCATAAACCATGACTTATTACTCTGTCACCAAACACCCCTTCCAAAGCTGCCAGAGAATTGTCTGCAGCATAGACAATTGCTGAATCCTGTTGAAAGGATATGTATGGCCCTTTTTCTCCTGTGAGCTATGCTGTCACATCAGACTTAACTATTTCTGCATAGAATATGTACCTAGCAATTAATTTAGGATTCATTGTGCATCACATACCAATGTTTACATCATGAAGAGAGACTTCGTGGATTAAAATGACTCAATATCGATTGTCTGTGCAGCTGGAAATATGCTTTATCAGAAAGCAAAAGTTAGATGAGTGTCACTTTCACCATCACGAACTGACTGCAAAAAACAATTTCAGACATTAATTCTACTAGCCAGGTCACAGGGTTGCAAAGTATAAACTACAGCTGCCTTGTTGTATTGAAGTTTAAGGGCCTTTCTTGCTTTGGCTTCCGACGATTTTGAGATGCTGGTCTGTTTTACAGGGCATCTTTTATCTCATTTTTCTTGTTAGTCCAATGGATTCACAGTGTTTCATAGCCATAAATGACTCTTTGTAGGTGGAACTGCCGTTGCTGGTTTCTCAGTGGCACATATGACATTTTAGAACTTGTACATGAACGCTGGTCACAGCTCTGAAACCTGGGCCTGAGAATTGGAATGTGGAAGCCTAACTAGGAACTTAACTATATAAGAGTGGGGTACACTGTTTCTGCTTCTTCTTCAGTTCAGTCAGGAAGGAGAAAGTCATTCAACCGCTCCTATAGGTTGGTCTCACCCTTCTAACACACAGGCATCTGTTGTGTTGCGAATCAGTATCTGTACAGCAATTTCACACAATGTGGTTGCATGTCCGCTTTATGACAAATACCTTGTTGCTTTTCCATCTTCACAGCACATTTTGTGAATGCTTGAAAGCAATTTTTTTACCGTGTGTAACATGTTGGGATTTTTAATGTAATCAAGTGTCATATAAAAGTTATTTTATATAGTTTTTAGTGTCCATATTTGTTTGAACAATATACAGGAGAATATTCTACTTTTTAGTTCAGCTTTCTCTTTTTCTACTAGCTTCATCACTTGGTCTATTTAAATTCATGCAGATTGATGTATTTTTAGTGACCACTCTTGTCTCTTTGCATTTAAACCTCAAACTGCTGTCATGTATTTATACTGAATGACTTTGTTGTTGTTACATTTGGTTTTGTCACTATATATACAGGGTGTCCATAAAAAACCTTTACAACTTCAACACTAAATAAAAAATAATGATACAAGATAACTGGATGATATGTTTTGCATGTTGAACAACGTCTCTTTTTTTAAGGGAATTTTGTTTAGTGTTAATAACATAACTTTTGTTAATTGAAGGTGTGCACGTCGACTGACATTTAACATTACAGGAAATGGCTACTCCACAGGAGAAGGCACAATTTGTATCCTCATTTATCGATACAAGATCAGATACGCAGGTGCAGCGCAAGTTCAGGACCAAATATGGAAGGGAACCGCCATCAAGACCCACAATTCGTGAGTGGCACAGGAAATTTATGGAGTCTGGCAGAGTTCTGCAGCAAAACGTCAGTGGCCGACCAAGCACAAGCGTAGCGGACATTGAGTGTGTGTGCGGTGCATTTGTTCGACCGTCCACAAAGTGCTGCACAAGAATCTGAGACTGTACGCATACAAAGTTCAGGTGGTGCAAGCTCTTGAGCCAGATGATGGGCCACGCCGCACAGTATTTGCTGTCGGCATGCTGGCTCGAATTGATGTTGAGGAAGGCTTCCTTAAGCTTGTTCTCTTTAGTGACGAGGCAACGTCCCATGTGTAGGGGTTACTGAACAGGCCCAACGTAAGGATATGGGGATCCGAAAACCCCCATGCAGCCAGAGAATTTGTGCGCGATAGCCCGAAAGTTAATGTGTGGTGCGGACTCATGTGTGACCGAATAATTGGACCATTCTTCTTCGCCAAAAAAAACAATCACAGCCAATGTGTATCTGGACATGCTGACGGAATTTGCTGTCCCACAATTGGAAGACATTCAACAACATGTCATCTTCCAGCAGAATGGAGCACCATCCCACTGGGGGTTGGCGGTTCGTGGCTACCTTAACGAACAGTTTCCTGATAGGTGGATTGGGAGAGATGGTCCAATACTGTGGCCACCTTGTTCACCCGACAACCCCGCTGGACTTTTTTCTTTGGGGTAATGTTAAGTACCTTGTGTACCGAACACAGGTTCCCAACATTGACGAAATGAAGCGAAGGATTGTGGAAGTCATTGCAACCATTAATGCAGAGATTCTTCAGCGAACAAGGAAGAAATCGAGTATCGGCTTGATGTGCTACGTGCAACTAAGGGTGCACATGTAGAGGTGTACTGACCTATGTGAATAAAACTTTGAGAGATGCTGTTTAACAAGCAACAAACCCTATCCAGTTATCTTAACTTATTAATTTTTTTATCAAGTTTTGAAGTTGTAAAGGTTTTTTATGGACATTCTGTGTATTAATGTACCATCCTGCAGGGATATAGATGAATTTTAATGGGTTGGCCTTGCATTTTATCCTGAGTCCCACTGTTAGGACTTTATTCAACCTGACTTTGTCATTGGTGTTATTATTCTGATGCCAGCAAACTGTAATTTATCCAGCAGAAGTTTGCAGCCCTTTTTCTTTAACCACTTGACTTCCCCTCTTGCATTACAGCTATGCTAACACTTTACAGTATTTAAAACTCCAGACTTTACATAAGAGGAGGTACAGCACTGATACACCGTTTCTTGTGCAAGGTAACCCTTCTGGAAGCTGCCGGTCTTTGAATTTCTGCTCGGTGTCTGAGATAATGTTACAGCCATTCAGTTAAAAACTGTCCTGCTAGATGAACATCAGCTGGTGATGTTGTCTGCAGGACTTTGACGTATTTGAAACAAAAATTGTTTCCATTAATCTCATTTAATATGTGTATATATTTTTTCCCTTTTATTTCATCCACCACTCACCACTGACTGATTTATCATTCATATTACACAAATTCTCTGTTTGCTTTGCATATTTTCTTCTCATTTGAATCTAATCAACTTACTTTAATTTAATTATTATTGTAGAGATATCGATGTGTTGAGTAGCATGTCGCCTTTGTGTGTTAATGTCCTCTACACTCAAGTAATTGTTGACTATGTCTTTGTTGTTACCTTTCTGTATTTATTGTTGTGTTCTTGTGTCCTTCTCTTGTGCTGTATCTGTAATTGGTCTTCTGGCTGTTTATTCAGCGCACTAATAATATAGAATTAATTTAAATTTTGTTATTGTGTTTTAACTGTTGCACTGTGATGGGATATGAATTTATTTTATCTTGTTGATTGCTAACACCAGTTTAAGTGATGCTGTTGTGCTGTCATGGCGTTGCATTCCATCCTGGTGGGACAAGAATGCCACACTGAGGTTCACTTCATTTTTTGAATGTAAATTCTAAAGCACGTATGGCCATAAACAGACTGTGCGTCCCAAATTAACTATCTATTCTATGAGCCAACAGTGTGTTTCATAAAGAAATTAAGAGAAGAATACCTCCAAGAAGTACTCATTTTCTAAGTTCTGTAACTTTTACTGACACATCCTCTTTTCAGAGCACTGAAAATGTTAAATGTTACACTTTTGTCATTATTTTGTATTGTTGAGTGACAATATCTTCTGATGTACGTAGAAGCTGCATTACAAGTATTTAAAAGCAAATTGCTAAGCAAAATTTTGGGACCTGTAAGAGATGAACAAAATTGTGTGAGATCATTCACAATACATAATCTTATATTTCTACTTTCGGCCATTAGTGGTATGATGGGTTGAACATGTGGCTCATGTGGAAATATCTGTTAATAGGGATACAAAAGATGCAACATGCAGGGGGCAGTGACCAGGGTCCAAATATAGCGCTACCACATCAAATGTTGCCAGTCATCAAGAGAGAACCAACAGGTAAATCATCCATTTGCTGCAACAGCGAGTCTGATGTTACATTTAATTGTTTATTATACAATCTCATATCCTTATTTTATGAGGATAAGCAGATGATACTGCAAATGTTCATTATAACTTTAGAGTAGTTTAATTAATTTTTATGTAACGTTGTATAAACCTCATGCCTCTTGAGTTCAGCTTACCTTTATAATTTCTATTTTATACTTAGTAATACAGAGTTGGGCAGCATTTATTCATCACTTTTACAGACACACTAGTCGATTTAAGTTTATTTAAAGTAATGTAAATTGAAATACAAGTATTTACCATTAATGAGGCACATAATAACTAAGTTTCTTCTTCAAAACACCCATCAGATGTTGTCCATTAAGGTTGATGCACTCGATTCATAACACTTTCAATTGTGCACAGTAGCATGTCCCGTGATGTGGCATTCATTTCTCCAGAAATTTACTCCTTGGCAGCTGATGAACATTTTAAGGACTTTATTTGAATATTGCATAATTTCCCGCTGTGACAATATTTATTGGCCAGCCCAGTCCCTTGGCTTGTGATTTCTTTTTATAGAGCTACTTGTAAATGAATGTTTAAAACATGTCTGGCAGAATTAAATAATCTCAAACAGAGAATTTCTGAATATATTAATGCTATACCACTGGCCATATTACTGTGTGCAATGGAAAGTGTTATACATAAACATTACATTACTTTACATAATTACGTTATACATAAACTCATAAACATTCCTACCAATTTAGTATGAAAATGTTTTATGTGTTAAATGTTAAAAGCATGGTGGCATTGCAACGGCTTGAGATTATATCTGACAGCTTTCAACCATAATGCAAGTTTACAACCACTTTTATTGCTAACTAGCATTTATGTCCAATGTATTGTGCCAGATGCGATTCAGTTGCATGGGGCTATTCTCAGTGGCTCTGTGTTGGTTCAACCATACGTGTTAAAATGTATCATCCTAAAAACTATAAACTGTCACAATTAAAATCTGTTATTCATTAAAAACAATTAAATATTTGGTAAATGTAAACTAAAATATAATATACATGTTTTAGGGCAAACCTGTGTCAGCCATTGTGGTACCTTGTATCTTAGAACATTGTCATAGTTTATTTTCACCTGCACACTTGTATTCTCATTTGCAGTTGAGTTTAAATTCATTTTTTCTTCTTTTTTTCCAGCACTTAATTCTTCAACAAAGTAGTAAAAGTGGGAAAGCATGTGGCTTGTATTAGAGAGGTGCCTGGTTTGGGTCCCATCTGGGTACTTTCTATCCTGATGGGTTTCACATGTACAGTAGACTGTGGCTGTTCATTCTCCACTCATTGCCACTTCAACATTGGCCACATGTATTCATCCGGCTGTATATTTCAAATTTAAATCTCTGTAGTTGATGCAGCATTATTAAACAGTCCACACACTAGCTTCCTTTTATCTGTTCTGTCTCTTCCTATGCTTGTTTTCTTTCTGCTCTCTTCTCTTTGACCCACGTTCCTGTTGGTTCGTTCCTTCTTCCTTCTTTTCATCCATTGCCTTTCACATCATCCAGTTCTGACTTTGCTTTCAGTGGACTGAATCTATAGCAATGTTGTGCCGTTCGGACATTCAGAGGACGTGTGCCATGCTGTCATGTTATGCATATCTGGGTTTTCAGTAATCCTATTTTTGTAATGATTGTTTACAGAGGCAAAGCTTCCTCCACCGTACGTATTTCAGGGAGGCAGTAGGTCACCATATACAGCCATGGCAACTCCCTCTCCTCAGCCTTCTATCTCTCCTCACAGTGTCGGCCGTACCCCTTCACCGATGGACTACGCCGGGGCTGCACCACACTCGTACCAGGGGTTGCTGGGTTCTGTGACGTACAATATGCCAGCAAGGCACACTGACTTCATGAGTGCTGGAAAAGTGACCAGGAACGTGCCTGTTGACGCATCTGCCGGAAGTCTGGGTCTGGGTCACGTGATTCACGGAGTGAGCGATTTGAGTAGCGGAGGAGGAATCGGTTTGTTCGATAACTCTTCTGGGATGAGCGGTATTGTCCATAATGGGATGTATGCTGGAGTGGACATCTTGCCAGGGATGGCAAACGGACATAATTCAGGCATGTGCGTTGTTCCAAACTCTGTATCTGGCATGATTGGAATGAACCCTCTTGGCCTGGGTTCAATGGGTATTGCACAAGGACTAGGCAGTGGTGCTGCTGCTGTGTCTGTGAACCTTGCTCCAGGTATAGGACTGTCTGGAATGAATGTTCCAGTGACATCAAACATGGCTGCCTCTCAAAATATGGGCCAAGCAATGACTGACAATAGTATATTTGACTTAGACAATCAGCAGCAGTTTAGTTTAGACTCTGGTGATTTGGTGAGCATGGGTTTAATTGATCCACATCTTTCAGAAAATCTGTCTAGCAATCTTACCTTATCAGAAAATAAGCAACCATCACACCAAGCAAAAGACATGGCGGAACCTTCAGAGAACATGACTGACAGTTTTACGAGCCTCACGAAAGAGATTAGTACTCTGAATGACATGTGTAAGGGAAGTGGCATGAGGGATCACCATTTAACATAAGACTGAAGGTTTGTGATGGTGTATTGTTTCTGGACGTCATCTGTTATCCTGAATTTTTGTCATATGATTAGTCCCTATTTCTGGATAGTTGGGTCCAATGGAGTTAGATTTTACCTGAGGACACAGATCCAAGGTGCCGAAACATGTTTTTTGTAACAAAAAATCAAGATGATACATAATGTACGGAAAGATTATTGTTTTGAGTGTGCAGTTCCCATTAACACTGCTCCAGCTTACTGTAACTCAAAACTGCGGTGAAATATTTTTGAGACATAAAATTCATCATTAAACTCACCAAATGCAGTTATGGAGTTTTCAAAGCACGTCTTTGACTTCATTCTTGATGTTTCTGCGTGATGGAAATAGTTCCATGTTATGTAGCTGTACATAGTTTATTATATTGTTGCCATGTAGTAGATGTATATTGAAAGTTTTTGGTACATATTCTTACAGTTTTATGGCATGGTTTTTTTTAATACACTTGTACCTGTGCATCTGTGCGTGCTGTCTACATGTACTGCTTATTAACTGATTGACAGTGATAGAAGTGAACTCCTGATTATCTGTGTGCTTTTTTACGTATATGTAGACGCGTGTTCTAGGATTTTTGACATCTTTGTACGCCTTCTTCAGAGGGCAGAGGGGTTAGTTTTTGGAGAGTCTGTAGAATATATGGTTGAACAGAATGTTTTTTGGTGCTTTACAGTCATTATTGGTTGTAGGGCAGGGATGTTTGTTCCAGCGGCCACAGTACTGGTGAGAGGGGATGGAACAGGTCTGCTGGTCTTCTCCAACATTAGGTTAGGTTAGGTTACAGTCAGTTCTTTTACATCCGTATTGTGCATCACTTATCCGAAAGTGTTGGATAACACTTGTGGATCCTAAGTAAAATGGCTGGAAAATATTAGAACACTGTACTGACAGTAAAACAATAGCTTGTATTATTTTTGAAAAATTTGAGGTTGAAGAATGGGCAACAGAGTTGGTCAAAATTTATGGGGGTAGAAATTGAGTGATTCTGTCCATGAAATGATGCTACCGGGCTTACATTTTTTGAACTTCTGCCAATGAAGATGACAGCGTGATAGTGTTATGAAAAAAAAGAGTGTTCAGTGATATTTGTGTTGTATCTGGGGCATGGTCTTCCATGAATCCACTGACACTGGTTCAGTCATAGAGGAAGCTTCTTCCAGAGCTAGATGATGATGATGATGATGATGATTTGCGTCGTTTTCCTAACAAAGAAATTGGCAGGTCAGAAATTCTTGACATTGCGTGTGCTCGTATAAGAAGTTTGAAAGCATCAACAAAGAAATGTTGAAGAATGGCTGCAGACTGACGTGTGTAAAGTGGGCTTCCAGCGCATGACAGACATTGTTAGTGAAGGAGAGGTAGGAGAGGAATTGAGTGAAATTTTTACTGCTGTGATGAGGAGTCTAAGCAGTTTACAGAGACAGGTGATGACTGTAAACTATTCTTCAAAATAATGCCAGTTGTGTAAAAGTGGTAAAACTGTCTGTGAAGTACTGTTAATGCACCCAATGAAATATTTTGGGTTATCTGTTTTTTATTATTCTTATTATTATTCGCTGCTTTTAGAGGCATCAGTTTTAAAAGCTCCAAGTTCACTCGTATCTAGTTTGTCTGCTGTATGTTACAGCATTTTACCCTCTTGTTTTCTTGTAATTGTTAGTAATTTTACCACAACTTTGAGTTATATTCTACTATTTCCTTTATCTGGCATAAAACATACCACATGTTATCTCTGTCTGTCTTTCAGATTTACTCGGTTTTTTCATGCTCTGTAGTCCAGTGGTGGCCTGGAAAATTGCAAAGAATCATAGAATTGTCCACCAGACCACAGTAGGAATCTCGGGGACACATGGTTAAAGAAAACATCCTGAATTTTGATTCTGGAAACTTACCATAATTTGAAAATTAAGCTGTTATGATGGTGAATATAATTTCAGAATATTAAATATTGACATGGAAGTTTGTAAAATACTCTCAAGTATCAGTGATTTTATTTTCAGAACTGAAATTGCTGATTAAATAGGCACAGTGCTTCTGTATAGCTTCCACTCCAGGGATCCTGATGTTTCTCTTTCTAGTATTGTACGATCTGCTTCCTGTAACACCTGCATGGTGTCTCCCTCTCCCACCAAGTGCCTACATGGCATATAGGGGGTACGATCTGCTTCCTGTAACACCCGCATGGTGTCTCCCTCTGCCACCAAGTGCCTACATGGCATATAGGGGTATAGCTTTACTGTTTTTACTTTCAGCCTCCCAAATTTTAGCAAAGTTTAGCAGCTGCCTCTTAATATATTGAACGTTAGTACATTTTATTTTAAAATTTTACCCACTCATACAACTGATGACCTCTGATGGTAGCATGAGATAAATTACATTTTGTTATTGGGTGATACATTTATATTGGCTACATGACATTAAGAACGTCTGTAGAACTGAAAATCTATTCAATAGGAAAGTTGGCCTTGTGAGTTTAGCTCAGAACTCATGGTTTGGCTTTTCAGACTTTATTGTTGTGATACTGGAATTAATTTCATGAACTGTTACGTCAGGAATACGTGTAGTGTATGCCATATAAGTCCAGTTTATTGGATCGTGTGTGTGCTGTGTTCAATTTTTTACAATAAATGGAATGTTTGCAGTAATTTTGAAATTTATGCAGTGTCTGTAATCTTTGGAAGTTTGTGCAGAAACTGTTAACTTTAACAATATTCTAGTAGAATTGTAATCCAAACTGTTTGGAAACAAAGTGTGCATTTCTGCCATAATATGAAAGCTAATGAAACAAATGCATGTAACAGTATAACCTGATATTAATTTACAAATTTTGTGATGCCTAATAAGATCACAGGAAAGAGATTGAATTTAAGTCTTAATTACTATTAATGATCATCTCATCCAATGATTTACATCATCGCCACTCTAACCACAGACAGTACTAGGGCTGTATTTTAGACTCTCTCTTGCCGTCCAGTCTGCTGGAGCCATAATCACTGCTTTAGCATATGTAGGCAGTAGGACACCATTTTAGATTAAGGATGGTGGCAGTCCTGCAGTGGCCAATAAATGTACTACTTTATGTAACAGTGAATCTTGAAGTGTTTCACTGCATGTACCATGTTATTTCATTGTTATAACTGCATTGGTACATTAAATATAGCCAATTTCTATCATCCTATTAATTTTTTATGCAGTTCTTCATTTTCATTGTCACCTAGAGTTATTTATTCTTGGTTTGTGGTGTAACACATGGGTTTTATGTAATGAGTAACAAAACTGATATGCAGTGCTTAATGTTTGAATGTTTAAATCCCATCATTTTTGTGCATTCCTTAACCTGCTAATGATTTATATAAGAGTAATTTCAAATTTACATACAGATGTTTCCATGTGCACTCACACACACAGTTTTAAAACACTTTGTGAGTTTTCTGGATTATAGCACCATGTCAGAGTGATGAGTATTCACCCTGATGATGGACACAAGTACCTCAGAAACATCAATGAACTTCTCTACCAGACAACATGGTGCTAAAGCTCATAAGACAGCCATATTCTTTCTTGCCACCGTGAGAAACTCAGAGTCTGTATATGCTTTGTGTTCTTTGCTCAAAATGCTTGACACTGATGTGGATGGAGATGTTGAGTTTCGTACCAAAGCTGTTTGATAAATTTTGATGATATTTTTATTAGGAGGTCTGTACTAAAAGTCACATAATTTTAATTTTCGTTTGTACTGTACAACTAGGGAGTGTCTGACTATGAACTGGGTGTCTGCCGTTTAATCCCTGGCAGGGACAAACAATTTTTCTTTTAGCCTCTGCATCCACATTCGCTCTGAGTCACAACCATTCTCCAATCCCACATGCACTGGTGGTCCTTTTCTTGTGGGTAAAGCGTGGCCAGGACATGATGCTGACCTCTCACCCCCATCTAGTACTGAGGTCAAGAATGACTAGGAGCTATACTGCCTCTCCTTCCCAAGTGCCTCCATGGAGTGTAGCAGGACAGCTTACTTTTTACTGGATGACTATAATCCGTACATTATGTGAACTTGACATAACAGAGTCCCCAGACTTGATCATCATACCAAGAACCTCTCTGACAAATATATTAGATCTTATCAAGATATGTAATATTCATGTGAATGTCTTTTCAGTGCGACAAATACATCCAAAAAGTTCAAGTACTGTTAAAATAATTTTGTGCAATATACAGTTTGATATGTCACGTGCAATTAGTTTTGGAACAGTATATTTAGATGTGCAATAAATGAGTGAGGTGTGCAGTGTTTGAAACAGCGCACTTGGACTGCATGTGACCATGTTTGCAGGTTCCTCTTTTTTACTTTTAAATGAAGGATCATGACACTGCGTTCGCACGTGTAAATCCACTCTCACATTTTCCGTTCCAGTTTACATGTTGATGTCGTCCTTCCAGCTGTTAGGGAATGCAGTTATTTAAAAAGGGCATGAAGACCAGACAGTACTTATTATTGCTAGAAATAGCTTAAGTAGTTGGATTATCATTGTGTCCCTCCATGTACTGAACGTAGTGGTACACGGTTTACCTTTAATGGTGCTTTTAGATGTACTGTTCAATGTTGGTAATGTTTAAAGTGGTGCCAATGCTAGGAACACATGTTCCATTTCTGACTGTGATACTTTGTGAGAAATTTTGGGTTCTAACATTGTACAAAAACATTGTTTTATAGGTCAAACCAGATACTTTTAATGTATTGATTCGTTGACAGTTACATTGAAACAGATGTATATGATACAGAATTGATTTCTTAGTGTAAATATTAAATGATTACCAGCAAAGGGACTATATAATTCAGTTGATATGTGTTAATCTTTTTATCAGTATTTGTTTTCATCGCAAAGTTATTTAGTGTTATATATTTTGTCAGATTCTCTTCACCCCACAGTTTGTTTCTTGTGACGTTAATGTTTCACATTAATTCTGTGGTTCTCTCGTACATCGCTGTCTTTCTGTATTGACTGTATTTCACATTTGAACATGTTTAAGCTGCCAGCAGTTGGCTGAGCTGTTTGAACACTGTATGGGCCACAATATTTGAATTTTGTCAATAAAGTTTCTGTGTAGAATTGTAACATAATTTGTACATCCCTATACCTCTCAGAATTAATATTTTTAAAATTTATTTATTTATTGGTCTTGTCATTCACTGGCATTAGAGTGTTTGGAACATACATTTCTATTACTCAAAAGAAAGTGTCAAAATATTTTGCAGATGATTGTACATGGAGAGCATAGCATTAGTCACATACAAAGCTTCACAAGACCCATTTTGGGTTGGATAGTTCGACACCTGATATCTTCTTCTCCCATAGAATACTCCAAACTCTTCCTTTCATGGTTCACATTATATTTCGAGGAATCAAATTTGTACTAGCATTAGTATTATATCTCGCAAGTAACTAGGAGCATGCCACTACGGGGTATAACAGGCGGACAGATGAAAGTCTTTCAATGTGCCTGTTCTCTATAGTCGGCAAAAGAGAGGTATTGGTGTATGACGCATAATAGTAGGCATTTCTTTTGTCTAGAGGAATTATTTAAAAACCAGTTTATTCATATTTAAATATTACCGTCCCCTCCGCTTACCTACAGACAGAGGTAGAATCAGGATCATCTGTTGAAGCTGAGAAGTGGTAGAAGCAGGATCATCTGTTGAAGCTGAGAAGTGTATGTACCTAAATTTGCTATACTACCTGACGCTGGACTAACCCTTTTCAAGGAATAGCTGCTTGTAGGCAGTCGGGCTGTAACCCACAGAAGCACAAGGTATTTGAATAAAAATGTAGAACTCCTGCAACTCTTGGTATTTAAGCAAGTTCCCGCGATACCGATGACATAGGCTGTATTCAGTGAGCAGTGCCTCGAAGTTTGAGGTTAGGTGCCCCAAATGGATTGCTGATTACAAGACCGCTGGTTGTGAATTAAAACCTTCATGGGAAATTTCATCACAATCTGTAAAGTTTCTCTGGAGTTGGATCATTTGGACGGACAGACACGCTGAATCCGTAATGATTTCTCCGAATCCAGTTCATGCATGAGAAGCAGAATGAATACGAAAACACAGACGGACACAATTAATAAGAAAAAATGAAGAACGTGAAAAAGAATCAGAAAGGAAGCAGTTTGGAAGTCGAAGATATATACGATATCTGTGTACAGTGTGTAACAAAAGATTTACAACTGCGTCAAATCTCAATCATCACTCTAATATTCATTTACAAAAAAAAACCCGGGTGAATTCACTCAGCAGTTGAAGAACCTTGTTGATGCTGAAAAGAAGGAGTATCATGTGATAGCAAGAATACTGTATTACGTATATGCAGGAACATGAAATAAATAAAACTAAGAATTACACAGGGGAGTGTTACTTGTGCATAAGCAAGTTGTAGAAATGAAGATGGCTTGTCTTCTGGGTTGCAGCGCCTTGTAGTCTGGTAGAAGTTTGCCGATGTTTCGGAGGTTCTTACTGCACCTATCATCAGTGACTTTGACGATGGACTCGCTCCCTTCGTACTACCCGCCGTAAGAACCTCAGACCCTACATGTGACGTTTTTTATTTATTTACAGTTTATTTAACGACGCTTTCAGTGTGTGGAATGAGAGGCGTGGGATGTGATGAATTGGACAGTATGAGGAAGGAGGCTACCGTGGCCTAATTTAAAGTACTGTTTAGGGAAATGGTCTGGAGGGACTGAATAAATCCACGATAGACCTCAGGATAACAGTTCTCAGGCCGAGATTTAAACCCAAGATCTACCGAATAGGAGGCAGGAGAGCTAACCAATCCCTTAAAATGCAACGTTACTTGCCTCATTCAATGTTCATTCTCGTTAACAAAGCATCTGCATGTTTACATGAGCTTCTGGGCTTCATTCTAGGAGTCGAACACGGTCCTTGTATTCAATGCTTGTAATTCGAAACACGTTGTACATAATGTTTTGCCCATTTCGGCCACCGAAATTTAGAAAACTCCCCACTGCGAGCCAAAGGTTCTTTTTATTTTTAAGAAATAATCCGTGGGTTGCAGACTCACATGCCGATTGACTCAACGCCATCGGCTTTTGTGATTGAGGCTTCGATGTAATGTACAGACGACAAGAGATGCGAATTTCAGAATTGTAAATTTTATTTATTTTACAGTAGATCAAAACAGTGAATACATGTGTAAATACGACTGGCTACGCCAAAGAATATGCCCATTTAGTCATTTTCTCATTGCAGCGTTCGATAAGGATAAGTCTCCATTGTGCTGTTCTACAAAGTCATTTCTACGTCGTGCTATTTAAGACCCATCTGTGCCGAGTGCCCGCTCGCCGAGCTGTTAACATTCCTTGTAGAAATCTTTGATGTCCAAATTGTAGGTCTTCAACGAATCCTCAGCCGCTTTTCTTGCTAATTCGTTTGGATTTTTACTCCGGAACATAACATACACATTGGCTGAGGACAGAAAACAATATTAAATCATATAGGCTACCTGTTTCTAACCTAACTTAATTTAACATAACCTAACCTGTAAGTCATGCTGATAGGTTCAGATATATAGATATTATATGAAATGCAAATATGTGCTTATGTAGTGTAGATCTGTTTATTTATTTGTTTATATGTATTAACGTATAGAATGAAGATCTGAATGTAACATATACACATGTGTAACGTGGATATGTAAAAAAATAATTTACGTAATGCAGGAAGATGTGGCTAGCATCCTTCGGTTCACATCTGTCATCATTTAAGGTCAGATCACGCAGTTGTTATATCATCTGTGCCTAAGGCTCACTGTACTTACGTTCTGTGCCTGTTATCTCTGGGCAGCCAACGACTATCGAGTATTGATCGTAATCTGTGGCAGCTACGTAATACGCTGACGACCATTCATCTGCGTAAGAGAACAGAGTTCAGTACACATTCTGACGACGGGAAGCGCAAAGTAACACAAGACACGAACAGATATCTAATCAGATATGGCGACTGAAAGTAAATACGTATATAAAATAAAAACAGTGGACAATTTAATTCAGAATAATGAAGTGTTGTGGTGCATTGGGAGGCTCACGTTTCGTTCCGGATGTAAGTTAACAGTAATGCAATATTCGTACTTCTCCTCAGCTCCTACACGATGTTAGAAAATTGTAACCTCGAAGAATATTCGTGATAAGTATTAAATTATTTCACATCATTATGGCTTTACCTGCCATGTAATATTTGTAACATTTTCCTTTTAATTTATTTTAGTCGAGAGAGGTTTACTTACTGCGATTTGGGTACGTAATGTCAAGGACATTGTCAGAAACCTTCACGACACCAGTTGAATTTTCTCGTCGTCTTTCACTGTGCAGGGAAAAAAAATCAATTTTTATGATTTGATTCATTCGATATATTTACTTAACAAATACTGACAAGCAAGGAGTATTTGGTGATGGACAAAATATCTTCAGAAATGAAGAGTTTTGTAAAGTCAGTGAACCAGAATAATAATACAAAAAAGCAGTGGCAAAATTTCATTTAAAGTTACAACATAAATTTGTGCATGAAACGACATAACACAAACCCAGTGCTTTGAAAATAGTCATAGTGGGACGGTGTGCTCCACGACGGTGTACACAGAACTACGAAACTCTCTCTTTAGAAAGATAATGTGTCCAATACAGTTACGTCATTCCCAGGATGTGTATACAGGATATACATAAAAGAATGGTGCATTTTTGGACATGTTGGAAAGCTGGTTGTTACCCCAACTGAATACCAATTATGACGATTACATTCTACAACTGGACGGAGCTCCCTTCCATTTTCACAGGAATGTACGAGTGCTTCTCAATCGTGTTTTTCCACCGTGTGGATGTGTGTTGTGTGACCCAGGGTGCACACATTGAAGGATTATAATTAACGCATGAGAAACCTGGACAGTTGCCGCCGCTGATGGTGTTTGTTGTGCCCGTGTAAGGTGAGAAATAATCTTTTTATTAACTTTTGAAACTGCACCATTCTTTTGTGTATACTCTGTACATTCTGTTAGCTGTTGTGTTATTCGTAGACGTTACTTGTCTGTAAACAAATTAAGTCACGCATGTCTTGCATGCAAATACAAAGATTTTGTGATCAGCATTCGAAGCTTAGTAAAAACAGCTCGTTTCGTGTTGCCTGGAAAACATGAACATTTGTTGTGTTGAGTTGTTATTCTGGTAATTTAATAAAGGAAATTAGTGTACCCGCACATCACTTGAGCCATTTTGTGTCCACTGTCTTCTTTCGTTACCTTTGATACAATTTTGTCACGCGAGACAGCGGTTTTAGATACTAAAATCAATATGTATTTATTATTCC
>NW_019059583.1:0-18663 GCF_000696155.1 Zootermopsis nevadensis
CAAAATCCCTTAACAGCAAATAATCATCAATTAACCTAAAAATCAAAATTGCTTATTACATACAAATCAATGTAAACATGTTATATTTACTGTTATGACCGCGTTGAAAATTAGGGACCTTCAATCATAAAGATTGAGGCGGCGTGTACCTCGGAAACGTTAGTAAAGACGTATGAAACAACATAGCGCAACAATTCAGAAGACCACAATTAACATTCTGCCGTTTATTTTGCATCAGAAGGTTAAAATCGGTTACCGTCCGTGTCTATAATATATTACTAACTATTTTCACTGAAGCCCTGAAATAGCAGCATCATTGTGAGTTATTATGCCGAAGTAGACATCATAAACAGAATATACAGAGATTAATTCCTATTAACTTGATTAAGCTATATGAGTTTGCTACGTAGTACCGGGATGGAGTCATGAAATTAAGCTAACGATGTGATATGATTCAACAGTAATTACTAGTAATTTCATTACAAGGCACAACTTCTCGGGTTTAAAACGTCGTAAACCTATGACTCAATGGCGGAGGCCTATAAATTTTAATGGGCTTAGAAATAGGGAAGCTTCTACAAGGTGCAACCCACAGAGCAAAGCATTGCGTTTATGCAGGAAAGACTGTTTGCTTTTAAGCTTTTCCTAATGGAAACTGAAAGAATATTTTAAAAACATATATATTAACGGAAGTTAAAACGTGAATAAATGCTCTAAATTGGGTCAAAAATGATGTCAGCTTCGTTGAAATAAACGACCGTTATAAATATAACATAAATCTTCCCTCATTTGCACGTAATCAAGTTTTAAGCATTTATTACAGTTATATGCTTCACGTAGCTGCTCGACAGACAGAACATTTCAAGGCTCAACGAATTGTGATCCGAGTTTTATAGTCAGATGAACGACAGAAGAATGATAGTTGAAAATAGCGATAGGAAGACTTGGGTGGAAACATGAAGAGGAGGGCGGATGAGCAGGCTTGCAGATGAAATGAATCGATAAACATATCAGGGACCACCAAATGCATTAATGAAGTTGCATCGAAAATGAGAATCCGTCTTCGTTTGGTGTAAGAATGGTATTAGACCCAAGCGAAAAATATTCTTTGCTGATGGAATGAGGAAATGTGTGAATCACTACTTGAAATGTACCGAAAAGCAAGGTAACTGCATAGGAAAATGAAAGATGTCTGACCACGGTGTGTGTGTTTTTTTTAAAAAAAACTTCAAAAACGTTTTAATAATTTTACTTATACTCATTTACACATACTCGTATCACTTAATTTTAATGAGTGGTGGTTTAAAACAATTCTTGAAATAAAATCCCACAACTTCACTCATAATGCGGTTACAAGATTTATTTATAATCATATTGATTTTGTCTCTGAGACTACAATGATTATTAAAATAACGAGTTCAGCTACTGGCATTTTCCTGATAGAGAGAAATCAGTCATCACCTTGTTGATGGAGGCAGCACTAACCTCTAAAACGTCTTTAAAATTCTACCAGACTACACGGCGCTAAAACCCAGAAGACAGCTATTTGGTTACCAATATTTTTGTTTTGACAAATAAAAACTTAATATAATTGCTTTAAGACTGAATTAATACGCTGGAAAAATATTCTTACAAAATGCTGAATTTCTATAAAATATATTTCCTTTTGGGTATAAACAGAAAATTTGCAATCAAGAAAAAACGTACTTCATGGAAGACATGCAGACATGAAAACAATGTGTCAATAACGATCTCCTTAGTTTTAGTGTGTGGCGAGTTATGCCACCTTTCTACGAAATTTCTTGGTTGAAGCTCTGAAACGTTTTTATAGCCACAAGACCTGGACGACGAATGGCAAATATATATATAGCAACAGCGCCGTCCGTCGTATAAAAAGGAGAGATCACAGGCCGCGTTTCCGACGACTCCGCTGGCATCGGTTGTGGGCGATCTGGGAAATTCTGCGGACGTGATAGCAGAGGCAGAATGCGAATGTGTGCCTATTTGGGCGCTTTGGAAAACATCGCAGTCGTAACGCGTGCAGAATTTGTAGCGACAAAAGGGAGTGCTTGGCCCTCCTACTTATTTCCCACATCTATTGGAAATGGTTGGTTCCCTTCCCAGCTACCAATCACCTCCAGCCTCTTGAAAATATTTCATCACGGCACTTTAACTTGAACACACAGGAGAACAGAAAATAACTGAGATTCTACTATCATTCAGAGAAAAGCAAGTCAGTACGTAAACCTTAAACATTTTATTTAAAACAAGTTAACACTACAATTTTTAGCCATGTTTTTTAAAATAAACTGTAAATATATAAATACATTTCTTATATAACGCAACGTTAATCAATTTTTACTTCATTCTGATAATCTGTATAAACAGGAAAATTTAATTCATCCGTTATTAAACGAGGAAAGAGGCCTGGATCTGATATATACTTACATAATTAATATTGAAAATGTCAGAAGTTGTTTCGTCATTGAGTTACGCCGAGAAGCCTGTCAGCTAGTCAGTCACGGAAAAAGGACTGACATGGATAAAACATACACTGAATTTAAGCTTTCAAACATTATTCAGACCCTTGGTCGAAATATTAAACTTTATGTCAATAAAAACAGATACAAATTATCAGAACAAAGATTAGTTTTCTGCTGATGTCAACAAGTATATTTCCCGCCAATTTTGTATAAATAACACAGAATTCGCTTCTGTAGTTGACAAACCTCGAATATAATACTGTGAGGGCATAATACATAATAAAAATGAAGATTTATAGACAGTTAAAGCAGGTGGGGCATATATTACCACATTGTTTTAAACGGTTATTTTTACGTTATAAAAATATAAGGATACACAATAAGACAAGCAAGTGTTCTGGACCAATGTAAGGGGAACTAATTCTTTCCCGAACGTTTTTGGCGAGGGCTTGTATTAATGCTTTCTTGGACTCTATATGTTATTTGTTTTTGGATTTTGTTTCGTTTTCAGGTAAAAAGAGGGAACCTAACGATTATTAACTGCCAGCTGTGTGACGTGATACACTTCACTAATGGTCGGTGAAAACGAGAGCAGGTTCACGGGATTTAATTTAATTGAAGGAGGGTTTCCTTTTCTGACCAGATGACCTCGCAGTCAGAAATTCGGATACAGCAAGAGACTTGTTTCATGTCTCTGTATAGGATTTCATCAATTTTGTAATTGAATTTCACCCACAGTATTGGCTAAACTTTATAAAATATACATTGGCAAGCTAAGTAAATCATGGCGTATCTGATATGTACTTATTCAGAACACACAGCATCACAAATAATTTGTTTACAAAAGCAACTTGTTAGTGCAAATTTTTACAATTACATTCTTGCAGGAAATAGACTTATAGTGATGAATACAGACTGCCGAGGAACATGTCAGAATCCGCGCGGAAGTAACAAGATTATGGAGAAAATTACGCAGTGAGGAGCTTCATAATGTATGCTGTTTACAAAATAGTACTATGGGGGCAAACCAAGGAGGATGACGTAAATTTGCGATGTGGCACGCATAAAATACTCACACGACACCCCGCAAATTAATTTAATAGAATAATTAATTAAAAATGAACAATCCGCAATTTTACAATTCAAAATAAAGTAACAAATTAATCACGACGCTGTGAACCCACATAATTAAATTAACAATTTTAGATCAAGTATAATATAAAAGTGTTATGTCAGACCCCTTTACATTGCAAGAAAACTTGATGTCCATTACAGTAACCATATTCTCGTGTACCAACACAAAGTATCAATGAAAGTTGTATCTTCCTTCATCTCTCCTGTTTTCTATACCAGCCCATTAATGTGTCTCTTCATTCATACACCACAGTCATAACAATTCAATTTATTTTCTCCGCTACACTTCTTCAATATTGTGAAATGTCTGTCTTCTTATTTAGACTGCATGTTTCAGCTACCGTATAGCCATCATGAGGTTTATACTTAAGTCAATGTACATATTTCTTGCAATATAAATGTTATTCTTTTAAAATTTAAACATTTTAAAATTTTACTTCTACGCACACATACACATTATTACAAAAGAAGATTGATTCCATCTTCTTCTGTTCTTTTTATGGAGTCTTACTGCGTACCGGATTCGGTTGTATTGATCTTTCGGCATCTTGTTATGGTCTGTAACGTCTTCTTCCTTCATGGATAAGGACATCGCCTGTTCCGGCCTCTTTTGTTTTGCTCCCTCGTTTCCAGAGGCGCCTTCTAGAGCGGCGTCCCTTTGGTCCGTATTCTAGGATTTGTTTTCGTATTCTTTCATCCGGAATTCTTTCTGTCTGTGCTTTCAGTTTTTCCCTTAATTCTATTATTTTTCTGTGTCAATGGCTCTTTTGCCAATTTGTTTCTAAGGTCTTCATTTTTGAATCATTTGACTGATCTTAGAAAACGCATTTCTGCTGCTTGAAATTTGCTTACGACTTTGCTCTGTAATTGCACGTAACTTCCTGTCATACATTAACACAGGGATAAAGGAATAAAATCTTAGCTGTGTATCTTGTCTCCTTCCTCCATTCACTGGTCTTCGAACTGTGCCACAAATGTCCTCAAATGTTTGAACCTTCTGATTTATGTCTTGGTCCTTTTCATAAATCACATCACAGCCAAAATATTCGAAATGCGATATTTGTTCAATCACAATATCGTCTATCATGATTTTCGTTCTGGTTGGAAATTTTCGAGTAATACCATTACTTTTATCTTCATTGTCGATGCTTTCATATTATATCCTTTGCTAATTTTAATTAGCTCGAACATTGTTGTCTATAGTCTCTATTCTATATCAAATATTAAACCCGCATCACCCGCAAATAACAGTGTGTTCAATAATTTTCTTTCCACATTTATTGTCCCTTCTCTATTTTGCATTCTTGTAGAAAGTAGTCTAAATATATATTACATAAATTTGGGGAGTGGATACATGTCTGTTGATCTGTAGAAACGCGTGTAATATAACTAATTATATTTTTGGTATAGCAAATATTTTTACATAGGCAGCCTCTGGATGTCGACTGACTGAGAAGAGTCCAATCCACATACTCTCCAATTTAATATGAACCTCCTATTTATGCCTTGGTCTCTGAGTCGTCTCTCTCCTTAACTTTTTCTCACTACAGTTTTTCACGCATTTCCTACTAATCCCAGTCGTTCTATATGAAACCTGACACACGCAGTAGCATAATAATACAAAGGCGTTAAAATTTAGGTTTTTATACGACTACCTTCATTACTCGCTCGAAGGGCAGAGTAGAAAGTTGCAGGGTAATCGATATTGAGAAGGGACGACGTAGGTGCCATCTATAATTCTGAAGAATGTTTAATTTCTATGTTTGGGCTACTAGTCAGTAGAAAGCGACATTGTGGTTCAGGTGTAGGGTAAATTTTCGAAACATTCCTATTCAGTTTTATCGTACAGTCGGAGGATCGATTTCTGCTTTGCATCCTCATGAATATTCTAGGGAGGATCGATTTCCATCCACGCGAAAGCGAATTCTTCCAACGCATTTAGCTCTGTCTCAAAAAACAACCAAACCCGGAAACTAACAGCAACGCAGCGGGCTCTGGACGGATGAGGATGCAGCAGTGACGAGCATTGTGACCCTCGTAGAAACGAGAAATACTCTAAGACAGAAATACAGTAGCTGTGATGAGAGACATGTGCAAAAAATTGTAGCAACTAATTTATATTCCAAAACTGCACACCTACAACGAACTTACTTCGTGGATGAGAATCCTTCTTTATAAGCTGACATTCGTATAGGCGGTCAATACTTTTATGGAGCCCGAAGGTTAATTACGGTGTTTACAAGGGCCTATCATTAGATGCCTTCCAGTTTCATATGAATGCAGTCCACAACCTCGAATCACATTATTTTACAGCAGTTTGGTGTATTTTAAACTTTACGGATTTAAAAAGGGGACTGAAATATGGACAATTAAAGACAGCATTCAACTCTGGGTTCCATGACTCTTTGGACACTATATAATATTAAGTATAACGCAAGTTTAGTAGGACTGAACTATGTACGTTAGGTGTGAAGGCTATATAAATTCTGTCAGAATCACATTGTTATTTACTAAATTATTTTATGACATTACCGCTTTGTGAACATGAGATACATTATCGGTGGATACTAAATTACAGGTAAATTAAAAAATAGAACATTGCAAACTGAGTTTCTGTGTATACCTGCCTTATAAATTGAGCAAGTTAAGTTCAAGTAGCCAATATGTGCTACAGCCGTTACGACTTAATTAGTTCCTGAAAGATTTATTTCTGTATCGGCTAACGTGTGAACAGTTTTATTTTTGTTACGGTTTGTCGAAGAAAGAACTGGGAAACGAAACGTGAATCATGGGCTTAACGACTGATGTCCTGGGAAAGGATGCAGATGTAACTTCTTCTCGGCTTGGCACGACGGAAATAATCGCCTCTAAGCAGAGGCTATATTTCCTTCTCACCTACTCCGGGACGAAGAACACAAAAATAAAACAGAAGCAGCATCGTTGAAATTTCAATCAGGAGAATATTCTTCTGCGCCATTATACAATATCATAAAGATTTTCTAATCGATATGTCTTATAAATTTCGTATATATAAACTATAACTGAATCTAACATATCATCTGTTAATAAGATCATAGTGAAACATTCTCCAAATCTGTAACTTTCTTTCTGAATGCCTAGTAAAACAATATTAAAACGGGCTCCTTCAAAATAGCATAATAATTTTTCTCTTCGCCAAATATTATTGGACTGGGCAAAGAAAAATTCATAAGATGAGCGGGGCATTTAGCACGAATTTAAGAACAAGTAAATACATAAATCTTGTAAGTTGCAATGCCTGAAGTGAAGATACCAAGTGCGAGAATTTGAACTAAGTTGTAGGATGCATAAATCTTGTAAGTTTGAATGCCTGAAGTGAAGATACCAACTGCGAGAATTTGAACTAAGTTGTAGGATACTAACAAAATGGTATTGAAAGAAATAGACTGTGATGATGTGAACTGGATTAATCTGGCGATGACAGATAACATCTATGGCTCTTGTGGTCACGGGACCTTCGGATTTAATAAACGGCGGAGAAATTCTGGACTATTTGAGACTAGTTCAACATCTGTTAGTTTCTTAACGATTGTGCTAGATGAAGTTAACTACCTAATTTGATCGTCTGATAAGAGAGAATGGTTATCATGAGTGAAATATTCTGTGGTTTTCTTCGGATCCTCCAAGCAAATTCTAGAATAGAATATTTAAAATCGTCCGAGACAGCTTCCTTTCATATACTTTCCAATTCATTATTCCCACAATCGCCCGACCATCCGACGCTACATAATATACACAACTGAATAAAAGGAACTTTAAATAACCCACTAACAAACCAAGCAATACAATTTTAGAATCAGTTACTTCCACTCATGCATGAATTCATTTATTATGATTCTTTGTAAGATTACATAACGATGCTGTTTCAACTACATATGTTAAATGCCGATGAATGATAACGAAATATGATCATGAATAGTATTCAGGTAAAGACCTGGGCCTATTTGAATTTATTTTCGGTCGTGATTAAACTGTGATAAAACAGAAGAATTCTGATAAACAGCCTTTATTCCAACAGGAAACCTCACGAATGCAATTAAACAGCCACCATATCAAATGGTTCGGCTTGTCAGCTGCATAAATTCATCAGCAAAATCTTATGTTACTTAGTTTCTTAGAACATTTTTCAATCAAATACATGCATTTAAAGTAATGTGCATTGCCTGGGAAGTATTCGTATTGGTAGTTTGTATTCGGCTGCGTCTCGCGGCAACTTCAGATCTTCGGAACTATTCAGTTTCTGTCAAGCGTCTTAAAGACACAGCAATATTCGTGATTCTACGTTCTCCTTGTTTCTCAGTTCGCTTATCTCCGGACATCATCATTATCAGCTCTGCATTCTCATTAGCGGTGCTTGATTTATTTCCAAAGTTCTTCATGAAGTCCTTCACATCTCAGCAGTCGTTTTGTTCTCTTGCAAATGATACTTGTAGTTTTACTTCTTTTCTTTGGGTTTAATCACTTCAGCTCACGTCATTCTTTACACAATTTATACACTCTTATACAATCTCTGGTACTCAATTTTTCTTTTGTATATTCATACTTAAGTCGTTTTCTCTTTTTCGCTCTGTGTTCATCAAAATTTCATTTCTTTGGATAAAAGATATTTTAAATGCACAAATGTATTGTTATGAAATAGTTATAATTCATGTCAATCATTACTTAGAAGAATACCCAATTTCCCGAATAATTACTAATTCCATTCAGCAGAACTCTTCTTAAGAACGTATCATAATAATCTCTCAGCCTTCCAGCTGAAAGTCTAACGGGATAATGCTGCATATTACTACAAAATTCCTTATATAAACCCTCTATAAAACGACACAAAAGAAGCAAATGTCGAGCTAATACAGTTATAAACACAATATTATATAATATTCGAACATACGAACCAAGTTATTACTCACCTTAATAATTTAATAATTCCATCACGTGAAGAATCATTTACTCATACGAACAAGTGACATCTAGCTCTCTGTTAACTACGCGCGGTGATAGAATGTTGCTGTGAATTTGCGAGAATTTTCAAAACATAGTGTTCCTAGTCCAGAAACACAAAATACTCTACACACAACACTGGTGCACATAGGTGTAGCGAATAAAACATGTTAGAAAACAGCTTCAAATGACATATAAAAATGCTTTGGTCTAAATTTCACAATTTTGAGAAGTTCAGGGACAGGATCCCTGAATGTAATGGCCGATTAGTTTATTTTGGTACTTTACTTTAAATTTCAGGGATTATTTAACATAATCGACAAACTTGTATTCTTATAGGACGGTTGGGATTCCGATTACAAACTTTGGATACCATTAATTTAAAAATACCAAGTTTCATTATAGAATATTACTTATATAGAAATAACTTAATGAAAGGACATTTGTCAGCAACCACAATTTAACTATATTACTACTTGAATTTTATCTTTTTGTAATTAGATGGGTCGTACATACAATTTAAATATCCAGTAAAACCAGTTTATTTCATAAATCAATTCTGAAATGGCGTATGTGAAAGCTGGAGGGTTGGAGGGTAGATAGCCTGACCTAAACAGTGATGGGAAGAAGTGGAATTCATTGCCTTGTTTACCAGAGCCCGCCACCAATCCCTACACCGTGTCAGAAAAATCCTCTAGCCCTCTAGCTATACTTCACATGGATCCGTTTTAGTATTATCCTCCCATCTTCGTCTACAAATTTTGAATGCTCTCCTTTCTTCAGGTTTTCCAACCAAAACTTTGATCGCGTGCCACCCCCCCCCCCCCCAAAAAAAACTAAATACACCGCTAATACCATTTTCCATGATATGATCATCCTAATAATATTTGGTGTTCAGCAAAAATTTCGGCGCTCCTCACTGACCAGCGTATTCCAGCGTCTTGTCTCTTAATTCCTATTTGGGCTAATATACTCTCGCACGGACCACTAAAAATCTCTTAGTTTGCAAACAGTGGAGTTGCAAAAAAGGAAATTTATTGACAGAATTTATGTTCCTCACTTGTCAGCTTAATTAAAGAAACGTTCTCTGTTATTAAACCATATTATTTTTAAAATAAAATTTATAGTGATTCATTCAGATATTCAGTCTCAACTACAAAATTATATTGAATTACGGAGTAAAAGATTTTATTGTATTACCGAGTTTTGGCTGTTTAAATAGTGCCCAAGCAATCGACCTCTATTGCACTTTTTCGTTATATCTCGCACGAAATGCATATATTAAAATGCTCTAAAATAAACCCGACATCTCGTATTGTTCTTAGGTACACGGAAACGGAAAGTAAAGAATATCCAATATCGGAATTCTTAATATATTCGTTTCTTCTCTCACTAATGAGATTTCTTTGCAGAAACTTCAGTCCCCAGGCGAATCGTAGAATTTCACACGCGACGACTTTCCCCAAAGCCTGTGTTACAAGAAAGGAACAGCATTCAAGTCTTGTCATTATTAATGTTGTCAAAATCGTACGCTACAATTAGTTGTAATTCTCAATCTGATTATCAAACGGTTGTTTTACAAATATTATAGATAGGATCATAATATAATCCGATGTACTTTGCTTACACTTATTTAGCAGCTTAGGGATGTAACAAAGATTAATTGGAGAACTAAGTAGCTGAGAAACACCGCAGATTTCGTCCGTGTGCATGTACACGCTCGTGTCTTTAAGAAGTGGATCAGTACATTTAACGAAGATGGATTGCAGGAATTACAGTGTCTTTTGAAAATAAGGAGGAGATGCACTTCACGAAAACATCTTTGTCACCATCCACTACAAAACCCGTTTCCCGGCGAGAATCGACTTTCGTCCTTTAAGGTAATCCCTGTGAAGTGTCCTGTAAATTTTGAAACACATAACCGTGTGCATACAGAATTAAAAAATTATATGAAGTGAAGCTTTCACTGTGGCTTTCATTAGTAAAGTCTACAGACATCCAAACCAAGAAACAAGCTATTAGTGTTTTTGTGTTATTTTAAGCTTGGTAAGTTAATAGTTCGTTTAAAAGTCCATGGCACAGGATTTCCATAAAAACACATTCAATATGAGTTAAAAGTATGTTTAATTACAGAAATACATCCTCAGCGAACGTACGTCAAACGTGTGCCCGACCGATTATAAAAAATCTGTTCTCTTTGAATCATTCGTAATAACATACAGAAACCCATGCACGTAAACAAAGATCCAACTTTATTACCATCTGTAGTGCCGTTAAAATATAATAAACCAGGAATCTTCCTTTACCTGAAGATGGCTGTCTTCTGGATTTGTAGCGCATTGTATTCTGGTAGAAGTTTACCAGCGGTACAGAGGTCCCTGCTGCCTTCATCATCAGGCCTACCAGAAGACCACAAATCCCACTTTCTTCGCTTTTCCGTTCTTGTCGCTCGCTATGACAGATCTCAAAATTGATTTCAAATACGCTTTCAACACTTTTGTAATGAAAGTGGGATCGCAAGAAAAGAGTTTCGTGTATTTAACATTCAATTCAGAGCCGCTCTTACACACAACTCTAGAATTTTCACATGCGGTATATTCCATTTTAAAATATACATAAACATTGTTGAAATTTATTGTATGAGAATCAACATTTTGTAGGCGTATAAACAGCCACGGATTATCTAGAGCTTAGCGTACTAGCCTAGTGTTTAAAACGGTTCTGAATTCGATTCCAGTCGTCACTAATACTGAAAATCAAATACGATGTACTGAAAAATTTAAAAGTTTAATGATAACCAGTAGGAGAAGAACCAACATCAAAAATGTCGTATTAAAAAATCTTAAACAGTTGGAAATTTTCAAATGAATATTGGTAAAATAAAATAACCATTGTTGCAAATCATTACAGAATCGATAAGTCAAACTATTTCATCGCTCAGTTTGCAGACACTTATATGTTTCCATTTCAGTTGCTATAAGATTTTATCAGGTTTTATGTTTATGGACATTCGTGTTTTATAATTAAGATAAAGAACGGCTATTCGTAGCTCAAAATATCAGTCCCATTGTGGGTAGGATTCACATTGTCAGGTCTACCTGAAACAACCGGGGTAAACAATTCTCCATATTTTCTATTGCGTACGTCAAATTAGGGGACTTCGGCCTAACGTAAGGTGTAATTTAAGTATCAATTTTGCGAAACCTGTATGCCTTTGATTTAAATAAAACTGGAGCTTATCTCAACGTAATTTATTCCAGAACTGGCGTAACATTAATCTATTATTATTTCTACGTTATCAACACGCGTGAAACATGAACCAGTCTACATCGCAGAGATAACAAAAACAGTGATCGACTGAACAGATAGTAGGTAATTATTTTTAATAGCAGAATAAATGCCACTTTAAATTAAACTAATACGGTACACTAATATCTGAAAGCGAGCTACATAATATAAACTGAGCCGTTCGGACACTGCAGAATCCAGTAGCCATCGATACCTCACTCAGTTGAGGCTTTAATCTGTCGTGTTAGTGACTCAGATATCTCCTATTATACTGAAGCTAGGAGAATGGCCCGTTAAGTCAACGTAAAGTTCCAAATATCATTATTATTCTCAAAATAATTGTAAATAATTCCATAAAAATCACAGTTCATTCTAATATATGTATGAAAATTACAATTAATCTATACTAACAAAGTGATAAAAACTAGACTTTTTTGTGTCTTTGTGGGTGGAGTTAATACAAGTTATTTACAGTCCACGACTGTAATCTTGAGACTTGCTAGGGATGCAGTAAGTCCGTAGCGTTAAAGGCAGACGCTATCTCTCCTCCTTCCTCCTTCACCCCACTTCCTCACCCCGCAAGTCTTAAGATTACAGTCGTGGACTGTAGACAGCAGCACTATTGACATCCCACAACAAACTATAAGCTCTCCCTGACCTCACACGGAATTTAGTGGAAAGGGCCTGTAATGAACAGTACGTCAGATAAATACAAGACACTCTCAGGTTTAAATTAAATCTTGACGTAAAACTTAAAAACCTACCTAAGTGCAGATTTTAAACGTTATTATCACAACACAGTTCGTAAATGCTTTTCTAGCAAATTATTTTCTACCTGAACGAGAATATATTTGTTAACACTCTAACGTAAATAACAATATATATACTACCCTTCAGTTCAAACCGTATGCCTCTCATCAGCTCCGTTATGCTGAAAAAGACATTTAAAACTAAAATCTTGTATAATCATTTAAAATTCATACCATTTAACCAGCTCAGATTAATTTATTTACAACATATGACGTTTTAAAAGTTGTTAAATTTGTTTGCAATGTTAGTCTGAATGTTGGAGACTGTTAAGTTTAATGATAATGTCTGGACCCATGATTCGTCGCCACAACAGTCCCTGGAGTATAGGCTACCCAACATTTTCGTCGTGAGTGTATCTGCACGAATGAGGCTTAGAGAGAGGGTGTAATAAAAGTCAACGCAGTAAGGTCAGGCGAAAATAATGGCGAGGGGAGAATAAAAACAAGAGGCAAAAAGTTTCGAGCAAAGTTTTGAATTTAAAGTACTTTCACAGCTGAAGTAAGCAGAAGAATAATCAAAGTCCGAGATTATGAACTAAATAACTTGTAGGAGCCATATTTCGGTCTTGATCCAAGGTGGATATGTTTGCTGCATAAACAAAACACACAAACACAGGAAAGATTTAAATACACGCGAATGGTAAATTACTTCATGCATCTTACGCAAAAAGAATGTTTGTTATTATAGATTAGAATTGGCTTCAATTCTGTGGTACATCTTTTGGGTATAGTCGAACACTTCAAGGTTCTCTCATTCGGCATGAAAGAAAAATCCCTAAATAATCTTTGCGTGCTTAAATGAGTTCGTTTGTCATCAAGGGCAGTGCCACGACATATCTCTGCAGCTGGAGGTAGCCTCCAGATATAGAGGTTAACTACAAATCTTTCAGTAAACATTCGCACACAGCCGACAAGAAATGGCCCTCAACTTCTGAAGTTCACTGCGGGTTACAACCTCTCATGGTGACAAGACTAACATGTTACGAAATGTTGCACGTAGACTTGCAAGGTTCTTATAAACATGGTAATTTGTTTTCTGTTATTGGTTAGATGAAGAAATTTATATATCAAATAGCGAATTTCTCTGACCGGAGAGGCACTAGCGAGGATGTATGCACAATTTACGCCGGACTTCGAATAAGTTTTCAGGTAAAGAGAACTTCCCTCTGATAAATATCAATTGTGTGACGCGTCATAACGGCTTAGAAGTTTCCATAGTCAATGTGGTTCAAAGTGTTTGCTTCTGGTGTAACATCTGCAAGCTAACATTGGATACACATCTCACAATCTGCTAGAACACAGCGGAAAAATCTCTGCAGAGAAGAACACACTGAAGTGAGGAAGTTTAGTAATATAGAAAGGAAAGAGAAAAATGGAAGACAGGGAATAAATTGAGACTTAGATAGAAAGATCGGACAGGAGTAGAAAGAAAACCATGTCTGCGGATGAGGAAGATTCGAGGATGATGGAAAGGAGGAAATGATAGAAGGGTAAAGTGTAAGAACATGTTATTAAGGTACAAAGAAAAATGATGGAAGATATAGAATTTTTCAGCTGCGTAACCTACCTTTTGAAATATCTCACCCGATTTATAATGTGTTGACAAGGGCTAAACAATTCTTTACTGACGAATCGCTGCGGAAGATTTTGCAGTGGGGTGGAGCGCCGAAGACAACCTCAAAGAGGCGTCTGAAGCAATTGCTGTTCTTTCCGAGGGAACTTTTTTATTCTTGTCCCTTAAAATACAGAAAAATTTGCCTTAACCGGAGAAGTTTATTCTTTCCAATAATATTAACAGTTCAATATTAATATCTTTGTAGAGAAACGTACAATAAAATTAATAATTTTGTGGACAGTAAGCGAATCTATAGGCCTATTTATTTAACCGACAATACTTTGTTTATTCGTTTCCATAACGTTGTTATTTCAAGTCACTGTTAATTTTATAAAACTTCAGTTATTAACACGACGTTTTGATTCCGTGTTTGAGGTTGGTGCTGGGAAGAAGTAAGGAAGGCAAGTAGATGAAACCAATGTACTATTTGGATGAGAAGACTTACTTGGCTTTCGCGATTAGAAAAAAGGAACTACAACTATTAAATCAACAAACTCTAGCAGGTTAGGAAGAAAAAGAAACTAAAGAAATAGTGAACTTATATCAACATTAATGGCAATGTAACAGAGGAAATAAGCTGATAAGAAAATTAAAGAAAAACATTGCATAGCCAGAACTTTTAAGATACAAACACAAATAAATTCAAGAATAATCATAAGAAACAACAATGTTCAATAAGTTTCTCTTTCATCTTAATATTAATTGTCCCTTCAGTTGCTGTATTAATACAAAGGAGTATTTTTTGCGTCATCAGTAAATTCCCGAATGCTCTTCTACCCCATGCTTACGGGGAAAAAAACTTTCCAACGTCAATCCTATTACATGTCCCAGTGAACCACTTTGGAAACTTTACCCTTCGTGCCTTTTCACCCCGTTCACAACAACCCGGACATCACTCCCAACTCTTCCCAAATTCTCCCTCTCCTGCTCTCATTTGTATGCATTGCCGTCGTAGATAAGAACACATATAAAGCTCCACGCTTTTTTTGGTATTCTCTTTTGTCTTGGTTGCCAGATCCAACATCTCTCTCTCTCTTCCAGCTCTTGGTTTCGCCGTCACATACTTTCCATCCCTTAAAATCCTCCCCTTCCCCGCAGTAGACAATCCTCTGTCCTGCGTACAAAATAGAAACCTCGAATTCTTTTCTCAGGAAGACTTATATTAACGTCTGAATTGATAATAACCATTTTCCGATGGGCCAGAAATTATCGTCTTTGCTGTTCGTATCATCATTTTTTATCATGTAAAATTTACAAAAGAGACTTCCGTACTATAAGATTCAGAATAAAGGAAATAGACGTCTTACAGATTGGTTCGTACGACTTTTCATCTGAAACATCCATTCTAAAAGCTCCCACCAAAGAGAATGAAATTCGTGTGGAATTATAATAAAGCTACTGATATAATATTCGAATAAGACAAGTTAGTAGGTTAAACATTTACATAAAATGCACTGCATTAAGCAGAAATTACGTAAAAGACAATTTAATAAGTTTATTTGGCTAAATTAATATTTACAAAATGGTATGTTTTACAAAGATCAAATTATTAATATTCATCAGAATACGTTCTATATAACAGTCGTTTTAATCTACAAATGCTTGGCGAATAGTTTAATATGAGTGTGTCAATAACCAGATATAATGTCTGTGAGAAAAATATCGGTCTGCTGCATAACATTTTAAATTTGTATCACCCAAATTGAAAGGAGTCCCAAAATCACCAAAGCATTGTTTAAAAAATATAGGTCGTGTTATTTGATCCTGAATATTTTTAAAGTTTCTACATAAAACATGTCTAAGTTCCTGATCTATCACCTTTAAATCCGTCACTCTGTTCCTTCAGCAGCAAGGCCTTTCTTTTTCTTGGACTCAACCTCCAAGATTGCTAGAAGGGAGACAAGTTCTTACCATCCCTTAAGTTTTCCTCTTTCTCTTGTTCCTTTTTTATCCTCACATCTTCGCCCCTCTCCGTCAACTGTGTGACATTACATATAACCAACGAGGCGGAATATCTGATGTTAAAAATAAGGACCCTGAAGGTGAAAATAAGAACTATCAAATTATACAAAAACGGTTTAAACAATTCATGAAAAATTAAAAAAAAACAAAAGCAGAATAGTAACACTGCTTCATTTTTAATTCGAAAATAACTATCTTGCAAACACGTGAAATATGTTCATTAAAGGTGTTTTTCGTTTGAAAATAAATGACAGACGGAATAAATAGTCAAGAATAAGATGTACCAGAGAATACATTAAACCAACGAACATTTTCATGATTAATCTACGGTGAAGAGTACCAGTGAAATACCGGTGAAAATGCTTACTATTCGACCTGTAATTCTGCGTATATTGTGGTTCACGGACTCACGGAATGTTCTTAATTAATAGGCGCCTTTGTTTAGCATCAGAATTATGTAAAAAATTTCCAATATCAGTAATTTATTGCATCGTCCATAAACATATAATTTCCATAACGAAAGTGGAATTCCACTCAATAAAATACGAAATTCTACAAGGGATAATTTGTTACTGAATATTTAAATGTCGTGTAAATCGGTGTTAAACTTAACACAGGGGGAGACGGGAGCTACTTAAATCAAGTCAAAGAATTAACCACGAGCAATTGCACCTGTTTAGTTCTACATGTAGAGTGTCATATTGCGAAGTTCTTTCTTTGGTTTTAGTGTCATTTATTCTCTAGAAGTCTGTGTTAGTGTCAATGTTCTTAATAGAAAATTTCCCACTCAATTGGGCCCCATTTTTATACCTGAAGACGAAAATCGGTCCAGTGACTGAATATTCTGATAAAAAGTCAAAAAATGGATAATGTCCAGAACAGCAGCCATGTTTATGAGAACGTGTATGCGTGCGTGCGTGCACACAAGTGTGGATTTTCTTAAAATAAAGAGAAGTGAAATAGTGAAACTTGACTTTTGTGCAGAGAAAAACTTGACAGCAGGGAAGCAAACACAGAGAAAGGTATTTCTTATATTCATTTCAAAAATTGTTCTGTCCAAACTGAGAAAAATGTATATTTAAAAACAGTTATATAATATTAACGTTTGTCATATTTGAACTGTAAAATAGATTTTCCACTCCGAAATTCTATAAGCACTCAATCGAAACGGTTACTAGTTAAGCAATATATGAAACGAACGAGCCATATTATTTCCATCATCAGTCAAATGTCCGTTGCAGGAACAGAAGTGCAAAACAGTTTTTATTTCCCTCTTTCTGTCCATTTTGTTCGTTTACATTTTTTACAATTTAAAATGTAAACGACCTCATAATTCTATTTTTGACGGGAAGTCATAAGCGCAAAGTCTCTATGGGAATTTTAAACGTAAAATTTAATAAAGCTCGCAACTGAAATTAAAGTTGGACAGTATCGCTGTAACTAGCTTACACCCACGTAGCCTGTTAATTGGTCCGCTCGCTCGTGTCGTTTTATGATTTCCGGAACTGGACGTTTTTACACATATTGTTGAGAGCAATCCGTGTACACTCTATCTCACTGTATAAGTCAACTGACTTAGGATGGGGTCCAATAGCACGCTGTTCTGCACACGGTATTAATTCTGAGCCTCATGTAGCTTAGGTATGCCCCCTACATAACGGGTGGTATGGATAAGTAATAGCACTCGTCATGTAACTTACATAGAATCCAGAGAATTAACTAAATTAGATGTATAAATACAGAAATCTTTAATTGGTGAGATCATCTTAAAACACACTGCATGTAGGAGCGACAAAGGATTCTAATTCTATTTCTAACAGTTACTCTATTCTGCTTCCTCTCGGCAAACGAATGACATTTTTATGGATAATTTTTCATATTCTGTTCTCTAAAAGCTGGAAACTGGTAGATTCTTGTGATCTATTTCTCCTTTTACATTTCTCATCCACTTTCCTTAAAGTATTCATATCACCATGAAAACCAGGCAGTAGAAAGTACAAGGTTTTTGGGATAGTAGACAACTGTAGCACTTTATTTGTTAAAAAAAGCAGAAAAGTCTCATTGGTGACATCTTAACAAGTCGAGAGTTTTTATTCTTGTCAAGGAAACGATTTTCCTAATACAGAAACTTAATTTTTTTAAGTCTTGAATCCTGAACAGAAGATACAGCTTGGAAGACCTAGTAATAGTTGGGAGGGTAATATTAAAATAACTTTTTAGGAAGGGACATCATGCGAACTGAGATTGAGACAACTGTTACGATCACCTCCTACCAGTAGCAAAAGCCCGCAGTTTTAATACGCCAAGACCTACTGCCACTACGATGAAAACCCCGTTAGAGCAAGCAAATGACCTGTTGTACTTTATATAAGACACCGTTTACCATTTCCAGCAG
>NW_019059583.1:18683-43514 GCF_000696155.1 Zootermopsis nevadensis
CTTCGGTAACTTTTTGGTTGGTTGGTGGTTGAATACCTGAGGGAGGATACTCTTAGCTTCTTATCAAGAAGGGCCCTCTTCCATAAAGCCAGTCAGTTACTTAGCCCTATTTATAGCCTCTACTAGTAAATTTAGGGAACACGCCTGCTAGTGTACTTTTGTAAAGCTGGACTTTTATTGTTACTTTTCGCAGAGAGGGTTAACGTGGGGGTAGGAGAGGGTTGTATAAGTGATATCGACTTGGCGCTCACCGCATCATCCCGACCGCAACGAACCGGTCCATTATCTGCTGGAAGCCAGGCAGTACAAAAGCCTGCCCTTGCTCCCAGATTACACACGCTAATCCTCTTCAACACAGCGCCACCATAAAGTACTAGCATCAGACTTGTTAACCTTCGTCATTCAAATTCCACACTTCGCGAGTGCAAAATACATTTATGATTCACAGAAAAATGACCATTGTACAGTCTATAATACATTATTTAAACGTCTTCGGCTTTTAAATTCGTCCCTTTATTAAGACTTCTTTTATTTTCTGGTGACAAATTGGGTTTTGACCATCGTGTTACAAATTAAAATACCACCACCACGAGGACCTCAAATCTCACAGCATGCCCTGACGTTATTCTCAATGACCTGTCTGTAAATATATATATATATATTTTTATATATGCAGCGTGTTCCAAATGTTTGAAGTCTGTCGTCGATCATTCTAAACCATATCTTATCTTCTCATTATTCCACTTATTGGAAAAGTTGTTATATCTTTCAACATACCTTTCCTTTGAATGCTATTTAATTGACACATTAATTGACAATTTTCAAACATGTCGCATCTTATACTTAAATCCTATTCATTTTATTCGCACAAATTTTACTTCGAAACAGAAATGTGGAAACTAAAACCAATTCATAAAAATTCAACCTTGATTCTTTCTATAGATATGTAAGCATATATGTATAAATGTCTATGCATGTTTATTACTTCCCACTTCTTGGGACACACACACTAACGCGTTATTTGTGTCAGACTATCAATGTTTCCTTCTACAGAAGAAACATAGTTTAAAAGGAAGATGTGTATACTCTTCTACCAGAAAAATAATGTTAAAACAACTTAAAAGTTCCAAGAACCGTGCAAAATGTTGGCGCTGGGACAGGAAGGAGAGAAGTGCAATGCCTGCTGGGAAAAGTCGAAGACCTCCCCGCGCTTAGAATTCTATTGGTGTGTTGACAAGAGAAAAGTCAATTCACCGATAAGTCAAACAATTTACGGACACAGTGTCAGAGGAAAGAGCATGGGATGAGGTCAACAGGGTAAGAGGGTCCAACTCCTATTTCGAACCAGTCCCCCCAAAACATGCGCGCACACACAGTACAATGTTGACGTTCACTTGTGTCAATACTTTAATCTCCCACCTGGCTCACACAGGTCGCAGGCGGTGCTCAACCACACAAAGATTGTTAAGAAAACCGGTGGAATCTGCCTCTGGCCTTTTCAAGGCAGTTCCTTGTCATTTGTTAGGAGGAACAGCATAAAATACGAGGACAAACTTTGTAACTAAATTATCTCAAAAACCGAATGAATTTACGTGATAAAGACTTTTATAATACTGATTACACTAATTGTAATGTAATTACAACAATCATAAAATTGAATATGAGAGACAGGACATGAGAGATTAAAATGAAATACTACTCGGAAAATCCGAAAGAGAAAATCTACTTGGAAAACCTAAATCTAAGTGCAGATGAAATCATAATATGCTTAACAGAAAAGGATCCATAAATAGCGGGTAATTTATTGACAAGCTGAGCAACTACAAACTTTTCATGGAAGAATCTGTACCAAAGAATTAGCTAAAACACGTCTTACTGTGTAAGAACCAAGACATGGCACACAGGAAGATGATAAAAATGTTATAAAATTAAGGGAGTAACCACGTAACACGAAGTGGATTATGACAACAGCAAGAGACAGCTGATTACTAACTTCATGGAAAATAGTTCTTCTTTACAAGCTTATAGTCGCTCAGCTGATGAAGAAATTACTTGCTTATTCTTTCCTTAATGTGAGAAACCAAGTTTCACACAAAACAACGCACACAAGTACATATTTAAATCCTTACTTAATTAGATATAAGATAAGCTTAATTGAGTCGAGGCCTGGATATGTAATTCGAATATATAAAACAAGAAATATAAATATAATTTAGGTGGGGAGCAACCTTTTGCGAAACCAGAGTTTTTAAGAATGATATGTATATCAGAACATAATGTTGAAATGAAATTTAGAAAAAATAGATTGTAAAAACACGAACTCGTTCTGTTATCACAGAACCAGTGTGCATATCGATAACGAGAAATACGCACTTTTCCTTTATATTAGGTAGCTCACAAACAATATGTTAATAACACATCTGAATAACCTTATAATTTTTTGCGGCGATCAGAAACCCGTAAATGCTGAAACGCCTGGATTTAATTGTAGCTGTGATAGAAGAATTGGCCCTGCGGCAGTCTGATGCAAACCTCTGTCTCGTTAAATGTTCATTAATTCCATCACTGCCCCTGCTATTCCAGTATACTAATGCTACCATCACAACTTCATTATGAAACCTTTGAAGCAAACAGTTTCACAAAATTGAGCCAAACAAATTATTTTCTCGTAACTTTAAATTCTGATTTATAATTAGTTATGAGGCCACAGATTGTTAATTTATTCTTGTCTAATATTATATTGTTATTGTCATTTAATTATTGGCACGGTACAAGATTTGCACCAAAACTCTATGATTACTATTTTGAATGTCCATAGAATAAAAAATATTTGCATATATTGCACTTATTTATCTTTGTAAGATTTGAGGTTTTTACAGCGGTGAGTATGAAGATTTCTGTCTTCCGGGTTGTTACGCCGTGTAGTATGGTAGATGTTTACCAACGTTTCAGAGGTCATACTGTCTCCTATGAATATGAATATTCAGACTACACAGCGCAACAACCCAGAAGACAGAAATCTTCTTATTTATCTTCATTGGCAGATAACAAAAGTTACTGATATGCGTTTTGACATACCTACGCCATTTTCAAGACTTCCTAAATATCGTATTTGAAAATAAACGAGGTGTGTGTGCTCATGCGTTTAAACTGTCATTCTGAAAGCACATTCTAATTCTTCTCGGGCTACAAGCAGTGTAAGGTGGCTTAATGAAGAAACAATCTTTGTCCTCGTCCTCAGGGTACTTAGTAACTTGAGGGCAAGGGCTAAGATGGTATCCCGAGAAGAATTAATTATATTAACATGTCTCTGTTCATTACCGTGCTGGGAGCAATGAAAGTACTGAAGTGACAAGAGAATGGAATGATATTACACACAGAGGAACGTCGTGATTATTACTCGCCATCAGATATTATGCAGGCGACGAAATCAAGGAGAATGGGTTGTGCGGGATATGTAGCATGAATGACGAGAAATACATGAGATTTCAGGTTCTTACTTCCGCGAGTATAATGATTGTCTTCTGGGATGTTGCGTCGTGTTGTCTGGTCGATATTTACGAACGTTTCAGAAGTCATCTGCTGCCTCCATCATCTCTGAAAATTCGGTGAACGTCTACCAGACTGCACAGTGCTACAACCCAGAATACAACCATCTCCAAATGTTTCACTATAAGGACATCATTATAGGTTTCATTTAAATATATTGTGATTAGCGTAACTAATCTCATTCGTAGACCTGTGTCGATTTCATTCAGAATGTTATGTAACAAATACATCCTTTCGTAACTATCCCATAGGTTTTTTTGGTAGTCTAAAGAGCTGACTCACTGTTCCACTGTCCTTGGTGAATTAAATCAACACATTAAAAACCAATTGATTGAAAGTACCCATGTAATTTTTGGCTTAAAATTAAATAATTCTGTTACTAATGATAGGTATTTATCGATTTCATTTGGTAGCGGCTTAACTTTGGGCTATATAATTGTAATGTTTTAAACATGTGTATTATTATTATTATTATTATTATTTTTATTAAAGCTGTATTCAGCAACGAGCAGTGGGCTGTTCTGTTTGTGCAACTAAGTGCTCTGCGCCACCACATGTTAAATAAAACGCAGTGAGATTTAAACTGCAATTAAGCTACGAGGATTTCCCGATCGGACCATAAATACAATTGCATTGAGTGTTGGATTAATTGGCTTTGTTCGAAAGTGAATTCGCAAACTGCAAATATTTACAAATGTGTAGGCAAGCACACAGCAGAGAATTTGGAATTAAACTAGAATTATGTTGTTCATCTGTTTTATGGCGCCGTATAGACCAGTATGTAGATGTCAACGTTTCGGAGAAACATTCTGTCTCCATCTACAGAGCTGAAGGTCTTCACGAAGTTAAAATAACTATAGTCATGGATGTCATGCTGGGATACTTTAGTATTCTGCCACAGATCTTTTCTTGCAAGATATAAAACAATTAAAACTGAGTAGGCGCATTCAATCTAGTGTACAGAAAACGTAGCTACTAATGTATACTTTGGAACCAACTTAAACATTTTCATGATGAGTTTCCTTTGACATTAAAATGACTTCCATTTCTCTACAGTTATACAGTAACTTACTAACGGGATGAAGTACAAAGAAAGGTCAGAAACTGCTGCTTTTGTCTATACAAACGTTTTCCGCTCAAACACACATTACACCGAACGAGACAAGACTTTTGCAGCTTCAATTCGGAAATTCTTTTCGGTTTCATCATTAACAGGACATGGTAAAAATCAGCAATATGAATGTGGTGGTTGATTTATTCCATTAATTAATCGGTCACTCAACTAGCATATCGTGCAGTATGACCGCTTCAAAAACGGTTTTTTAAAATAATTTCTCAAGAAAGCCTCTATTTCACGGTGTCAATTAATTAGTTAATTAGTCAGTTAAATTGTAACTTCGATCATCGGGCGAGAGAAACGCCAGATGTTTGATGTTAACCAGCGATTTGGCAAATACTGCAAATTGCTTTTTGTCCAACTCATATCCACATTTAAAACGGTAACTGCAATATTTGCCGAATCGCTGGTTAACACCAAATATTCGACACTGTCACACGACAGCCGAAGTTAAAAACTGAACTGCACCCGCGTACTGAAAGTTAGTTACATCGTTCGCCGCTTCCTAACTGAACTGTGTCACATTTATAAATGTTAAACATTACGCTGAGGGATTTTTAGCCTCCACTAAATCCCCCAAATTATTAAAACTTTCTTGCAAAAATACAACAAATGTAGTTAATGCCCCCACGGTTTTAAAACCGCATTCGACGCGTTTGGACTCAACAAGTCACAACTCAGGACTCATCCTTCGTTGAAGTCAGAGCTAGATACTTCGATGACAAACTGAAAAGCACGGATTCGATGTCTCGACATCACGTTCCAGCCGCCCCAAGGCTTGCGAGTACATAGCATAAGACAATGGCAGCAAATGCAGCTGGTCTGTGGTTCTATAGAGTATTCTTCATGCTAAAGTAAGTTTCTAGACGAACTATTTACTACTCGCAATTTGCATATCAGATCAGGGTTAGCGGGCCGGAGGTAGGGACTGTCTGCATGCAGTATGTTACAATTCACCCTGCAAGGCCCGCCTAGTAGCAGCTACTAAGTTTAATTATTCAGTTCAGATTCTATCGTGACGTAATCCACCCTCCCTACCCGGAGAGTGCTGACAGCTACAGCCTGCTTGCATTAGCCTGATTGCAAAGCGTATTATGGTCGCAACAGCTTTTGATCAGCATTTATCCGATCTGTAAACCCACCCGTAAAAAAACCTTCCCTGCCAATCGGGTTCTCAGACTCACGTCGTGAAGTGTTAATTTGAGCTCCTTTCTTTCGATATACATCCCGTAGCTCCAGCTGTCTCTTATTTACTTCCGTTCTTAATTTCTTATAACTCTATATTTTGTTTTTCTTCATTTTTTACTTCTATCTTTTCAGATTGTGTTCGTATTTTATTCGTTTGTATCTTTTTATTTCTTAACGTAATTATAATTTTATCCATTTGTGGGGCATAAAACATTTTCGTAAAAGAAAATCTGAAGGAAAAGTCTGGAACACCCAGTATTAGATGGACGTAATATTAAAATTGATCATCTGGAAATATGATGTAAAGTTTTGTACTGAATTTATCCCGCTCATGATTCAAACTGGAGAAGGGCTCTTGCTGACGTGGTACTTATGAGTTCCACAAAAGGAAACTTTTTGACTACCTGATAGAATGCTAGCTTCACAAGGACTCTGCTCCGTGGGGTTAAATAATGCTATAATAAAGCTTCGTTCAAGAAAAGTTGATGTCCTTTCCTTCTCCAATTCGCTGAATAGTGTAGTGCGTCCACTGATAAAGTTGAACGCAACTTCTCTTCCGTGTAGAGTTACACCGTGAGTCATGCAGTTCCAGCTGGACACCTGGAAGTGACAGTTGCTTTCAACTTTATCAATGAACGCAACTGCACCTAAACATTCATCTCCTCTTTTGTTTCCTTTCCACTTAATTCCATTTATTTCTTTACTTGGTCCTCGTTATCATTCTTTCTTCGTCTATGGGAGAGTTGGATCCACGTGTTCTGTTGTGTAAGCTGCTTATTAGGGCCCATAACTACGCCAGTGGGCTATAACACGTGCATTCATCTCTTCGCCTCTCACAACGTGCACTTTGCTTTTACTTACAATTAAGCAGACAGCAACATTACACAGCTGCACGGCCACTGCATTATACAGTAATACGAAAATATGTCAGATAAATCTTCTCCACGGCTAAAAGCTCTGTTTCCTCCATTCCTAGAACCTGGTGTTCTGTTCTTCTGAGGCCACAACAAAAGACGCCAATTCAAATTAAATGCTCATTTATGGAGAAACAACGATGAATTTTATAGAGACGGAATTAATTAAATATCTTTAAGGACGAAAGTGCTTCTTGACAAACTGATAGTCGCTCAGCCAGTCAGTAAATTACAATGAAGATTATCTGCTATGTTAACAAGTACTCGACCCTGTCCTGAGCCAGCTTAATTTAATCCACACAGTATTCTTCTTATGCAGTAGCGTTACGGTCCCCAAGCTCCCTCTTTTCTTCAGGTGTTCCAACCAAGCGTCTGCAGATTCTCATTCCTCCGATGCGCCCCACATGAACGCCCATGACGTAATTGATTAAATAACTCCGTGAAGTAGAACGAAGCATGAGAGGCTCAGAGTCGCACTGACAGTTGAGTAATTGAACTTATTTCGTGGAACCCGAAGGATCATTATCGTGTTCACAACCCGTTACAGGGTTGTATCTAGTACTACTCTTCCATCTACACCTAGGTCTTCCAAGTGCTCTCTTATCTTCAGGTTTCTTGTATATTTCCCCACGTTATCCACGCAACTCAGAACTTTCTCTATAACGGAACAAGATATGACTATTTCTTTAATTTGGTCTTAATTTGTTATAGTGAATACACTTTATATGTTGGTAGCAATGCAGATTTTACTTAATTCTTGTTATTTTGCCCTTATGTTTGCCTGGTTTTTCCCTTTTCAAGCAAACAAGTGAATGAACTGAACTACAGGCTCGACATGTTTCGACACTGTTGGGTCATCTCCGGTGACATCTTTTATCCACAATATAAACCACAAGAGGTTCTACAACACTGTACCAAATTCCATTAATAATGTTTTCATAGTATCTAGATAAACATCATAACGTTCTGCCTATACATAAGGTTCAGTTATTACATAAACAGTCAAAAGCATTTAAACACTTTAAAATTTAAATTTGCTGAAATACTGTAGTTTTTTAGTACGAAACTTTTGTTCTTATTTTTATTTAAATCGTCAGGGATCTTATTTGCAAAAGCATGTATTTGGAAGCTGTCCGAATAATCCATTTGGCTGTGATGCCTACACTAAGCCTCAGCACCCCGTATTAATCTGCGCGTACGTCTGTCTCTTCTGTGTGGGTATTTCCTACACTACGCGTTCCTTGCACAGACTCCTTACCCACACGACACAACACATCTGTACATATACCATTAACTTTTCCCTGAGGACACAACTTAATGTCGTTCTGTGTGTTTAATTTATTGACAATTTAGACGGGAAATGGGAGATGAAAGGTTCTGAAACGAATGACAACACGAAACTAGCGTCCTCTTCACTAATTCGTAAATATAATTTTGATTTGTTGTACGGTAAAATAAACGTGAAACACGCATTTTGTGATCATTAGATTAAAAGTGTTAAGGTGTGTTATGCAACTGAAAAGTGAAAGCAGTTACTTGTCCGATTCCCTTTGCATTCGACTCCATTTTACGTTGCAACAGAACATTCGAAACACGTAAATGCCGTATGAAATTGAATATCTTTCATAAGCAACACGTGAGGTTGATCGCTTCGTATACAGCGAGAACTGTGTACGCAATATATCGACTTCCAGGCATGACACTAATTATAATGGCTAGAGTTCTGAGCTAATTATAATTCCTTTGTTACCGATTATTAGGTTCAATGCACACAGTGCCTTTCTCGGTAACTGTTAATGACGCATAGTGTCACAGGCCTTAAGGGGCGTGCCGGGTATATTCTTTTTCGATAGAAAGCAGCACAGGTGTTGCAGGACACTAACTGGAGTGAACAGGTTCCTCACATCACGATTTCTGGAAATTAAAATTCAGCTCACAAACTATAATATTATCATAATTTAATGGTTTACTAGGGAGTTCAAACTACTTCAGTTCTGAAACGAAAATACAATTTATGATTAATGATTTTATTACTCTAATAAAGTTGTAAAGCAAACTGATAAGCGACTGAACATCTCCTATCTTGTACAATACAACTATTGTAATTCATTTCAAAGCCTCGTTCAATATTCAGTGTTGTAATTTTTCTTTTCGATCATTGAAATTCTTTTGGGAGTAAAAGTTTGTGTAGTGGATTTTAGACGTTAATGGACCATACTGCAGTAAACTTTTGTCAGTATGACTGTACTTAATGAGGCCAGACCGCTCTCTCTATAACAGATTAGCAATGCATTGTTTACATACTTGTCTTGGGTCCTTTGATTCCGCAAAGTTGCTGTAATCAACGTATTAGAAAGAAAATTTTGATCTGAAGTCATATTGAGATACGTAAGTTAGCTCCTATTTCCCTTGTACGTTTTACTAGTAGGCTATTCCAGTAATTCTTTTGAAAAATAGCCCTACCAAAGAATCTTCGTTGCTTATATTGGTAGATATATAGTCGCCACGCAGTGAAATGTAACAAATTTTCTAATAAAACTCTCATAAATTTGCATCTATTTAGACGAAAATATATTTACATACTAGTTTCATGGCTGTAATATAGAGTCCATATAAGCAGTCTCTGTGGCACAAGTTCAATCATCGTTACAGTGATGGAAACAGTAAGTATCTCTGAAATATAAGCAAACTTCTACGACGAAACATCGAAGCACACAATCATCTTCATACACTCAGCCGTGAAACCTAAAATATCGGCAAATATTTAAGAATTCAGCACTGGTAAAAACACTTAGATCAACCTAGCTCACGTAATACACAAACTACAAGTACCATACCTTGGACAAAACTGCGAACAGACGAGACGCAATAGATACGAGACTCGTAAGAAGCTGCTGCAAGTGAGTGATTTTTAAAGTAAAATATAACAACCTGTCCGTGTAACAATTAACCCTCTTCACCCTAATTCAGCGTTTCTCAACCGGGGTTCCCCGGAACCTAAGGGTTCCGCGAGCAATCACCGGGAGTTCCGCGAGAAATAGTGATGAATAGGCTTATCATATGTAAATGTATTTTTGAGTCATTTTTATGTTTAATTTTATATTCGTAATTTTACTATACACGTACGATATATTCTCGGAAAATTCTTGTGTATTATAATAAAGTCTTCAACCTGATATGTCATTTAGAAATATAATAATCATAAGAAATATATTTAGCGACGTCTATACGCCGCCAGCGTGAAACCGCCTTTAGTGGTCAGTGTACAGGAGCTCTACGTGGTGGATTCACGTATCATCGAGTAACTCAAGTAAATTTTGTTATTTAAATTGGCTTCAAAAATAACATTTCCTTGACACATATATTTGTTCATATGACATTTTACTTTGACTTATCTTATGCCTTTTCAACATTGTCAATAAACGATTTAGTTATTGTAGTAGTTATTATCTGTTTTCGTTCTATTTATATGTGTTATATATGATATTGGTTATTTATGTTTATTTTTGTGTGAATGAAAACCTCCGTATGAGGTCTCTTGAACAGGCAGTTCGATTTCAGTTTTTTGTATTGTCAATAAACTTGAGAAAAACGTAAGTAATTTTTTGCGTAAACCAGCTATCAAAAAAAATATATTAAGTTTTCCTTATGAACTTTAATTTTATAAAAAAGAAATAAAGATATCAATAATGATATATAATAATTTTTATGTAGGGGTTCCCTGAGACATGAATATTATTTCAAGGGTTCCGCAAGAGCAAAAAGGTTGAGAAACGCTGCCCTAATTAAATGTTCCGCTCAAGCTCGTGGCTTTGTCCAAAAGCTCACAATACGCTGGTTAATGTCGACAGCTCGCGACGTTACAATCTCGTCCACAGATGGCAGGAGTATCCTCGGCAACACACAAGTGATGTTTAATTTTAGAGCAATGTGACCAGATGGCAGCACCAGCAAGACTTTGGGCGAAGTTATAAAATCAACTTGCATAAGACAGTTAAGGTAAGGTAATTAATTGTCTGGTATACCACTGTAAGGGTGTGTCTGTCTGATGGTCTGGGGTGTGGGGGATGTGGATTCTATTCAGTTGGATGAGGACATGGTCCACTGGTTGATCTTGTGAACAAGATAATAAAACTGTGTTTCTTATGAGGCGGACATTTCAGTCTTAATTATGCACTAAGCATAAACAGTATTGTGTAATATGAATTACTGCACAGTAATATTGATCTTTTGGGCTACATGGAAGGTTTGTTTAACATATTGAAGAATTCTATTGGCTTAGGCCTGAAAGGGTAATCAGTGAAAATGGCTACTAGCTCACACAACATAGCATGCCCAGTAAACGCGCATCTACAGTGGAAGAAGACGAGAGATCTACGACTGGTTGTGTTCATACACAAAGCGATATATCGGAGAAAGGAAAAATGAAAACATGCTTACAAAAAAGTTGCCTCAAAAATATCAGTAGCAGTATCCACAAGAGAAAAGTCGTAAAGAAGACATTTAATTTTCTGTGCGAAAATAGCGAAAATGAAACACAAAATTTTGCACAATATGGCTGACAAATATGTTGATCTTGTGACAGCCGCTCGATATTGCACAGTAAATTAAGATACATAGCCCTTTATGCACAATAATATTGAGATACCTAGATTACACAATCATGATAAGAAACGTATTTCACAACAGCGGTACATGTATTACCACTTTGAGGACTCTTGTCGCTAAATAAAGTTACTGAAAGCGTAATTTAATTAAATTAAAGTAAATAAGGACTGATTTGTGGCATGGGGTTAATTACATAGTACGCATGCTCAGTTATTAATTTCGTAATACGAAAGCGAGAGCAGGATTTGAGTTTCTCACGGCAATGAGCTCGAAAATGGCTGTCTTCTGGGTTGTAGAGCCGTGTAATCTGGTAGAAGGAATTTACCGACGTCTACCAGACTACATGGCGCTACAATCCAGGAGACAGCCATCTTTGACAGTGGCAGTATTTGTAACGTGAAACGCATGGCTTCGTTTCAAAGGACCATGCTGACAAGTTATTTTCTCTTATATTCTACTTGTTTATATATTATTTGATATAATTCCACATCATGTTTAAAAACGTGTTTATGTATGAAGTGCGTCGTGTTATTTTTGCAACTGCCTAAAAAATAGGTGACATGTTGTGGACTCAAGTAGATGTGTACAGTCTGCATCCGTAGGTTCTGAATAATTTAGCTCTAGAAAGCGAACAAGCATTCTTCTTGTTTTCGCTTGTGTCCAGCGGGAAGACAAATTGTCTGATGCCTGTAGTAAACAACATGTCACCTCAGTCATTCATCCAACAGACATTGAACCAATGAACGCTTCCTGTGGGAGGGTTCGAGAAAACCTGTGAAAGTTTCGGAATGCAATAGAACGGAAAACGTCATTACAGCTGAATGTTTCCTGTTTGTCGTCGTTATTTTCAGAGCATACGTCTGGGAATTAACAGGAGAAAACACGCTTATTTTCATTTCTATTACTATATTCTTTTACATAAAATTATTTTTATTAGGCCCAATACTGTTAACTACCCCACATTTAATAATACATCCTTAATTACCATCGGTCTTACCAAATGGAAAACAAAGCTTTGATAGCCATTGGTTAACCTCATGAATTAAGCCCTTTAGAGGCTGATAGTCACTCAGCTGGCCAGGAGATTTCCCTCGTTTTACAGGACCGAACTTCTATTACAATGATAACGTCATTCAGTTCACAGCCTCTTGCATTACGATCAGTTTCAATTCCTCTGTAGACGTACGTGTTTATGTATCGGTATTTATGCGTATATGTGACGTATCGAAAGTGCTGAAGGATTATTTTCATGTTTTGTGGGTTTCTTCTTTCCTTCCTATATAATGTTTAACTCGGCCACAACCACTTCATTTTATATTATTTAAAATTCATTATGCACAACCAACATGCTATGTGGTCTGAATTACTGACGGACATTTTGCATGAGAAACAAAAAGTATGCAATTAAATATAATTATTTTCTTTCCAGGAAAGTGTCAAAAGTTTGTAACACAGTTGCAAAGTTGCATCTACATCACGCCACATAACATAGGCTGGCCTGCGTAATGTCAGACCTCTTCGATTCGTTGTTATTTTTAATAACTGTTCTATTTACAGTGCTTATATGCTTATTACTGTCACTCCTAATGTGTTTTGATAGTGAGACCAAACATTCAATTACGTCGTTCCTTTGTTCTTAAGCACCGCATTGATGGGCACGTGTCAAGTTGTGTTGCCATTCTGACCAAGTTTCATACGCATTGACGCAGTCATTTGTTTTCATCATCGAACACCGTACGCAATGCTACGTCTAAGCTTCTGTATTCTCTCACGTGGGCACTGACTTCATATTGGGCGACGAAGACGCACAATACGGAAGTAGTACAAGATTCTTCTCTCTTCCTTCTGATTGTAAAACTTCATAAAGAAAGGAGGAATTTAATAATCACTTGACACAGTGTTTATTGTTATTTTGTTTATTAAATTCATGTTACTGGATGCATATTTTTCTTGAAAACGCATAAGTATGTGACGTACTTATTTGTGATATACCACGCCAATATTGTGAACTGATATAAATACTGTTCTAATTCTATAAAACATACATTTTAGAAATTCAAGACATGGTCAAAGAACGTAAGTTTTGTATAACATATGGATAAATTGTCGATCTCTGAATAAAAACGACAGTACATCATCTCCGTCCACATGATATGCCTACAATAATTATTTTGTAAACGTGACAAGGACAAGATAAAATTATAGAATTTGCTTATTTCTTTAAAGAAAAGTGGGAAGAATAATGGAATAGCCAGCAATCCTGCGCTGCATACGTCAGGTCCCGAATTCAAATCTCGGCACTGAAACCGGCTGTCCTGACTAAAGATTCACGTGGTTTTCCTTGCAAATTTCGGGACAGTGCCTTAACGTTTGTCACAGTGCCTTCATCACTTATCATTTCCAGTTCATTTTTCATTAAACGTGAAACTGGTAAACCATTCACATCGTTAGCAATATCAAAATTTAGAAACATGAAATTTACGTTCCCTTAAAATGTATATAACAAAACATTCCTGTCCTAATTTTGAAAACGAACCTATTATAAGTGATATATCAGGTTCTCATGGTGGTAAATGTGAAGATGTCTCCTTGGATGTAAAGTCTCGTAGAAATTGACCGAAGTTTCATAAGTGATCGCTGTCTTCATAATGGCATCCTGATCGATGCTAGTTGTGAACTGAAGTTTTTGTCAACAGGATCATTTTCAGCATAAATAATTCTAAGTGCACAGTTATTTATCTTTTCGCAGGCCACAGTCACATTTTCCAGAATAATCAACTATTGACTTTGTCGCGAAGCGAAAGTGTGGCTCCTGTGGAAGTGACTCGTAGGCTGACTCTGAGACACGTGCAAAGCGACTTCAAGACGAATGCCCTCAGCACCAGGAACCTTGTCTACTGCGACGACGATGTCAACTCAATGCTCAGTTCCTTGTGTTGCGTGTTCATGGTCGCCCAGGCGTTCGCGTTGTGTCCTGTCAGAGGAATTACAGGACGTCGGGCTGAAGACCTCTCGTTCGTATTATTCACTTACTGATACTACTAACATTAACAATTATCCACTTCTACGCCTAGTATAATAGCCGATGCAAAAAGAAATTTAACAAATTTCTGACACTGGCGACTCTGGTAGCAAGAGAGCTAGGTAGATTTTGAAGGCACATGGGTAGAGAAACAATGAGTTTGTTTTCTGTGAGTATCCGTAGATTTTATTCGAATCTGATGTATTGGCACTGCTACATATTATAGTCTTCCCTGGACCAGAAAGGAGTCTGTTTTCTTATGTTATTAATTCTCCACACTCTGCCATATTAGACACATAAGTTGGTAGTAAGGATTAAGTCAATAAACCAAAAATACCTTACAGAATACAAAAGAAACTCTAATACAAATTTCTGCACTCAGTTATTTAATATGCGCGTGTCTTAACCAATTTTTCCCGCAGATTCACATGGCGAAGTATTCGAGTGTTCTACACCATTGTCGTGATTCTGGCTTTGGTTGTCTCTCTTGGATTCTCCTTTACATGGTTTCTCATCGTAGGTTTCACATTTACGACTTCAGGTAAGTGATTTCAAATATTGTAAATATTAATATAATTATAAAGAATTGTTACTCGAGTGTAATATTTCGCAGGTTCTTAATTATTCTTCAGCTGTTAACGATTAGTTCTATTGGCCAGTTCCCATTCGAATATGCTTCTAAAATTGTGAATCCGTTAGACATTTGGAAGGAAGCCTTGGACGGGTAGGTAATCAGCTTTTCGCTAGGCCTCTACCTACGCAGGACAGCAAAGAAAACGCATTTACGTTAATTGGCTGTATTATTAATTAAAACGTAAACTTGCAACGTATGAGTGGGACTAGACAAAAATGAGTCAGGGCCCATAATACTTTCCTTTAGGGTTATATGTCTCCGTCGCCAGCCATGTTGATGGATTTACTAGAGTTCCTACGTTCAGGATAAATGCCCACCAAGGGATCGAGGAGTGACTAGCAGAATACTCAATGGCTCCCTTACCACAAATTACAAAAGAATACATTTTAATAAAAATACAAATTAAACCGAACCATGGTAATATATTTGCGCATGAATATAAGAATCCCCAGCAGCCAGATCAATTAAATATGTATTTGTCGTCGTGTTTATGTTAAATTCGAAAGATAAAAATTGAAACTTAAGAACACTAGATCAATTGTACCAACGAGCTTCCAATTATCCACACCGATTCACTCAGTAAACGATCACTAGCAGACTTTCACATATTCGATGACAAGAAATGGGTAGCTTTACATCTCGTACATTGTAATAACACAAATTAAGGGCATTTTAGAATAAGGGATGCAAAGAATATTTTGACCTAAATGCTAAGAACTTAAAAATATTATGAAGAAAATTACGCAACGAAGATATTCATAATTTATCTTCTCCAATAGGTATATTATTGTGACCCTCATATCAATGAAGATAAAAGGGAAGGAATTTGTAGCCTGAATGGGTGAGATTGGGAAGGCGTAGAAATTATATTCATCAAGTCTGAAAGAAAATTTCTCTAAGGAGACTACGTGTAAATTGGAGATTAATATTAAAGTGTTGTAGTAAAAACAGATTTAAACAGTTTACTTCTGCAACGTCAAGTTATTCGCACTAATTTTTAAAGTATATTTGATACAATTTCCACAGGAGCGATAATGTTCTACGTCACTGGACTTACATGCTGTGTATTATTTCTGAAGCTTGCTACAAAGTGGCCAGAAGTGGCAATGCTGTGGCAACAAACAGAACACAACCAAATTCGCTACGGATACCCGACCAACTTACGCTTGAAGATTAGAGCAATGACAGCTGTTATATTAACGCTAGCCTTAGGTGGGTAAGAAATATATGTTTTACCAGTGCTACTATTTAATTATAAGTCCTTTTTTGTTGCAAATACAGTAAACCCTTGTTAAACACACTGCGTAAGCACACAAAAATAAATTGAGCAATATTTTACTAAAGGAAAATTGAATACACCCTCAGTTTGCGAAACGTCCTCTGATATTGTAGACTCAACACACGTATAATTTTAATCTTCCTCATTCATACATACGTAATTTACAGCAAACTATAAAAGTTTAATGTTGTTTACTTTTCCGTTTGTGAATGGTTTTTTATGTTTCTGCACAATTTAACTACCACCTAAAACGCAGCCCAATAACAATCACGTACCGCGGTACAGAAATAAAATCAGAAGTTGATCCATCCTCATGTAAGTGTCTCTCCCGACCCGAACCCCCCCACCCGCATATGCGCGCTTGTGTCCAAAATATGTACATGTCTAATTATCAATGTCGATAATACACAAACTAACCCCAGCGCTGGAAAAGGGTTTATTGTGTTTTTATTATTCATTTTGTAAACAAATTTCAAGCCGAAAGCTTAAAACAGTGTTCATAAGAGACTTAATCGGACCCTATCATAAGTCAGATGAACCCAATTTGTCTCTTCCAACGTGTTAAGATTCGTATTAATATTATATACTCGCCTGGGTTCTCAAAGTTATCTCTTTCTCACAGGTTTCGTGATCGAAAGTCCGTAAGATTCAATTCTAAAGGGTTCTGACGATGGTGGATTACACTTAAAATTATTCACTACCTGGACTTTTCCCATCGTCCTTATTTAAAAGAAGAAACCACGACGTTTCGGAAACTGGCTCTGTTTCCGTCTTTATGCGAGAAGTACCTACTCAGTTGGGTCCGCTAAGCACAGGGGTACACTAAGCAGCGACAGCTGAACAATTATTGCCATAAATATGTAAAGTTTCAGAATATGTCAAGGAAAACTTTCACTAGGTCACAGGTCATGGCGTAGTGTTTAATGGATCTTATAGCCCACTGCAATCGATTTATGTTTAATAAACTGTTGTGTATACAGGACCTATAAAATCATAAATTATTAAGCTTTATGATGGTTTAAAGCAGGGTGGTCCAACTTCTTTCCTCGCTTGGGCCAGAAAAGTTTTCCTGTTGGATCCAAGGGCCAAGAAACCCCTCCTGTCGCTATTTTAGCATTGTCGTTATCTTTTCTAATACTTATTCAGAAATGACATATTACCATTGCATACGCTGAAACACAAATTTTATTTAAACGTACACAAACTACTCCAGAATTGTATATTATTTTAAATTTGCTCCTGCAAAAGCTTGTATCTCTCACAATTTTTAGCTGGAAAACTTACACAAATTATTAGTACTCCGCTACTTTAACAGCTTGTATCTGATACAAGAACAATTTGTCAATGGCTTTGGTGAGAACACTGAGTAGAATGTTCTTTTACCAGTGATGGAACATCAACTTCGAAAAAAATGGGTTTGTACTAACTTTCGCGGGCCAGATTACAAGTGGTCGCGGGCCGGATCTGGCCAGCGGGCTGCCAGTTGAACCACGGTGGTGTAAAATATGTGCGGGCCAATAACCCTTAGTTCTGGCATTAAAAACATGTTGACGAGTTTTCCACGTGCAAGAGGGAAAAGGTTAAACAGCCGGCGAGGTAATAAATCATCGGGCTCCATAAAGGAGGGTAATTTCTTGATCACGTGAGCGAGTCTCAGGGCAAGTAGAGCGCGTTTGTTGATGTGATTTTGTCTGTCTTGTTACTTAAACTCTGTTGGGAAATCATATGACAAAATTTTTTGTGAGGGACAACTATATGTCGAGATGAATACGTGTTGATACTTAGTGTGTGTGTGTTGCAGTTTTACTTACTTTTTCTGAATTAAATCGATGATTTTAGGATGTTATTCTGACTACTCTGACGCAGTTTATAAAATGTCCTGACTTGTACCAAGTTTTTTCTTAAATTTAATCGTCACAGAACTTCGGTGTGACCTGTACTCATAAGTGGTAATAAAATATTTAAGTTTCATAATGTTTATTTAGATTGTGGTATTCTGGGTTGTCATATACATAGTTACAGATTTTACAAAGAAACCTACTGCCACCATGCTCAGGATAGAACACCAAAATCCAATTTTTCACGGCCGTGGAAAGCTAAAATTTTACTGAACTGCCATAATTATTTTATCACACATTGAAAGTGAAATATAAAGCTCAAATTCATTACATTTATTTTGTATAATTACTAGCAATCAGCATAAGATGCAGGAAGTGTGTTTAACCTATTTATAAATTTATATTCCACAAATGTCAGCAACTTTCTCGAATTGGTAAGATGAATGGGATTATTAGTGTTCTCAGTGAACAGTGAACTGTCATAACAATATAGTTATAAATAACAATGTTGAGAGCATATTGCTACTTATTTTTCTTATTTCCAGTCGAATACGTGTTATCAAATGCAAACAGAATGTACATCGCTTCGCAGTGCTCTACTGGAACTTTCGACCTGGTGCGACGTTATATTATGGTGACGCACAGACACGTATTTGGGGTAATCGGGTACACAACTTTCATGGCTTTATTCACTTCGATCGTCAGCGTAATTTCATCATTTTACTGGAGCTACGCTGACATGTTCATAATGCTGGTCAGCATTGCACTGGCGAGCAGATTTCGCCTACTCAACTACCATCTGAAAGAAGTCAGGGGAAAGGTAGGTAATTCACCTAATCAAATGGTGATATTTTTAGGCTACTCAACTATCATCTCAAACAGGGCAAAGGAACAGAAAGTCATATTTCATTTGCTCTTTTTTAATATGTACCGACTAATAAACTACTATCTGACGCAGATCAGACGAAAAGGTAAGTGGTAATTCGTCAGCTCGCATACTTTAATAGGTTACTTACACTCAGCTACCATCTTAAACAGGTTAAAGGAATAATAAGTGATAAATCGCTTACTCAGTTGTCCACAGACTCAGCTGCTCAACTGTCTTGTGAGACTGATCAAAGGAAGATAAGTAATAATTCATTTTCAGATTTCTTAATACATTACCACTTAAGATAGCTTATAAAATAAGTCAAGAAACGTATGACAGGTCAATTTTCTAGTGCTGAACTAACTGTAATATGTAGTGAGCTCACAGGTTTCGAAATTACTCTTCTAACTGTTCTTATCAGGAAGTTCGTAGGTCTTTATATGTCTTTCAAATCAGTGATGAAAGCAGTTAAGTTCCTCAGAAAAGTCAGTGAGTGTCTATCAGATGACAACCCAGCTGTTTTTAGTTGTGTGAATAGTTCATGTAGGCTACACGTCTTTTGTTGAAAGTTCATCTGAAAATTATTTTCTTGTTCAATCCCAGGCCTTTTGGAATGTAATGTAACCACCCTCTTCTACTGGAACGAAGGGTGGTTTTAGATAAAACACTTTTTCATATTTGTATCTTTCGTTGCCTTCTTCTTCTTATATAAATTACATTCTTGGTCATTTCTGTCTTACAAATGATTTTAAGCTAATTCAGAGACGCTGTATGACTTCTCTGATGGAAACGAGCTCTAAGGTCAATCGCGAGACACCACAAAAATGCAGAAATAAAAATTTTAGTCAAAGTGTACTCTGACTGTAAGGCGTAAGATCTTTAGCGTTACCGCCTTCTTGCGTCAATAACATTTGGCTGCGGTCCGTTACAAAAATTAGATCAGTACTAACCTGGGCATTAAAAAGCAACGTTATTTCTTCCTTGGTATGTGTGTATTTTTAGATCTAATTACAGTATTTTGTGTTGCAGAGAGATAAAGATAGATGCATTTTAGTGGAGTTATATTTAACTACTGGAAAAGGCCGTTTCAAAACCGATATACAATCCTTATAATTACAGGTAATGCCAGAATGTTTCTGGAGATCAGCACGAGAGGACTATAATGCCTTATCGCACTTGACGTCATCTGTTGACTCCTGTGTCTCTAGCATTGTCCTGCTCTGCTTCGCAACAAACCTTTTCTTCATCTGTCAACAACTCCTCAACAGCATAAAGTGAGCGAATTTTAAAGAAGTGTTTGAAATATGTCACCTTAAGAACACACTGAATATAGACTGATTCTGATTTCGATTAATCGTTAAAGATAATATTGTTTGGAGGTATGACAAAATAATCATGAAATATGTGTGAGTGCACAGATTATTTCCATCTAATCTACCTGCTTCTAGACGTAATAAGTCCAACGCTCCTCAAGTTTCCTGGCTGCTAGAAGGAAAGAATTTCGGTTTTGTCTCATATCACTTCCAATCTTACACTTTCCATAACTGGCGTTTGTTTCAGACGGATTTTCGTTAAATCTGTTGTCCCAGATATTCTGACCGATCTAATTCTTACTCTCAACACGTGTTACATTCAATAACTTCCCAGAGCACACTACACTCGCCTCCCAATCATCAATCTTTAGGCTTGCATTCACACTGAAATGCCAATCTTCTGTAAATTTTACACAACTTCTGCAAAGCTCCATAGGATAGATGTAGCAATCATGTGCAGAATTTTCTTAACAGTTTGAAGGCATTTAATGTGGAATAACTGGAATGATTTTAGAAAGATGTTCTAATAAATCTAAGTATTATACCAAAGTTGAATAATTTAAATGTATTTACCGACACAAAATTTAGTCGAATCTCTCCATATTAACACTGCAGGCACGTTTACATTCATTTTTATCAGATTCCGTAGTCGGTGAAAGGTAAATAAAAGAGATTGTTATAAAACCACGCCAATCGTTATCATTTTAGGAGCGACTGTTTCATATTAATTTTAATTATGCTCAGATTTTTCACTAACAAAGACTTTTGAGGTCCCACAACCGTCCTAATTTCGAGCTACTTTTAGTGGCGGAAGACTTTCTTCGTGTCGCGTAACATTAGTTCATGAATAACTGATGTACTAGTTGCAACCTCGTCTGTTAGTAACGAACAGTCATAAAAAAACATTCTAAATTATTCTCTGAACACCGCCCTGATGATGGAGCCAGCAAACATCGGTAAACTTCTACCGGACAAAACGGCGCTACAACCCAGCAACGTTAGATGAACAGGTGGTAAAATCATGGTTTTAGAGAGGTAACGACAAGGTTGGCAACTGAAAAAGGCTCGTTGACCATCGCTTGTCACAGTACAAGACAACTTACTTCAGAAAGAACTACTAACAAGTTCCTGAACAAATGTGAATATGTAGCTTCAATATATGAATGATTCTCTTTTTCAGCCGTTCCCTTAACACAATACAAATAGTGTATTTTTACGTGTCCTTCGGTTACCTGTTGCTAAGGACCATCGCCATGGCTCTGTACGCAGCCAGTATTTATGACGAAAGTCGAGTTGCTAAAGAAGTTCTCTACGCAGTTCCTGCTCACAGCTATCAAGTGGAGGTAAGATATTCCACACATTTCAGGGTCTCTGTTACCAATCTGAGACAAAGGCAGCGAGTGTGAAGATTAAGTGTCTTCAGGAATCTTCCACGATATTGTCTGATGGAAGTTTACCGACGTATCGGAGGTAATTGCTGCCTCCATAATCAATTCGAATATGAAGGCAGCAAGCACCTCTGAGACGCCCAGTAAACTTCTAGCATACTACACGGTCGCACAACCCAGAAGACATCCATCTTCATACTCGCCGCCGAAAATCTTGCATAAAATGTTAATATGGAAACCAGTGACATAAAGACGTCTGTCCACTTTTACATGATATTCTTTGCAGGTTCACAGATTTCTAATTCAAGTTGCTACTGATAATGTAGCTCTTACCGGATTAAACTTTTTCCCAGTTACAAGAACTGTCCTGCTCACTGTGAGTAATGAACAACTTTTTGCAAAGCACGCTTGGTTTCTAACTCATAATCCAACGAATGATACGTTGGGAAGTCATTACTGTAGGTTCTAAGTATCAATGCAAAACAATAATGACAAATACTTGTGCTTTCCAGCTAGCTGGGACTATTGTAACATACGAAGTTGTGTTGGTGCAGTTTGGAACCACGTCTGATAGCAGTTCCTCTAACATGACAGCCCTGTGCCTCGATCTGACGACGGTGCACTACATACAGTAAATCCACAGTGTTTTCTCCAAAACAAAGCTAAGATTCTCTGAATAATAGAGTTACTTACATGTTTTATATTTATTGAATAGTCGTAATATAAAATATGAATTCATAACCACGAGGTTGCTTCGCCATATGAAGAATGATTCTATACCGCGGTTGATATAATGATTTTAGCTGACTATACGCATATAACCAAGTATAACAATCTTGACTCAACACTTATAAATCTATTTGAAACAAGCTAATCAGTACATTTTAGAGGTGCGTATTAATGTACGTAACCTATATACGCATGAATGTCTAGCTGTATGCATGTGTTTTCTGTATAACCAACTCGAGTCATAATTAAAATTCCTGCATTCATCAAACAAATTAATATATACAATTTATATGAATGTATTATGTTCATATTTAGTGCGTATATATCTGTTACGAGACGAATCAGTATCAGCAGTTGGTATGATCTCTGCTCAGTTCACGGATTTGCTATAGGATCGAAGTCCTTTTAGAAACATAATTTCATAATTTAATTTAATAAAAAAGATAGCGCATACCGCAATACACAATAAGGAGTTACTAAGTTCCATGTGTCATAAATATGAAGTGTCTGTTACAATTAGTTTTATGCAAAAAAATATTCGCCCACCGAAGAAATTCTTAATGAGTGCTCCGTTTCAACACCAAAATAAATTAAATTGCACGCAAAGAATGAACTTTCCATCATGATACTTTTATTTTGTACCTGGTCAGTGTTTCGTTGCTGTTTTTTAACATAAGTTTTTATTTTGTGTTTCGTTGCTGTTTTTTAACATAAGTCGATTATGATAGTCATAGTATTTTAAGGCCAAATGTTCATTACGTCTCTATCTCTACTGACATTTAAAATAACTAAGCATTTAAAACTGTTCGTCTAAAGCTTTATGATAAACACGTCAACTTAAAGCATGTTTCCAATGTTATTTTCTTTGCTTATAACGTAACGACGACACAGTTAATTTGTAAAAAATATTATTGTCGCTATGTGTACCATATTTATATGCTGTAATCAACAGAGTGCCACAAAAGGATACCTGTATGGCTGTATAAAATTTTGCTTCCTACATTGGCACATAAAATCCAATTTAACTCTTGTACATTTATGTATTCCTGATATGTCACAGATACAAAGCTAAGTAAACATATTTGATCTATTATCAATCATTAACAATATTTCTTTCAAAATATAATGATCTCTTTTGCGTTCTGTATTTTGCATCGGCAATCTACCACGTAACACAGATGAAACATTTGAAAACCGAAATTAAAAAAATTCAAGCAATCCCAGCTACATAGGTCTACTTCTTGAAATGGTTCAGAAATTCATACAATTGATATTAATTCTTCTAATTTCCTAAATAATGAACAAAGTCCATTTAGACTTGCCGATCTCGGCTTTGTTTTTCATGACGCTGTGTGGTCGGCCTTGTTAAACGATTATCAAGGTTTTGAAGCAACATGCCCTTTCTATTTAGACTCCTTTATGTGGGGCTGTGTTAAGGAAAGTGTTTACATTCCATCACTGCTTGAAACGCTCGCTGAACTGAAGGAACACATTTCCATAACCAAGAATCATTTAATGTGGATATCCTACTAACATCTTCGCATCAATATTAAGAACTAAATGTTTACCGTGCTATTAGATTTTACCATGTGGAGCACTTGAACACAAATTGGCTTCTCATCCTTGCCAAATGCTGTTTGATTAGCTAGTATTCCTAAATTATCATTAGAGGTATAAACAATAGTAACTGGCGTCTCTTTCAAACAGCCTGTATTGAGAATAAAAATAATTAATAAAATGGCTCATAAAATTAAAAATAATTTCGCAATTATATTATTCTGTACCTAGGATCTAAGTATCAAAATACTCAGAAAGCTCTGGAATGAATTGGTAAACACACTCTTAAGATTGCTGTATTATACTGTACTAAGAAATTTAGTAACTAAGATAAATTAAATGTACTTACAGATTTGGTGATAGAACTGAAATATTTCTTCTTGAAAGTCAAACCACACTGCGCAGTTACGTACGGTTAACCGTAAAAAAGATACCAATGACGTTTGGCATAACCAGCTTCAAGCAGCTACACATGCGATGTAATGACGTATTCCTGGAAGTTGTCAGTCGCCATTAATCCTCACTCCTAGTGCAACCAATGAGAATCTACAGCCCTCTCCTAAACGTTCAGAAAGCAGGGTGTCTAGTGCTGACCTCAAATAATGGAGTGTCCACTGCTCCACACGTCTTCACGGCGGGTGTTTAAAGAATTTTTAGCGTTTTAATTTTTTACCTAAGTTTTATGGTAAAACATTCACCACCACTACTTCCCTCACCGTTTCGCCTTGCTTCAAACAAAAATACTGAATACGTAAAAATATATTATATTTTACTAGCATAATAGCCACGGTGGTCTAGCGGTTAGAACGCTGGCCTTGTAATCCTGG